>JANAVB010009400.1:7234407-7279950 GCA_029216955.1 Iris pallida | reverse complement strand
CTTTTTCCCTTGGCGGCAGCTGTCCAAAGATATCCAGTTTGCGAAAACTGAATACCTTTCGGGGGCTTCGCCCCCGAACCCCTGACGAGGGGCGCTGCCCCATCGACCCCGTCCGTTGACCGGCAGCGGAACCCCCGGTGCGTGGCTCCAGAGATGTCGTCGGGTTGGTTCAGAGAAATCTTGTGGGATCCGTCGTCTTTGGCCCCCATGATTTCTTCATTGCATATGTCCACGTTGATCTTGCTTATTGCTTTTCTGCATGTACATGTTAGACGAACAAAGCATATCCATAGTAGCAAGTATGATAAATTAAAGCACATTAGGACTATGCAAAGTTTAAGTATAAGTGCTAAGGATGGCATAAATGTTTAGTAATATCAGAATGATTAAACTTAATTGAATGACCACAATCAAAAACATAGTTTTTGATTTTGGCAACCCAATTAAATTTAAGATAGATAAGCTCATATCACTAAGATGTAAACCAATGGCACATATCACCAAAGATATAAGTATAAGTAGAAATGCTATAGTGATAGTATGAAGATTAGTGATAATGAAATGCTAAACTTAACCTATTAACCATATTCAAAAACATGATCAATCATTGGGCCAACAATCTCCCCCTTTTTGATTATGGCAAATCGGTTAAGTTTAGTATAGACATAATAGAGCATGTATCACTAATATACAAAGGACAAAAGCAATATCACTAAAAGCACACTACTTAGATTACTTATAAAAGCATACTTAAACTTACTTCTCCCCCTTTGACATGATCAAAAAAGGCTCCTCCGTACTAAGAGATAAAAAGAAATCAATCTCAAGCATAGAAATCAGAGCATGGGGAAGGCATAGACAATCATGATCAAGATATACTAATGAAAAACAATGGGAGAAGTTGTAAAGACAAGTGTATAAAACTACATACCAAATGTAGAGTACTAAATAGAAAAAAAATGCTTGTCAAAACAAATATGGTTGGTAAAACTAAAAGTATTTGAAAAGCAAGAATAAGTAGTTTACCAACTTGAAATCCAAGGAATAAATCCAAAACACAATAGGATATGAATATTGCTCCAGTTTTGAAAAAGAACTATGAAATAAGGATTTCAAACAAAAGCCATGAGGAATAGATAATTGCAACTAATAGATACCAATTGAAAAGATGTAAACTTGAAACATTGATCAAAGAAACCATAATAATCATAATTGTCCACAAATAAATAGTGGAACAAAATAAAAGAATGATCAATGTAAAATATTGCAATTGATATAAAGTGATCTCATTATTTGCAAGATCATATGCTTATCCAAGTTTATGCATTTGAACTCAATTACCTTATCATGCTATATGAATACCCTTTAGATAAACATGAAGGTAAAGGAGAAAAATACTTGAGAAGGAGAATTCAGTCGACTTGAATGCTCCCCCTCAAAGTACTACCAAAGTAGATAAAGATCATGAATTTTGGATAAGTCCTCAACAAGGAAAGCCAAATCAATTAAGCATGAAAAAAAGCCAAATCAACGAAAGCATAATATTCATCAATAATCTGAAAGTTAATATTAGCAAGATGACATATTTAACCCATATGAAAGAGAGAGATAAGATAATAAGGACAATTACATACACTCTCATAAACCCTTCAAAATAAAAATATCATGACCTCAATCAATAAGATATAAAATAGAAGAAAATACGGGTCCATAATGAACTAGGTATACGACATATTAAAGGGTATAAATAATTGAATCATTGATTTGCTCCCCCTCAAAATATGCGTATATAGTTCCAAAGTACTTATAGCATAAATATATAACTAAAAGATCTAGGGGTAATCAACTATGGATTCTCCCCCTTGCTCGATGCATATAAGGCTACAATATCGTCAAAAGACGAAAATATCATCTTTAGTCAAAGAGATAACCAATTAATAGCCACAAAGATGAGAAATCAAAAGAATATTCCAATAAAGCACATATAATCAAAAGATAGCAACATTAGTCTATATAGAAGAATCTCATATTTAAATGATAGATCAATGTATGAATCCTTTGAGAAAATGTCATCATGAAAAAGAATAAAGTCAATTAAGAACAATCATGATAGACATAATATAGCTCAAAAATAAAATAAAAATAAAACTCAAACATCATGTCCATGATTATCGAATTAAGAAATAATCAACCAATTTATTGCTTTGCATGGACTAGATATGTTTTATCGCATATGTATCCATCAACCGGATAAATCCAAACTTTGCTACTTCTAAATGAAAGACCAATAAAGTTCAAATAGCAAAGGTCATATGTGATAAACCATGAGTAGTCAAAGTAGAGTAATAAATTAACTTGACATTACAAAATTAGATAGTTTAGGACTACTCAATCATTAGGATCATTCATAAAGTAAACAAATGAATAAACATGATCTAATGATAAATCTCATCAAGAGAAATTCAAAATCCATATTTATAAAGAATCTCATAAAACAATGAAAAATATGGAAAAGAGTCATTCTCATTTAAATGATTGCAAACATAAACAAGAAGAGATATAAATGATAATACGATAAAATCATGACTCAAAAAGTGAGAGAAAATTAAGAGAGACTTGCTAATGACTAGTTATGGAAAGAGTAAAACAAGGAATCACAAACCTCTAAGAGAAACAAGATTTAATAAAGAATTTGTAAAACTAGTTTTAGAGATTAAGCATATCACAAATCTTGTTTTTGTAAACTAGCATATCATATAGATTGAGTATAGGAATATAGCTAGATGTGTGAAAGTGAGAAGAATTATATTTTACGAAAAAGCTGTCATAGTGCACTATAGAATATATAGATGATAGATTTAAAAATGTGCACTAAAAACGGAGGTTAATATAAAAACAAGACAAAGCACAAAACCTTATGATTCTTAAAAGAACTTCCATAAATAGTCAAGTGCAATACATAACAAATATTTTCTCTTACCATCCCAACTTAATGATATAAAACAAATGAATATCAAAAGCTAGGAATCATTTATATATATAAAACTATATATATATCACGAATAGGCATACATGAAAAGATCAAAAATCAATTAAGAACATGTATCCATAAAGTCAACCAAAAAGCTAAAAAGACATCATTAAAAGAAAGCTTTAAGGAAGAAGCATATTGATTCAAAAGAGATACACAAATTGATCAAAGAATCAATAGCTAGAGTATGAGTTAAGCACAAGTTTAGAAGTAACAAGTATGAATAAAACTTTAGCTTAACTCATATGCCTACATAAAGGTATTTATACAAAAATAGATATCAATATAAGAGATACATGAACTATAAGTAAATGAAAATTTTAATGAATATAGTCATGCATCCTTAATGAATATTTGAGAAACCATCACAAATTCAAAAACATGTATAAATAAACTTTATTAGGCAAGACATAATTGATTCTCAAGAAGATAATCAAGATAAAGTATGAGAATCAATAATATAATTATGTAAGCACAAGATTAAAAGAAGTATAAGTATATACTTGTCAAGAATAAGAAGCTTGTGCTAAACACATATATTCGCAAATACCGATTTAAAGTAAATAAGACACATTAAGTACAAACCGGCAAGAATATTTCAAAAACTTTAAAGATGGAGAGTTAAAATCATATTAACTCAAATCAAACCAAGCTCCTATGGACTAGAGTGATATACATGCTTTATAAATAAAGATTAAGAATAACAAGCATGCATAAATTAAATGTGTCACACTTAATAGAAAATGAGTGATAAACTACAAGTGTGAACTAAACATTTAAGCTAAGTAACTAGTCATGCTAGATAAAAGAAATAATAAGAGAATTAACTAAGCATGCTAGTATTATATCTCACATTGATTTATACAATAAGCAACTAAGGATATCAATGTGAGCTAGTAGCAAAACATCAAGAGAAACATGCTAGATTCTACTAAAATAAACCATTAAAAGAGAATCGTTTAGCATGTTACCAAAGTGGCTCTAGTGGCCACACTTGTGTTGGTGCAATTGCTTGGAAGATGACATTTGAGCTTTGCAACCACCAACACGCTCCTCGGTGCTATGTCTCGATATAAGAAGCTCCACCTACAACATTAGGCGAAGACTTTGGTATCCAAATAAACTTGGATCCATATTTGTTAGCTTTAGGGACCCATATACTATTTACTCTAGCATTGGTAGAAAAAACTCCTACGAATAGGACAAGTTAAGCTCATGTGTCAAATGCGAGAGCAATAGAAGCACCTAATACTAGTGTGTGCACATGTATCAGAATGAGCATGGTTATGAAGTGACATACTAGAATGATGAATATCTCTAGAATGAGCATGAGAAATTTGGTTTTAAGAATATTATGTTCTAATAACAAATCATCATGCATACAAGTAAGAGAATCAAATTTAACATTTAAAGCATTATTCTCTTTTTCAAATAAAGCAATTCTAGAGACAAAAGCATCATTTGTTTCTTTAAAGTGTCAATAGAAGAATCATGCAAATGATTAAGCTCATGTGTTTGCCTCTTAAGATCTTCTATTGATGAGGAAAGAGATTTGATTTTCAAATTAAAGCCTCATTCAAGCTCTTTAAAGAAACACAAGATGAGTTTTGAGAATCAAGTCTAGATAATAAAACATTGTTTTCATTTCTCAAAAACTCATTTGCTTCTTCTAAATAAATAACCTTTTCAGAAAGTTCTTCATTTGTAGAATGAAGGTTGTCAAGAATCTCTAAGGATTGTTTAGCCATGGCTTTCCACTTAAAGCATTTCTTGCATTTAGAAGAAACATGATTGTCTATGCTACTAGAAATAAAACCCTCTTTATCGGAGGATGAGGAATAGGTTGCCATAGAAAAATAACAAGGATCTACTCTAAGGATGTTAAGCCTAACAATAGAGTCCTCGCTCTGATACCAATTGTAGGAACCCTAGAGGGGGGGTGAATAGGGTCAAGCTAACTAATCAAGCACTTAACACAAGCTAATTGGCAATTTAAAAATATAAGTGCAAGAGAAGAAGCAAACACAATACCACACCCGATGTATCCTGGTATCCTCCTAAGAGGCAGTCCAGTCCCGGAACTCTCTCCGGCTTTAATCCACTATTTGAGTAAATAGTTACACACGAGTTTGGATCCGAAGAACTCGCCAACTTCAACACGAGTTTGGATCCGAAGAACTCGCCAACTTCAACCGAGAGTTTGGATACGAAGACTCTCCAACTTCAACCGAGAGTTTGGATACGAAGACTCCCCAACTTCAACCTTTCACAATAGGTTTAGATCTCCTTATACAATAGGATAAAGATCTTACTTTTCAACTCAATAACTCTAACACAATTTATAGATGGCAAATGAAGGCTTAGTAGAGTTGTATGTGGATAAGCTTTGGTGGTTTGGAAATTTTTAGGCTCAAAGCATCAACCTTGAATGAAGGGGTTCAAGGCTATTATAACCAAAGCAAAGGAAAGTGCAATAATGCAACTTTCTTAGGCTGACGGATCATCCGCCGAATTTCCGCGGAAATCCGCCGGATCATCCGCCTGAATAGTCCAACGGCTATAAAAGAGCCGTTGGGATCAATCATTCGTAAAATCCAACCGTTGGAATGCAAACGGTCATATGACGGAAAATCCGTCGGAATTCCGCGATTTTCCGCCGGATAATCCGAACACTCACAGAAGGTATTCTGTGAGACCATTCGGATCTTCCGCCGGATTTCCGCGGAGATCCGCCGGATTATCCGCCAGGATTCCGAAGATTGTCCTGGAATATATTCTACCCTAGCTTTCGATTTTGCCATCCATTTCTTGTGTTTACAATTATTCCTAAGACTCATTACAGACTCCGATACACTATAGCAGGTGCAGGCTTCTTCAGAGTCTTGAAATGATGATGGCATGGCTTGGCTTCTTCCTTTAATAGTTGCTGGCTTTTTTCCTTGGCGGCAGCTGTCCAAAGATATCCAGTTTGCGAAAACTGAATACCTTTCGGGGGCTTCGCCCCGAACCCCCGACGAGGGGCGCTGCCCCCTCGACCCCCGTCCGTTGACCGGGCGCGAACCCCCGGTGCGTGGCTCCAGAGATGTCGTCGGGTTGGTTCAGAGAAATCTTGTGGGATCCGTCGTTTTTGGCCCACCATGATTTTTCATTGCATATGTCCACGTTGATCTTGCTTATTGCTTTTCTGTATGTACATGTTAGACGAACAAAGCAATATCCATAGTAGCAAGTATGATAAATTAAAGCACATTAGGACTATGCAAAGTTTAAGTATAAGTGCTAAGGTGATGGCATAAATGTTAGTGATATCAGAATGATTAAACTTAATTGAATGACCACAATCAAAAACATAGTTTTGATTTTGGCAACCCAATTAAATTTAAGATAGATAAGCTCATATCACTAAGATGTAAACCAATGGACACATATCACCAAAGATATAAGTATAAGTAGAAATGCTATAGTGATAGTATGAAGATTAGTGATAATGAAATGCTAAACTTAACCTATTAACCATATTCAAAAACATGATACAATCATGGGCCAACAAAGTTGACTAACGAGCATTCCAGAAGTTCTTTGAGAACTTGCTGGTTCCTGGAAGCGGATCGCATAAACGAATCATACTTTGAGCAACGGTGACTTTCATCACTACAGCAGGGCTATGTCACGGCGGCGTAACACCGCATGAGGCATTGTTTCGGCTTCGCAAGCCATGTCACGGCAGCGTAACACTGCAAGGAAGCGAACGGTTTCATGCTGGATAGTTTGGCACTACAAAGAGGATGAGCCTCACGCTACAGTGGTATGACACTACATGAGGCAGTGCTTCGGCTTCGGGCCATGTCATAGCATCGTAGCACCACAAGGAAGTAAAAGGCTTTATGCCAAGACTCTTTAAAAGAACCCATGCGGGAAGTGTGTTGGATAGCGATATAGGCCGTCTCTTGAGGGAAACCTTATAGACACCCAATAGCATACCCCAAAACTAGGCTGGAACAGGGCCTTTAATGTACAGCCAGAAGCATAGTTGATGTCATTATGTGAGTGGAAAGAATTGCAGTTATGGTACAGAATTCAAGGCTATGTTCATTCTTGTATCATGATGTTATTTAACCCATGCAGGAAGATTCAAGTCGCAGCGATATCTCTCCTAATATGATGGGCAGTCAATGTAGGGAATGCTCAACCCATATATCAAGTATATAGGGGATTATTGGTGTTTTTGCCTTTAGACTAGGAAAGATAGTCGCACATCAGCTACACCAAATGGTGAGTATCTCAATGTAATACTTTGCTTATGTTGAGGTATATACATGAAGTGTGTGTCACGACCCGCACCCAATGTAGGGGCACGAAAAGTAGGTACGTCCAGCCTACGCCGCAGTGTTAGTGGTAGAATGTTGTCCTAGGTCACAACAACTAACACAGTATAAGTATAACTGCACAAGATATACTCTCCGCATAGAGGATAAATAGAAGGTACATCTCAATCACAATCTAATGTAGAAATAGCACGATATCATATATATGAAAATCTCAAAGGAAGTACAAACAGAAAGGAAAATAAGTCTAAGTGTCTATACGACACAATAACAACAACAAAACATAATATATCTCAAGTCTCAAATGACAACAACAAGGTAAGATAAAGCCTAACTAAACTAGTCTAGGCAGTAGGGGTGATATTATCAGCTAGAGATGGGTCCTCCTAAGAGTCCAGCTCACAAGTGTCGTTTAGGGCTACTCCATAGTACGTAGGACAAAAATCCTCGGTGTCATCTGTAATATTTTGAACAAGTCCAGTCAGGACAGGAATGAGCACAATACATCTCACGCAGTTCATATCATGGCATGAAATGTAAAGTATGCAAAAGAGTAAGATACATGAACTGTAAGAAGATATACAGAAAAACAAGAGAGATATTTGTAAACTGGAAATATATACATGATAAGTAAGAACTGTAAGTGACTAGTGATTCAGAGCACAGACAGTTATGTAAACAACACGATGTTTCACATGAGTAATCTACAGAGGTTCACATGAGTAACTACAAGATTGATCACATAACCACTTATACTCTCCCGTCCCCAATAAATACACAAGGATCCAGTTTATGTTATTGCACACGAAATATAGCTGTACACGATGATTATGTTAGCACATGAGAGTACACGACTTCACACGATTTATACACGAATAACACGAATACAAGGAGTACACGATGTCCATAATAAAGTACACGAACACGAAATACCCGATGTATCCGCTAAGGGGATAACATCACATGAAAAGATCCATATAGTACCAATACGTGATAACAAGTGTCAGCATCAAGTAAAGTAATCTAGAGCATTAATATAAGTCCTAGCAAGTATGAAACGATCAGAGAATGTACTCGCCTGAAATCCGAATGTCCGTGAGAATATAAAGTCCGAAGCGAGGTAACTGAGTCCTATTTAGAGCAACACAAGTCATGATGTATACAAAGGGATTATAATTGAAGAGTACAATGCATCTACATGTTTCTAGGTCAATCTGGACCAAGTCAACTCTTGGTCAACTCTGGTCAACTCTAAAAGTCAAACTAGGTCAACTCTAGTCAAATTAGGTCAAACTAGTTAGGGTTTGGTCAACCAAGCTCAACTAGTCTAAGTTAGTCTAATCTAGGCTTAAATAAGTCAAATCTAGGTTATATACAATACATAATACCTACACTACATTCACATTCAATTTCCATTCACATTTATAAACAACATATATAGGGTATATATATGTACTATATATATGTATATATATACATAGAGAGAATGAGTGATGGAACATATATAGGTTGTGTGTGTGCATAAACATTGTGTAGCAGGTAAAGTTGAACTTCCAGTTAACTATATGTATACATTCATACATGCATATCTACATACATACATATATACACTCATACATGCATATTTACATACATACATATATACATAAAGAGGGAAAAAAAACTAAAATGTGAGGGAGAACTCAGTTCATGCATTGCATCCATTCATTCATACATGCAAATTTGATTCAGTTCATTACATACATATACATTCATCTCAGGTTTTCCATTTCAGGTTTATATAAAATTTCCAAGTTTTGACATAGGGAATCTCAGTTTTCAGTTATCATTTAAATGTCAATTGATTTTCAGTTTTATCTCAACATTCAAATCCAGGCAACCAAATTGAAATCAAATCAGCAACTTACTATATATATATATAATTATATTATATATTATATATATATTATATATATATTATTATATATATAATATATATATATATATATATATATATATATATATATATAATATATATATTATATATATACAACTTTAAACCAACTCAAAACTCAATTTTAGTTTTAACATATATGAGGTTCTCAGGTTTAACACATTATCCAAGTTTTCAGTCTCATAGGGAATTCTCAGTTCACAGTTTAACAATTGTGTCAATTTGATTTCAGTTCTCAACACAACATTCAAACCAAAACAATCCAATCATGTTCCCAGGTTTCCAAACATGTTATCCTATTAATATTAACAATTTTACATTATCACATGATTTAAATTTAACTGAAACCTAATTTCAGCTTTATACAACTGTTCTCAGGTTTAATCAAATGGTTCTCAGGTTTACAGGTAATTGCATAACAGTGAATTACAATTTAGATTCATAACAATTCTCAGGTTAAATGCTCTAAACCCATGTTTCAAGTAACCAACATCATAGTTCACTTTTATATTTAAACTCATATCAGCATTCAAGAACTCGAATGCTCAGGTATTAGAGTTTTACATTTATACATGTTCAGTAGAGCATTTACGAATGAAGAAACTCAACAGTTGAACAAAAATCTAAACGAACTAAACCCACATATGTAACCCAGCATCTAACATACATCTCAATTCAATATCTACATTTAAACTTCATAAATTAACATTCCAAAACTCATGAAACAGTGTGAACAAAAACAGGTATCAGAGTTCATAAAACCCGAACATTACAAACCTAAAATTGATTCAAAAACCTAAATTAAACATCAAATTAATGTGTGCAGACATTAGATATATCACACGTGTCAGTGGGTGGGGTCTCGTGTCCACATAACTGGACACGAGGTGTCTAAATAGTTTAGAACACGCTTGGACACAGAACACACATGACAGCGTCGTACGGCGGGTTCGGGGTCTCGTGGACACGCCACAAGACACGTGGAGCCATGTGCTTGTGTTTAGAGTGAGTCTAGGTGTAGGGCTATATGTTAGACACACTGACATGAGTCCACGTTGTGTCGTGTCTCGATACGAGATGTATCAGGGAGTGAAAACCCCACTGTACGGTGCAGTACAAAATCCGTACATAAAGGAGTTCGTGTCCGACACGACACGAGGTCGTGAGTGGCTAGGGGGGGCCTGTCAGTCACTGCCCCGACCTACTGGCCAAGTGTCAGGCCACCACGTGGCGTATCGTGTCCTCTGGGACACTCAGGCAGCAGTGGAGCACAGAAGCCCCTGTGTAGTGTCTCATGTATAGTGCGTGTCCAGTTTGGACACGGACACAACACAAAAATCACCTCAGAGTTAGGGTTTTGTGTTCTTCACATATAGGGCTACAAATCCCTTCAAATATAATTCGAAATTAATAATATTAATTCCTATCAAGCATTTCATCAAAGACCTATTCCAAAACAGATACGTGTCCGATACGGACACGAAATGGACACAAATTCCTACCAAACTTGGGCTACACCTAGGGGAACCCTAAATGAATGCATCTATGAAAAGAAATCAAGAATTTATTAGGGTTTGTAGGGTTTTACCTAATGAGAGTTCAAACTCAATGAAAAGGCTTCTAAGTGAGTTGTTCCCTTCGTCAAGCGATGTCCAAATGAGCTCCACTTCTTGCAAGCTAGCCCCCACTAGCCTCTACTTCTGAAATGAATCCCAATGCAAGAGAGTAGCCTCAATTTGGGATCAATTTGGATAAAGGG
The DNA here is from genome assembly GCA_029216955.1 of Iris pallida. Classification (NCBI taxonomy): domain Eukaryota; kingdom Viridiplantae; phylum Streptophyta; class Magnoliopsida; order Asparagales; family Iridaceae; genus Iris; species Iris pallida. Next base: position 7,268,902 of record JANAVB010009400.1, on the reverse strand, counting down.
GGAGGAATTTGGGGAAGAACAAGTTAGGGTTCTTTGTAGGTGTTAAAAGAGGCAAGGGTTTCTAAAGGATACTTTATAGGAGGGGGGATTTCTATTTGTGGCTGCCATAAAATGAATTAGGGTTAGGTTTAGATGTAGATGAGGGGCTAAGGCTTCTCCATCCAATTTTAAGTCCTCCTATTGGTTCAATTAACCCTAAGGCTTTCTTTTTCAAATATCCTAAGGAGAAATATCCTACTTAGAAATATCTAGATATTGCTAATCTTGTCACTTAGTAGGTTATCCTAATCAAGATTCTAACCTCAAGGCTAATCTAGATTAGGCTAAGATTCTAGGTCAAGTCTCAACTAAACAAATAGCACATATTTAATTAATAAAATTTCAAATCACCAAAAAGTCAAATGACCAAAATACCCTCAAGACAAAATGTGGTAGTGACAGTTTGGTAGGGCACAAGTGGGTTCTATGTGGGAGTATTTTCCTAGAAGGAAAAAGGAATAATTCCAACAAGGAAGCAAGTTGATTTTTGTCATTCGGACTCGGACTCGGACATGGACTCCAGGATGCCTCATGCACACGGGCGGTACGGGAGGGGGAGGAGGGGGTAGATTTGGACTGGCACACGACTATGCTGATTATGGGATGACCTAAAATATCAAACTCTAATTTTGAGTATTGGTATTTTAAGTCCCACATCGGATAGGAGAAAAGGTGAAGCCTCACTCCACTCTTTAAATAGAGCCCCTGGCTTCCTGTATAAGATGCCCAAAGTAGAAAGTAAAGAGCCCGTTGAGTCCAGGGAGCCCGTTCGAGTCATAAAAAGTTAACTAACGAGCGTTCCAGAAGTTCTTTGAAAATTTGTTGGTTCCTGAAAGCGGATCGCATAAAGGCGAATCTTGTTTTAAGCAACGGTGATTTTCATCACCCCAGTAAGGCTGTTGAAATCTCCTCTTTCTTCTCTTCTTCTTGGTGGGCTGCAGGACATTTTGGAGAGCAAACTTGTTTGGCAGAATTTTTAAAATCTGAAACTCAGTTCAGGTACTTTTCGAGAGCGAACCTGTTCGCAGGAATCTCTAAAGTGCTGAAACTCAATTCAGGTACTTTTGGAGAGCAAACTCGTTTGCAGGAATCTCCAAAGTCCTAACCTTAGAAAATTAGGAGAACACATTTTGTGAGTATTCTGTGAAATCCTACAAATTTAGAATATAGAGCAAATTTATTTGCAAGTAGATGTCTACGTCTGACAATTGCTATAATAGAATAGAGAGAAAATTTATTTGCAAGTGATCTCTAAATTATGTTCGTTCTTCCATCTAGATATGTTTCGAGAATAACAATCTCAAAGTAATATATAGATTCGATGGAGAACAACCGTGCAACCTTCTCGACACAAGTTTTAACAACTTGAAAAGTTTGACGGGAGCATTACAACACCCCGGAGAGAAAGGTCAGCCTTAATCTTCAACTCGTGAGCGTGGACTACGTGTTGACAGTCCTTGAGCCTTTAATTCTAGAAGGTGAAAATGCTCGAAGGGTCACTGAGGCTACTGCTTTGTAATCCAAGTGGAGGAGAGAAAACATCCTCTGCAAGTTGCTTATCTTGAACTCTATGAAGGACTCTCTGACAGAGTTATACAACAAGACGATCCATGCCAAGGACGTCTGGGAGTTTGTAGAGAATCTTTACATGGCAGATGAGAATAGAAACAAGATCTACGTGATCGAAAAGGTATGGAGGATGCGATTTGAGGACGACAAGATGATGTTGTCTCAAGTCAAAGAATTTTTCAAGTTACGTCAGAAACTTGAGGATGACGGCATGCCTTTGGTCGATGCTTTCGTCGTCATGGGTATTATCGTAAAGCTTCCACCTGGGTTACTGGGTAAAGAAATTTCATTATGGACATGCACCGCAAGAAGATGGAGGTGGATCTTGAACGCCTATTACATTGGATTCATGTTGAAGACGAGTTGAGGGCTCAACTCAAAGTGGACACCTTATCCAAACAGATGGCCGAGGCCAATCTGGTGCAAGCTGGAGACTCCAAGAGGAAACAAAAGGCTTCTTACAATAAAATGAAGGACGTTCACCAACTGAAGGTGAAGTCGGCTCAGTTCAAACCAAAGTCAAAAGCACCTGGGACTTGTTTTAACTGTGGCAAGAAAGGTCATTGGAGAAAAGACTACAAAGAGAAACCTAAACGAAAAGAGTAAGGTGAGGCTAACTTTGTTGCTACGATTGCGTAGGTTGACTCAACTAGTGTTGACACGGACTGGTGGATAGACACTGGGCATCCTGCCATGTTTGCTCTAAAAAGGAGTGGTTCACTACATACAAGCCTACATCTGAAAAGGTTATGGTGGCGAACCAAACAAGCTGAAGTGATGGGGATCGGTACGGTGGTACTGAAAGTGACTTCAGAGAAGTCGCTGACTCTTCAGGATGTGAAGCATGTACCGGTCATAGCCAAGAACCTGGTCTCTGGAAGTCTGCTCTCTAATGTAGGCTTGTGGATGGATATTAATACTGGTCAAGTAGTTATGTCATATAAAGGAACCTACTTCTAAAAAGCCTGGGACTTGTTTTAACTGTGGCAAGAAAGGTCATTGGAGAAAAGACTACAAAGAGAAACCTAAACGAAAAGAGTAAGGTGAGGCTAACTTTGTTGCTACGATTGCGTAGGTTGACTCAACTAGTGTTGACACGGACTGGTGGATAGACACTGGGGCATCCTGCCATGTTTGCTCTAAAAAGGAGTGGTTCACCACATACAAGCCTACATCTGAAAAGGTTATGGTGGCGAACCAAACACAAGCTGAAGTGATGGGGATCGGTACGGTGGTACTGAAAGTGACTTCAGAGAAGTCGCTGACTCTTCAGGATGTGAAGCATGTACCGGTCATAGCCAAGAACCTGGTCTCTGGAAGTCTGCTCTCTAATGTAGGCTTGTGGATGGATATTAATACTGGTCAAGTAGTTATGTCATATAAAGGAACCTACTTCTAAAAGCTTTTTGTACCAAATGGATGTTCAAACTTCATCTTGTAACTCCAATTGAGAAAATTAATGCAATCTCTATTTCTGATTATTCTCTTGAGTTGTGGCGTAATAGATTAGGACATATTTGTTGTAAAAGAATTAACAAGGTGTCTAGTCTGGGGCTTATCTCCAAATGTGGGAGTAAAGATTTGGAGAAGTGTGAGGTCTATGCAAAGACAAAGATCACTAGAAATTGTTCAAGCGGGTAAACCAAAGTAAAGATCTTCTGGAGTTGGTGCACTCAGATATCTGTTACTTCAAACAGTTCTCCACAAAGGCTGGGATGAAGTATTTTACTTTCATCAACGATTTCTCAAAGTACGCGTTTGTTTATCTGCTTAAGTCTAAAGATAAAATTTTTAAAAAATTAAGGACTTCAAGGCTAAAGCCGAACGTCAAACCGGACAACTCAAGAGACTCAGAAGTGATCAAGGTGGAGAGTATAGGTCTCATAAATTTGTATTGTTCTGCAGAGAACATAAAATTGTCAACGAAATGATTGTTCCATACTCCCCTCAATCAAATGGTATTGCAGAAAGGAAGAACATAACGTTAACAGAGATGATGAACTCAATATTGTTGACTGCGGGTCTTCCAAATTGCTTCTGGGGTGAAGCAGTGCTTACGGCTACTTTTATTCTGAATAGAGTACCGTATGCAACTTCTGATGTTACGTCTCATGAACTCTGGTTCAAGGTTAAACCTAACTTGAATGTTATTCGAGTGTAGGGTGTCTGGCATATATGAAGCTTCCAGATTTAAAGATTCAGAAGCTGGGAATAAGGACTATGAAGACTATATCTGGTTATGCCGATAAGAGTATTGCTCGGAGGTTCATTAATATTGAATCAAATCATATCATTGAATCTTGCGATGCAGAATTCTTTAAAGATAAATTTGCAAGGCATAAGAACATTATTATCACGGATATTTCGGAGAATAGTGTGGGTGCACAGGAGGCTGAAGCTCCTTACGAAGATGTAGTCCAAGAAGAAGTTGTTGCAGAAACAACTGTTGAACCATAACTCACAGAACCTATGTCTAAGTGAGTGAGGAAACAGAAGGACTTCGAAGAGAATTTTATCATCTATCATGTAGAATCTAATCCACTTACATATGATAAGGCGATGAAGACTAGAGACACTATCCTCTGGAAGGAGGCTATTAATGATGAGTATGACTCGATAACCTCCAATAACATATGGGTATTGGTCGATCTTCCTGAAGAAGCAAAACCATTCTGATGTAAATAGATCTTCAAGAAGAAGATGAAGGCCGATGGAACTGTTGACAAGTTCAAGGCTAGGCTGGTAGCCAAGGGGTTTACTCATAAGCAGGGGATCGATTATTTTGACAATATGCTCCAGTAGCATGAATGACGACTATCAGGATGTTGATTGCTTCGAGTATAATTCACAAGCTGGTTATTCATCAGATAGATGTTAAAATGATATTTCTAAATTGTGATTGACCAAAGAGATTTACATGCAACAACCAAAAGGATTTATTGTCAAGGGCCTTGAAGATAAAGTCTGCAAGTTGGTGAAATCATTATATGGTCTCAAACAAGCTCCCAAAATGTGGCATGAGAAATTTGATAAAGTTATAAAATCAAACGGCTACAAGGTCAGCGAGATGGACAAATGTGTATACACAAGTTCAATGACGGAAGAGGAGTTGTCGTTGTCTGTACGTAAACGATATGCTAATCTTGGGTACAGATCTTGCAAGTGTCATTGAGACAAAGAAGTCCTCTCGTCTAAGTTTAGTATGAAGGACTTAGGGGAAGCTGATGTTATCATAGGGATAAAGATCATTCGGATGAAAACTGGAGTGGCATTTTCACAGTCTCATTACATTGAGAAGATGCTCACATGCTATGGATATCAGGATCTTCCTGGGATAGATACGCCATATAGGTGTGACAAAAAACTGAAGCCAAATCCAAGGGAAAGCGTCAGACAGTTGGAGTATTCAAGCGTCATCGGGAGTTTAATGTATACAACTACTGCCATAATGCCCGACATAGCTTTTGTCATGGGGATGCTGAGTCGATTCATGAGTAATCCAGGTATGGAGTACTGGAAAGCTGTGAAGAGGGTAATAAGATACCTCAAGAGGACTCAGAAGTATGCACTGTACTACTATGAGATTCAACAGTAGTAGAAGGCTTTAGTGATCCAAGCTGGTGCTCAGAAGTAGAGAGTGAAAGGTCCACATGAGGATATGTCTTCTCTATGGATGGATCTGTTATATCGTAGAAGTCGAAGAAGTAGACTATGCTCTCATACTCTTTTATGGAATCTGAGTTCTATGCACTGGCGGCTGCAGTGGATGAAACAGAATGGCTTCAGGAGCTCATGTATGATCTTCCAATGGTTGGTTTACAGATACCGACGGTACTGATATACTGCGACAACCAAGCAACTGCAACAGTGGTATCAAATGACCTTTTCAATGGCAAGAAAATGACTATGTCTAAGGCACAGGGCGATAAATGATCTTATCAAAAGAGGAGTCATTATCGTGGTTGATGTTCGAAGCCAGAAGAATATGACAGATCCATTAACCAAAAGTCTCAAGCGCCAGCTGGTTGAAGAAACAACATATAAAATGGGCTTGAAGACACTCTGATATTGTGTCTTTGTAATTCTATTATAAAGTTTTATGCAATTAGTTCAAAAAAATCTATTGGTCATCTAGCTTTTAGTTCAAGGAAGGATCATTGACTGGAAGAATATCAAAAATAGTAGGTAATCCTTTAGAAATTACGAGGTTATGTACTAAAAACCGTTGTTGGCAGTAGATAACCCTTTAAAAAATATGGGGTTACGGACCCAGAACCACTGTTGTCTACTGTTTGTTCTTGTAGAGAACAAAGTCTTGTGAGAGGATGGCTTGGAAGCCTTAATGAGTTATCGGCATTTGGAATGTCCGACGTGCTTTACAGAAAGCACGGGTAGCACTGCACTACAAAAGAGCGTATTACGCCATGCTACAGTGGGATGACACCACATAAGGTACCTAGTAAGGGTAAAGCCTCGGCTTCAGGCCAAGTCACAGCGGCATTATACCGCACATAGGAAAGTGAGCCTAATGCTGTAGAATAAAGAGTGGTAGGCAGCACTACAAAGAGGCTAGGTCTCATGTTACAGTAGTGTGACATAACATGAGGTATTATTTCGGCTTTGTAAGCCATGTCACGGTGGTGTAACACCGCAAGGAAGCGAACGGCTTCATACTGGATAGTTTGGCACTACAAAGAGGATGAGCCTTATGCTACAGTGGTATGACACTACATGAGGTAGTGCTTCGGCTTTGGGCCATGTCATAGCGGCATAGCACCGCAAGGAAGTGAAAGGCTTTATGACAAGACTCTTTAAAAGAACTCACATAGAGTGTTGGATAGAGATATAGGCCATCTCTTGAGGGAAACCTTGTAGACACCCAATATCCATACACCAAAACTAGGCTGGAACAGGACCTTTAATGTATAACCAGAAGCATAGTTGATGTCATTATGTGAGTGGAAAGAATTACAGTTATGGTACAGAATTCAAGGCTATGTCCATTCTTGTATCATAATGTTATTTAACCCTTGCGAGAAGATTCAAATCGCTATGATCTCTCCTAATATATGATGGACAGTCAACGTAGGGAATGCTCAACCCATATATCGAGATATGTAGGGGATTGTTGGTGTTTTTTTCCTTTAGACTAGGAAAGAGAGTCCCACTTCGGCTACACCAAATGGTGAGTATCTCAATATAATGATTTGCTTATGTTTAGGTATACAGATGAAGTGTGGTAGGGCACAAGTGTGAGCTATGTGTGAGTATTTTCCTAGAAGAAAAAGGATTAATTCTAACAAGGAAGCAAGTTACTTTTTGTCATTCGGACTCGGACTCGGATATGGACTCCAGGATGCCTCGTGCATGCACGGGTGTGTACGGGGGAGGGGGGGAGGGGGGGTAGGCGTGGACTGGCACACGACTATAATGATTATGGGATGACCTAAATATCAAACTCTATTTTTGAGTATTGGTATTTTAGTCCCACATCGGATAGGAGAAAATGTGTAGCCTCACTCCACTCTATAAATAGAGCCCCTCCTTTGTAAGATGAACCAAAGTAGAAAGTAATGGGAGCCCGTTCGAGTCATAAAAAGTTAACTAACGAGTGTTCCAGAAGTTCTTTGAAAACTTGTTGGTTCCTGGAAGCGGATCGCATAAAGGCGAATCTTGTTTTAAGCAACGGTAATTTTTATCACCCCAGCAGGGCTGTTGAAATCTCCTCTTTCTTCTTCTTCCTCTTCTTGGTGGGCTGCAGGACATTTTGGAGAGCAAACTTGTTTGCCAGAATTTTCAAAATTTGAAACTCAGTTCAGGCACCTTTTGAGAGCGAATCCGTTTGCAGGAATCTCCAAAGTGCTAAAACTCAGTTCAGGTACTTCTGGAGAGTAAACTCGTTTGCAGGAATCTCCGAAGTCGCAACCTCAGAAAGTTAGGAGAGAAAATTTATTTCGCAAGTATTCTCTGAAATCCTATAAATTTATAACAGAGTGCAAATTTATTTGCAAGTAGATCTCTGCGTCTGACAGTTGCTATAACAGAATAGAGAGCAATTTATTTGCAAGTGATCTATAAATTCTGTTCGTTCTTCCATCTAGATCTGTTTCGGGAATAACAATTTATACCCATGTATACATTCAAAACTTGAAGCCTGCAAGATGATCCGAGTTAAAAATACTTCAAATATGAAGTGCGTTAACTCGCCTCCTTGAATTTCAGCTTCAGCCTAGTACCGTGCACCCTCAACATTTTTGACACCTAATGAGTTAGGAATTATACACTTGGGAATGCAATAGTGAGCAGGATAAACTCACTCACCTAACACGATACTACTTATTAAGGAAATATGCGTTCAAAGTTATCTTGTTATTCAGAATTAGATGAATTACAGTTCATATTGTTGATGTACTTGAAAGCAGTAAAACATATTTACTCAATCATTATCAATGATTTCTTACCACGACCGATGTGCCCGTCCTTGTATAAAAACAAAGATAATACTTACGACCCTGCATAAAACAATAGGTGAGCATGCTATCTATCTTATATGCGGTTATTGGTGATATCAATACCATAAAGGACTATTGCATGGCATTATGATACGCCCTATCAGTCCGGGTTGCAAGTCCAACTAGAGGTCTCGTAATACCTTATGCCGAAGCATGATCACATAATATCACCCTATGTCGATTCGGTTTCGGTTCCCTGGATCCGTTTCGAGGAAAGCTAAACCTTGTGCACAAGTTGTCTATCACCATGCAAATACGTGAACAGTTTATCTATAAAACTTATGCATAACATGAAATAAAATTAAACAGTATTATCTATATACTAATGCAATAATTCATTTTTCTCAAAGTCGTATGTTTTGGTTTGGCGTTCCGTAGGCATCAAACACCCCGAGGCACCATGCCACAACTAATGTTTTTTGGAAATGTTACCTTCCAATAGTCCCATGGTTTCTAACCACAACTTCTTGCTTCGCATGCGAAGCTTATTATTATAAGTCCAAAGCATAAAAATACTTGATAGCTATAGTTATCTCATGTTTCTACTCTTAGTGGTACACATGCATTCAATCGAACATCGTCGATTTGAATATTTAGAGGTAATAAGAAGGGTCCGAACCACCCACCGAGTAGAGAATGTCGATAAAAGGGGACTGCTTTACAATGATCAAGAATCAGTTACATGCGCTCCTACAATGAAACCAACATCGTGTTAGAATCCTTCTTCATTCCTTCCTCTCGAAATTCTCAAAGATGAATGCAGAAATTGACACAAAAACACATTCACCAAATTAAGTAGCAAAAACATTCAAGAAACTATAGCAAACCGATCCAATTGATGGGACTCTTATATAGAGCTCACTTACCGAGATGCAGTGTAACCCCATATTTTTGAAATTTGCATCTTTTATGAATTCCTAATTTTTTGATTTTATTTTTCTAGGCATTATTTGGAAATTATTAGGTGATCATGAGAAAGGAATGACATAATTATAATTATTAAGGTGGAGTGGCATCATTGGTAATTATTTGAAAGTTTACGACTATTTACGGTGGAATGGCAAATCGGTAAATTTCTAGAAGTGGAGTAGCATTTTGGTTTGTAGTACTATACCTAAAATGGATTAGCTAGGGCTTACTGGAAACCTTCTAGATTATCCCTAATTAATTATAATTAGTATTAATTAACCCCGAATATTCTACAGAATCTAACATATTCTTAGATAATATTCTCTAGAATATTCTTTTCCTGAATTAGTCCTAATCATCTTATAAATATCGCTAATTATCATTAATATTAATCATTCTAACTTACCTAAGTTCTCCATGTGTCCATATTGTGTCTGTGTCCAATCAATTCCTGTGACATTACATTCCTACTTATTACAATTACAAGCCTTTTTCGTGTCCGACATGGAATTATTTCTAAAACCCAACCCCTTTCGCTTGTCCCGTATCCACAATTCACCGTGTCCACTCCGGATCTGACCCTGGAGTATCGTGTCCACCAAATTTATTGTGGAAATACATTTCCAATCCTCTCTATGTCGAACCCGACACGATACAGACATTTCCTATAGTACAATTTCATGTCATGTCCTATTTCCCGACACAGACACATTCATCCCCAAAACCTTAAACCTAACCATAATTCTCTATCGTCATCGCCATGGCTGTTGTCACGACCCACTCCCAAATAATCGAATCCGAGTCAGACACGCCCAGCCTACGTTGGAAGACACAACGTAGTAAGCTGTACATTTCTAAAAAATACAAGTAATAAGATAAAAAGTACAACATCACAGCCTGCTATTACGTTCTCAGAGTATTACTACATTACTAGTTATTGTTACAACTTTAAAAGAATAATACCGGGGACAAATCCCGTAGCCAGAATAAAGAGACAACTCACAAAACAAATATCCAAAAGTGAAGTCACTAAACAAATAAAACTAAGGCTAAATGTTAGATGCTCCTAAATCCTGAGTCATAGCTCCATCCTCCTCAGCTAAGGTCTCGGGCTCTGGCCCATAAAAGATTGGACAGAAATCCTCAAGTTCACCTGCAACATGTCCAGTCAAGAGCAGAGCAGAGTACAATCTACAATAATGAAACAAGTACATCATGTGAACAAGTAAAGAACAAGGAAATATGATGAACATGAACTGTAAATGCATAATCTACTAGACTGAAACATGTATTCAAAAGATCATGACATGTGAATTTAAAATACATACTAAAATATGTGACTGACTGGGTAAGATCATGGATAAGCACAAGTAATGGTACGATCTAAATCCCATATGCACGATGTGAGACTTAAGCTATCAACACATGAATCCTAAGTTGGGCTTTGGTCATATATATATCCGTAGTATTTTTTCTCCCCCAGATACAAGTAAAGATCATGAACCAGTAATAGACCAAGTCGTGTAACAATGTGTCCAATATGAAAAGAATATAACATGAAGTAAATGAGTCAAAATCATAGAAGTACTTGTCTTGCTCTGGGAGATCAGTAATAGAAAGTAGAAATCTCTATGTCCACCTAGAATCAATACAAGTATGATTAGGTTCTAAAATAATGATACTCGTTAAATAGGCCTACTAGCTAACTATCTTATAGCAACCAATAAACATATTATACATTTTTTTAATTGTATATATACATTTTTAATTGTATATATATATAATATATATATATATATATATATATATATATATATATATATATATATATATATATATATATATATATATATATATATATATATATATATATATATATATATATATATATATAATATATATATATATATAATATATATATATATATATATATATATATATAAAATATGGAATTGCACGTTGCCCTAGAGCGCCGCATCTCGATTTCCTGGTAGAGCTTTGTCCCTTACCGACTCCGGCTAGGCCATTGGCCGGGCCGGCGTCAACAAAGGATGGCTAAGTCCTTTGTCGATGTGGTCGTCGGCCGGGTCGAGGAACCCCCTCGCTTGGCCGTGCGACAGGTATCTTCATACAAAGGCGCTCCCGCTATCGCTTTTTCTGATGAGGAGGAACAATCTCTGTCTTCTCCTCTCCGGTTTGCTCTTGTGGGAAAGTTTTCCCATAGTAAGCCTTCCATAGAGACGATTCGTAAAGCCCTCTCTGGTTTTCAGTTCAAAGGGGAAATCAAAGCGGGCGTTATCGATCGTAAGCATATCCTTATCCGGCCTTCACTGGAGGATGACTTCCTCCGACTTCGTTCAAAGGACGTTTGGTTCATCTCTCGCGCCCCGATGCGTGTTTTTAAATGGGATCCTGACTTCTCTCCAATGTTTGAATCATCGCTCATGCCCGTCTGGGTAGGTCTTCCTGATCTGCCTCATCATCTCCATGCGAAGGAGGCATTATTTGCGATTACTTCATTGATTGGTACTTCCCTAAAACTCGACAGAGCCACGACAGATCTTTCTCGTCCAAGTAGGGCCAGGGTATTCGTTGAAGTAGATGCGAGCAAGCCTATACAACACAGTGTTCGGATAAATCGATCGCGTGGGAGGAGTTTTTGGCAGAATGTAGAATATGAGTACATTCCTCTGTACTGTTCTCACTGTCATCATCAAGGCCATCAAATGTCGACTTGCAAATTGAAAAACAAAGGGAAAGAGGTAGTGCAACAAGAAACACAACAACATCATGGGGTAAAAGGGGAGACAAGTAGGCCAGGGCCGATGGGATTGAAGGTTACATCCATATTGAGATGAACCAATGAGGAAAGTATTGTTCCTGACGCTCCTCCTGCACAAAACCATACAACTTCCTCGACATTAAACCCCCCAGGTCAGGATCCAACTGCCACTTTTTGCTCAAGTGGAGGAGGAGAATACTCTTATAAATTTGCCAAATAATGAGTCATTAAATACTACGGACCCCACCTCACTCATTAACGAAGCTCGCAGCCCCGTGCATGATTTGCCAACTGAAATAACTGGCATGATAAAGACGACGGGAACTGCACCAGATGTGACGATTTTAGGAGTGGCGGTTACTGCCATTAACACCCAGGTGGCAGCGATTGTCACACACCAAAACCCTGACGCTGAGCGGACACTCGAAGAGGGTGAGCTGGTTGACGAGCCTGCAGAAGTAGGGGATACACTTCCTCCCCCTCTTGCCATCAAAGGTAGCTGGGCGGATGAAGTCGAGCGTGCTCCGGACGAATGCCTCAACGAAGGAATGGAGGAAGTCGATGGGTGTACGGACAGAGTAGGAGAGCGTCTGCAGCACACAGAAGTTGGGGGCCTACAACTCACAGCAGTCTCCCAAAAGAAGTGGCATTCTCCGAAAACGGTGGCTCCTTCAGATCGAGTTACGCGGCAATCCGCTAACTCTGCTTTCATTGGTAAACCCCCGTCTTCCTCTAATGTTTAACACTCTCATTTGGAACGTTCGTGGTATTGCTAATCCCATGACCATCAAAAGAGTTAAGTCTTTGGTTAGATTATATAAGATTGTCTTTCTAGGCATCATTGAGCCGAAGGTGGATAGAAGTCAACTTCTTCATTATCAGTTGAAGCTAGGTTTTGATAAGGCCTTCTCGAATGAAAGGGGGAATGTTTGGGTTATTGCTAAATCAAACTGCGATATCTTCCTGCATGACATATTCGATCAAGCTTTGACTGTCTCGCTTCATCACCATATGCTCCCTACACCTGTATTTTTTACTACTGTTCATGGTGATAACACCAAGGAAGGACGCCGTACACTCTGGGAGAGACTTACTCATATGCAGCTCTCCATTCAAACGCCTTGGACCATTGGGGGAGATTTCAACGCTATCCTTAGGTCGGGAGAGAAAATTGGGGGGAGGCCTCCTGATCAGCTCTCTATTGAAGAGTTTGCTAATTTTCTACTCGAGACAGGTATGGTTTGAGCTACCATACTCGGGAAGTTGCTATACTTGGATCAAGTCGAAGCAGGATGGACGTCGGGGCTCTCGACTAGACTGAGTCTTGGTGGATCATGCCTGGTTGAATATGACGTCCCTATCTTCAGTAGAGCATCTTAATAGAGCGGAGTCGGATCATGCGCCATTGTTGATCCACTTCAAATCTAATGTGGCAACGGGCAGGAAGCAATTTAGATTTCTTGACTTCTGGGTTAAACATGAAGAATTCAAGTCTCTGGTTCAACAAGCTTGCGATTCTGTTGATCACTGCCTAGGACTTACTCGTGTGGCTCTTCGGCTTGAAGCGTGCAGGAAGGCATTATCCATTTGGAGTCATCAGACGTATGGGGACATATTTCAACAAGTGAAGCAAGCAGAGGATGACGTGTTGGCAGCGGAAATACAGTATGAGAAGTACAACACAGTGATGAGTCGTCAACTGTTAGCTAAGGCCACAACTAATCTAAAACAAAGGGTTAATATCGAGGAAGCCTATTGGAAACAGAAATCTAGAGTGACATGGGACCTCCAAGGAGACAAAACACAGCCTATTTTTACGGATGTGTGACAAATCAGAAACGTTCGCTACAGATACATTCTATCATCAGGGAGGATGGGACCAAATTGACAGATAAGCAATCTATTCATGCATATGCAAAGGAGTTCTATTCTAACCTATATCAAAGAGGGAATATACAGGAGGATGATGAGCTAGTTTCGAGCATCCCTAGAATGTTGTCAGATGAGGAGAATGATCGGTTGATTGCTGCTCCTTCCTCGGACTTGATCTTTGATGCATTGAAGTCGCTCGATCAGCATAGTGCGTCGGGACCTGATGGGTTTACTCCTTTGTTTTTGATTACTTGTTGGGATATCATTGGTAAGGATATGACTGAGGCAGTGGGTCTCTTTGTCGATGGCTTTGCATTGCCTCGATCGATCACTAATACTGCTCTGATTTTGATACCGAAAATAAAGTAGGCTAAATCCTTTGGGGATTATCGTCCTATTAGCTTATGCTCGGTGGTGAACAAGATTATATCAAAACTTTTGTCACGTCGCCTAGCTCCGCTGCTGCCCCGTCTAATATCCCCTGAACAGAGTAGTTTTGTCCAGGGTCGAGAAATAGTAGATAATATTCTTCTTGCCCAGGAGATGATGGCCAAGATGAACAAGAAACATAGAGGTGGAAATGTAGCAATAAAACTCGATATGATGAAAGCATACGACATAGTTGATTGGAGATTCCTGATGAAGGTGCTTCGATAGTTTGGATTTCACAATAAATGGGTAGATATGATTCTTCAGTTGGTCAACAATGTTTGGTATGCTCCATTGATCAATGGCGAGTCGACGGAGTATTTTCAGGCTTTTAGAGGAATTCGACAGGGAGATCCCCTCTCCCCAGCCTTGTTCATACTAGCAGCAGAAGTATTGTCCCGCAATCTCAAGAAATTACCAGAGTCAGATGGTTTTACACCCTTCATTTCTCCTCGTGGTTGCCCTCCTATTACTCATTTAGCATATGCTGATGACATACTCCTCTTTTCTACTGGTGATCTTCGGTTTATTACCAAAATCACAGAATTACTAGCTCGATATGAGATTGCCTCTGGCCAGTGCATTAATAAGACCAAATCTTCAATTTTTATGTCGAAAGTTGTCCTTCAGGAAAGAGAAACTGAGCTCGCGCTAAGGACGGGATACAGCATTGGATCTTCCCCATTTACATATCTTGGGTGTCCCCTAATGGCTGGACAAAGGAATGGAGCTATGTATGAGGAACTTCTCAATCGAGTTCGGAGCAAGTTAGAAGGATGGCATAACAAAATCCTATCTCCAGGCGGGAAGCTAGTGTTAATTAAAGCTGTTCTCACATCAATACCTGTCTACACGATCGCGGCTTGTAATCCTCCCATTGTAGTCTTGCATCGTATGGAGAGCATGTTCTCGACCTTCTTCTGGGGAGCTCAAGATGGGATTGCGAAAAGAACCTGGCTTGGTTGGGACAGGATGGCGAGAACAAAACAGGAAGGAGGATTGGGCATTAAAAGGCTTGAGGAGATGCTGAATGCTTTCACGATAAAGCTATGGTGGAAATTCTTGACGCAAGATAGCTTATGGACAAATTATTTCACTGCCAAGTATTGCTCGACTACCTCTCCAGCGAATGTTGTTATCACGTCAAATGCCTCTCATGTTTGGAAGAGATTGATATCGGAAAGGGATATGGCTCACCACAATATTTTGCAAGTCAATGATAGCTGGAAATGTGGGAATACTCAATCAGGTAACTTTAAACTATCATCTGCATGGGACTTAGCTAGGGTGCACAGGCCTATACGTCCAGACTTCACTCACATTTGGAGTACTTGCAAACCAATCAAATGGTCGGTGCTTACATGGCGAATTTTACACAACAAGCTACCTACAGACGACAATATTGCTCATCTTGGTTATAGTCTTGCTTCTAAGTGCCATTGCTGTGTTAACAATCAGTCGGAATCGCTTGAACATATTTTGAATCAGGGTGATATGGCTAAGGAAGTTTGGGGCGCTCTTCAACAATCATATAATGTCAAGTCTCGTGGTCGAACTCTTCTTGCTAGGCTGCATGACTGGTGGAGAAAAAAGAAGAAGCATAGGAAGGAGATTGCTGCTGCGGCAGTATTATGGGTGCTCTGGAAAAATAGAAACAAAATGCGATATGAGAATTACTCATATACTATTGAGAAGTTGGTGGCAGAGGTCCATAGACAAGTGTGGAAGGCAACTCTTATGTGTAGACATGCTTAGTGTCGTATTTTGTACTGGACTATGCTTTTTGTTCAATAAAAGTTGGTTGGTTTAAAAAAATATATATATATATATATATATATATATAATATATATATATAATATATATATATATATATACCATCTATATCAAGAATATTTTATTACAAAAAAAATATATATATATATATTTAATATATATATATATATATATATATATATATATATATATATATATATATAATATATATATATATATATATAATTTATATATATATATAAATTATAAATTTATATATATATATAAATTATAAATTATAATTTATATATATATATATATATATATATAATTTATATATATATATAATATATATATATATATATATATATATATATATATAGATATATATATATATTTTTATATATATATATATATATATATATATATATATATATAATTTATATATATATATATATATATATATATTATTTTACCTATTCTCTAAATCCTGGATACATATATATATATATATATATATATATATATATATATATATATATATAATTTTATTTTTAAAGAAACCCCCTTTTATTAAAAATCAAGGCTCAAAAAACTGAAGCCTGACACGTATACAAGACAAAAGTATACCAAAAGGGAAGGACAGGGGAAAAGACCGGATGCGACCGTCAAAACTAAAAGAAGAACGGTTGCCCGAAAGCCGGAGAACTGTGGGAGCAAAGGGATCTCCGTTTGCCGCATTGCCGGTGAATCTCCCGGATTAGCTGATCAGCCGAGTATTGGTGTCCCTCGTATCTCGCTTTGTTGCGATTTTTCCAGATAGCCCAGGTGGCGGTCGCTGCAACGATCTGGTGGCCGTGGGAAGCGGCGCCCCAGTGAGCCAGAAGATCGATAAAGCGCCCGTCGTCTGGAGAGGTGTTGTAGTTGTAATTGAGGGTGCTCCAGATTTTGTCAGGGAGGCTGCCTTCCCTGAAGATGTGGTCGATAGTCTCCGTTTGACGTTCGCTGCAACAGTTACAAGCGGATGCCAGGCTAAAACCGATGGAGTTAAGGTTGTCGTCAGTGGGAAGTTTCTTTCTCATGACTTTCCACAGGAGGAATGACCATTTCTTAGGGATGCAAGAGTTCCAATAACGCGCAATGAAAAGGTCAGGGCCGTTATCTTGGATCGAGAGTCTAGCCGATCGCACTGAGAAAACACCAGAAGCTGCTAGCGACCACCTCAGCTGGTCAGCGACGATACCGATGGAAAGACCGTGCTGGCGAATGCTGTCAACAGTTTCATTGCCAGACCAGTCACGGATTCTGTCCCAATTCCAAACGTTGTTGGTGGGATTCCACAGGTCTTTGATCCTGCAGTTTCTCGGGGAATCGGTTATGTTCGGGATAAGGCAGTCACCTATCCACCTTTCCAGGAATGGGTTGGACTCGCCTGTACCCAGATGAAGTCTGATCACGGGTTCGGCCAGTTCCCGGCCCCGAAGAATACGACGCCAAGCCGCGGAAGACCTGCTGTTAGCTGTGGCAGTCGCAGGATGGATGTGTCTGAAGTACCTGGCCTTCATAAACTTGGTCTACAGGTTATTGCTTGTGCGTAATTTCCACCACAGTTTCATTGAAAAAGCTTTGATAATGTGATCGAGTTTGGTGAATCCAAGCCCGCCATTAGCAGTTGGGGAAGCCATAGTGTCCCAACTGGCCCAGTGGTGTTTGTCTTGCCCCTTGTTGTGCCCCCAGAAGAAGTTGTAAAAGATCTGTTCAATCGACAAGATAACCTTCCTGGTCGGGGAGCAGGCCGCTAGGGTGTGGATGGGGACGGAGTTGAGCACATGTTTGATGAGGATGATTTTCCCGCCTGGAGATAGGGTAGCATTATGCCATCCTTCGATCTTGTTCCTGATTTTGGTGATTAAGTTCTCGTAGATGCTGGCGTTAGATTTCCCGTACGCCAAGGGGGCGCCGAGATAGTGGAAAGGAGGATGAGCTACCGCAATGGAGGTGAGGTTGGTGATTCTGGCCGCATTCTCGATATTGAAGTTGTGATGGAGTAGATGGTACTCTTGGATAGGTTAATCTTCTGGCCAGAGCATCTGGAGTACCGCGCCAGGGTAGAGTGAACCACCTCCATGGAGCCTACGTCCCCGGAAGAGAAGATACATACATATATATATATATATATATATATATATATATATACAGGTATATGTAGCCTAAATAAATCCTAAATTTACCAATAATTCCCTAAGAGAAGTATTATCCTATTCCCAAGGTAATATAAATTTAAATAGTCGATAATGCATATATTATTTGTATAAAAAGAAACTACCAACCGAGCAAATATACATATACACCCTCTAGTTACATATAATAAATATTTATAAAATTTATATAAATAAGATATATTAATATACATGTAATGCCTAGTATTTGTATACTATAAATATACGTACCTATATATTCGCCAGTATATATATAGCCTAGCAATCCTCACAATCCTAAAAGACATTTTCTAAGACATGCCAATATACATTCAGAAACCAAATATCAATACACACATATCATATAAAATGCACTAATTGTATCACCCCCATAATTATCTACATGGGCCTCTTTGGACGTACTATATGTCTACATGGGCTTGTGCTTGGTTTGGGTTCAGTCTGGGCCAACTTGCGACAACCGATTCTCCTAAAATCATTTATATTAATAAATAACTAATTAAAATTATTTAAAGAGGTTAACTCATAATTTGGCCTGGTTTTCCTAGTTGGGACACACTTATAGCTGGGTCTTCCTTGACATGGCTAATATACTAGTCAAGGCACGCCACCATACTATCCGTGCCATAATTCCTAGTCATTTGGTACTTCAAAACTCAACTATGGCTAAAGTCATCTACCGTAAGAATTAACTAATTAATTATTTATAAAATTCTTAAAATCACCATTTAAATCAAATAAATAATATAAAAATATTTCAAAATTTTTTGGAAGGGGAGCTACAAATCTACCCACCTTAAAAATAAATTCGTCCTCGAATTTAAAGACTAGGATGATCAAATCTTTCTAAGATTTAAATAAATATTGGATTTATCAAATCAAAATCAATCCATAATGATTTTAAAAATAATTCAAGGTTTTACTAAAATATTAAAAAAATGCATTTGCTCGAATATAAATATAATACAAAAGAATTTAATGAATAATATGTTTATCAAATGACTTGAAAAATATGGTATATATTATTTAAACAGTACATATCTTTGTTAGTCCAAGACTGAATCAAACTAATTATAATATAACAAAATGAATTTAATTGATAATTAATATTAGCAAATAATTTAAACGATATTTTATAAATTCTAAATCCAAAATAGTTTGACAAAAATTTTGTTGTCATCCAAAATATATTCTATAGTGGTTACAAATAAAATCTATTTTCTAACCAAAATTTATTAAAATAAAACAAAATAAAATTTTTGAAACCAGGGATGTGGGTTTACAAATCTACCCACCTTAAAAATATTTTGTCTTCAAAATTTTAAAGAGCACGATTAGGCACGACTATTAAGAATAATCAAGAAACCAAATTTTTTTAATTGATATGAATAAAACGACGAATGGTATAATTATGGGAGTGATATGATTCATGATCTAATTAGTCACGCGTAATCATGGATATGATCAAAATGATAAAGATAATAGACAAAAGAAGAGTGTGATTTGGCACGATCAATATTCGGTCCAATGGTCTAGTTGACAACCAAATATTTAAGAGTGATTTAAATTGAAACGATTTGGTATGATCCAATTACAGTCAACATGGTCTAGTTACGACCAAATTTCTAAAGGATGATTAAGGTTGTAGATGCAATCTAAACAAGGCTATAGTCCCATAGATATAAGTTAAGATATAATCATGATCAAGGTTAATCATGCAAATCATCCATGCATGATAAATTAGAAAGTTGGCACGAGCATGAACAAGGTCAAAATAGTCATGATCAAAATGGAATGCAAAATATAATATTAGCAATAATTGATTTGAAAAATTTGCACGATTATGATTATGGTCAAGAGAGTTTAGTCGTGGTCAAATTTGTTTAGGAACGATCAATTAGTTGAGCAAAACTATTTGGGCATGATTATTGAATTAAACCTAGGAAAGGATACAAATTGACTCGATCGAAATATAATAAAAGGAGTCTAGTCATGATCGAAATTGTTCAAGGGTGATCAAATCCAAAATCGTTTCGATATGCATAAGATATTTATCCGCAATTATTTAGGCACGAGTTTAGAATCAAAATCTAGATAAGCTTAGGAATCCAGTCGAAATTATATTAAAAGATGATAATCAAAAAATAGAAGGATAAAAAAGAAAGGGAGAATTACCGGTTTATTGAAAAGATTGTGACTAGGAATAAGTACAAATCAATTTGAAAACTTAATAGTTATATGCCGATAAGACGTAGTCTCTATGGTATTCGAAACTCGTAAACATAATTGAATCATTCTACCGAGAATTTATGCCTCGCCAGTGTACAGCTAGCTGCATTAAACCCTTGGTTCCACAACTCAAGCTGTGTTGCGGAAACAAATACCCTATTCAACTCTATCTAATCTTGACATGACAACTCAATAATGAAATAAGACGACCAAGACATAATTTTAATAATGTTCGATCACCCACGCTTACTTGAAATTATTTCAACTTAAGGGTCATACCACGCCAGTGCGCTGCTGGCTGCAGTGAACCCGTAGTCTTGATAATTCAAATAAGTGACGACAGTGCGCTGCTGTCCTATCATCGCAAGTCATCAAAATTATTCCAACTATATCTCCAAGAATATCAAAGGAGTTGAAAATATCATACAAGTTGATAAAGATAGAAAAGTGGAAGTACATGTTCTTCAAGTATAAGGTCAGCTTCTTGAAAAGAAAAACAATTGATTAGGAAGGATAATGATCGAAGTCATAATAAGTAAAAATCTTATAATACTTATTTCACGGATATTTAATATTCAACGATTGAGGGGAAACTTTTGAATCCAAAAAGTTAACTCGAGATTAATAGACAAGTGAGTGAGAATTTATTTTAAAATAATTCCTTAGGTCCAAGGGAAAGAATACAAGTTATACGGACTTATGATTTGGCGATGTTTAGAAAAGGTATAAGACAAAGTTGTACAAATGATCATGATTAGGGAGAAAATGACCGAAGGCAAAAGAAACATAAACTTAAATTTATATTTCCCTAATATTCCGGATCAAGGGAAAATATGTATAAAGCACTATGTCTACCTCTTATGAATTTATTTATACACAAATATATATGTATAGCCTAAGTAAATCCCAAAAATCCCAAAATATCATTCTATGAGAAGGTTATCCTATTTCCAAGTAAAATATAAATTTAAATAGCAATAATACATATATTATATTCAATATATAGTTTAAAGAAATTATTCACAATACTAGAAATGAACTACCAATATATATACACATCTATATATCAACATGGACGTCGTTGGTCGCTCTACATGACCACTAGGACTTGGGTTGGATTCGGACTAGTTTGGAACAACCAGGTCTTCTAAAAGCCAATAATCCTAATAATAAGTAACTAAATTATTCCTAGGGCTATGTCACGATTTGGCCGGATTTTCCTAGTTAGTACACACCTATCACTCGGCCTCCTCCACCATGGCAAGAACACTAGTCAAAGCACTCGACCACACTCTCAGTGCCAAAATTCTTGGTTATCTTGCACTCCAAAACTTAACCGTGACTAAGGCCTTCTATAATAAATATTTATACAATTCTAAGAATCACATTTTAATTCAAACAATTAAATAAAAGGACATTTTCTAAACTTTCGAAAAGAGGGGTCACGGTCAAGAATTGGGTTCCAGGAAGGCCTAAGTTGATGAGTAAATAGTCTACCCATCTTTGGTCACATCGTCGTATCAAAATGTAATAGTGTATTTATAAAAATCTTCCAAGTTATCTAAATTTAATAAATTGTATGGCCTAATCCTTAACTACCCAATAATCAAATTAATAAGGGACTCCTATTCCTAGTCATTCTCCTAAATTAATTCAATCCTAATTGTGAATGAGAATTTTCTAGTCGCAGGCTCGTAGCAGTACGACCAATATGGTACTACCATGAGTTCGCACAATTTGCGAAAATTGACCTGCATGGGCCACCACAAAAACTTGTCACGACCCGCACCCGCTTTTTCGGATACGAGACGTGTCCAAGCCAGCCTACGCCGCAGAGTCGACGGTAGAACACTGTCACGGCCATGATGCTCAAAAATCACACCATGTAACATTTATTGCTCATTCACAATATTGAATCGAATCTACAATTATTACAAGATTTACTTTTAAAGAAAGGTACAAAGTTCATACAAATAATGAAATTGATATCACATCTATCTATTTTCTAGGTTTTGGTCTGCAAGTACACTCGTATCTCCCAATGCTAAGTGAAGCCACAGCTAACCTAAAAAATATTGGTTTTCAGTCAGGAATGGAACGAGTACAATCTCACAACAGAATCAATAAATGACAAAATCCATAAATCTGTAAATAATGAAATACACGACGCAAAGACAAGTATATAATCATGACAGAAACTGAGCCTGGTGAACAAGGCAAGTGAGTACTAGAAATAGAGTAGACCTGTAGCTAGCAATGTATACTATAAAACCAAAAACTTTATCCATCTAGTGAGTTGAAATACTACTTTGACATGTAAACGGCTAAGGGTAAATCCGGCACCCCGCACATGAAATATGCGACTGCTATTAGACAAGAATAAGATCCGGCACCCCGTACGTGAAGTGTGCGACTTCTATTAGGCAAGAATAATTTTGGGTTTGTTTACATGTCTAGAGTATTTCCCCGCCCGACCAATATTCATGGATCCAAACAGGTCACGAACACGGTAATAGATTGGTCACGAACAACATGTAAAGAATCCATAACTACTATCTCGTGTAACATCGTGTCAAGAACCAATAAAATATTAATGTAAAATACTACTATGTACATGATTCATAGAGATAATCAAATATAAAAACTATTAGAGATGCACTCGCCTGAGGTCCTATGCTGGTGAAACCGATAATACTATACCACTCAATGATCCACAACAGTCAACACAAGCAAGAGTCTCCGGATGCTGAAATAAACATTACCAACATTTTTAGAATAATCAAATTAGCTAGAATTGTCTGTCCTTAAGTCCAATTCTAGACAAAGTAGCAAAACGGTAATTTCGGGTCAAAACGGTTTCCACCGTTGTACCAGCTTTGCACCGAAAAGCGTACCAGAGTCGATGGTCTCTAAAGTCGTTAAACTATATGTCTACAGGTCCAATTTTTTTATACGAACCCAATTGTATGTCCAAAGTTGGATTCTGACGGGCCGTGCACAAAATCTTCCGTTGAGTCAGATCGTGGGGCCCGCAAAACAGTGATCCCGTCAACTGTCTCAGAATCAGGCCAAACTTGGCATACAGGACCAGAAAAATGATACGGTCCTATTGACACAAGTTTCGTCTTGATCTGACGAACGTGCACAATGTAATTAAAAATTTTGCAAAGAGGTCGATACGGTGAATTTTGACGGATACACATCAAATTTATCGCGCACAACGCGACCAATTTGATTTCCGTCAAAGCCCACACGTCCACGAAGCCGATACGAACCTTTCGATGTGACCACATCATCCGGATTGGCGGGTGGCACGTCGTATCGAAGGTTTATCTAAAAAATTTTAAAATAATTTACATAGTTTTTCCTTGATTTTCTCTCCGATATATTTTACTGTATACTTTACTAAAATTAATTATAAAAATAGGGTTCTGATCCTAGTTAGGTTGTCTAGAAGGCTGTTCAAATAGTTTTTGGATTTCTTGACTGGATCGGCCAATTTTGGCCTTCCAAAACAGGGGTTTCACTATCGAAACTGCTCTGTTTGAACAGATTTTGATCGAACTTGGGTTCGATTTTTCGGACAACCCAGTGCATGAGAATTAAACTTATTTGAAGGAATTCTGAGGGGTATAAATGGGCTACATACCAGCACAAGTTGTTCGAGAAACGGTGAAGCGGGGTGGCGGGGAAACTAATACGAAGCTAGCCTCGGCGTTGCGATGTTGCTGCTGCCATTATTGAATCCGCGTGCGGGCGGGTTCCCGCACCTGGCCGGCCGGCGGTGGCGGCTCGCGGCGGCGTGCGAAGGCCGGCATAGGGTCGCCAGGACTGGGGAAGAAGGGTGGCGGTGTTAGGGTTTATATCTCATTCTCTCTCTCGTTTTTCTCTCCCGATCTCTCTACTGTGTGTGTGTGTGTGTGTGTGTGTGTGTGTGTGTGTATATATATATATTATATATATATATATATATATATATATATATATATATATATATATATATATATATATATATATATATATATCTCTCTCGGGCTGGGCTTGGGTATGCTGGGCTTTGGGGGGGGGGGGGTGGGTTTATTTCTTTTCTTTCCTTTTCCTTTCTTTACCTATAAACTAAGTGTATATATATATATATATATATATATATATATATATATATATATTTAATATATATATATTTAATATATATATATATATATATATATATATATATATATATAATATATATATATATATATATATATTTTTAATATATATATATATATATATATATATATATATATATATATATATACACACACACACACACACACACACACACACACACACACACACACACATATCAATATGATAAATACATATATATACCAAACCGTATATATATATATATTTTTTTTTCCGTATATATATATATATATATATATATATATATATATATATATATATATATATTTATATATATATATATATATATATATATTAATATTTATATATATATATATATATATATATATATATAATTTTTTTTTACCTATTATCTGAATCCTGATACACACACACACACACATATATATATATAATATATATATATATATATATATATATATATATATATATATATATATATATATATATATATATATATATATATATAACACAGGTATTTGTAGTCTAAATAAATCCCAAATTTACCAATAATTCCCTAAGAGAATTATTATCCTATTTACCGACGTTTTTAGCGACGACAGAAAACGTCGATAAAATGACAAAAAGCATCGCTAATCGTATTTACCGACGTTTTTAGCGACGTTTTCCTGTGGTCGCGGAAAGCCATGTCGCTGACAGGTAAAACGTCGCTAATCGTCGCTATTACCGACGCTTACCGATGCTATATAAACGTCGCTAATCACCGACGTTCACCGACACCACGTCGAAAAAATGGCGACGCCTCTCTGTTGTCGGTCAACGTCGGTGAATTTAGCGACGTATACTACTTTTTACCGACATTTACCGACTCTGTAGAAGAGGGAAAATGGGTCGATAAACGTCGGTAAACGTCGCTAAACCTGGTAATTTAGCGACGTTTACTGACGTTTAGCGACGTAGATGGACGTCGATAAACGTCACTAAAATACAAAATAAAAATAAAAGTAAAATAAAATACAAAATGTCCACAGAATCACATTTTCTTCCTGCAGTTTAATAAATAACAATAAATACACAGAAGCACATTTTCATCCTGGGTTTGCCGAGCCCTTCGGTGGAACACTCAACACCGGTACATCACAATATACATATGTATCAACACAAACAAGGGTAAAAGTCTAAAAGAGTAAAATATCCAAAGTCGGTAATCGTTGATCCAAAGTATATAACCAATATCCAAAGTATACAACCAATATCCACAACTAATAATGAAAGTCTACACAAATAATCTACAACCAATACTGAAACAAGATAAACAAACACTAAAAAAATAGTCCTAACTCGGACTACTGCGGATCTGGAGGAGGGGTACCGCCGCGCCTCAAGGATAGGAACATCTCGTACTCCCCCCGTGAAATCGTCACCGATGAAGAAGGTAGTGACGTCGGTGGAGTCGGAGGTAGTGACGCCGGCGGAGTCGACGACAATGAAGGCATACCCCGAGGACAATAACGCTCCAATGCTGCTAGTCGCTCGTGGTAGGAATGCATGGTAGATAACAGCCTCGTACTGCTATCAACCATCGAATCCTGCATCAACGTGAGCCTCCCTCCCGTGGACAACTGTGATGCCTGCAGATCCGTCACGCTGCGCTCTGTCGACGCTCTAAGATCAGTGACACCCCGTTCTGTCCTCTCAGTCACATCCCTGAGCTCTATAATACGGCGGTCGAGCATATCCAATCGTGCTATGAGCGCAGCATCGTCCGTCTGGTGCTTCTCCTGGATCCGTCGTAGTAGCTCGTCACAGACAAACTCCACCATCTGCTGGACTCGGGCAGACTCCTGGGAGGGCTATGGGCCATGCACACTAGCATGGGAGGCCCTAGAGGACTGTGTCGCAACTAGGGCGCCATAGGATCACGTACTGTAGTACGTACCCCTGTGGAGACCACCAGCGGCGGTTACCCACAGCTCGTCCTCTGACGGAGCTGGAGCGGGCTGCGAGGAAGTACCGGCCTCTCCCGTAGCATATGCACTAGCAGCCGCCCGCTCCTTAAGCCATTCAAACTTGGCCTAGAAAGCATGGATACTCTATAACTTCTAATGTCTAATGTACTTATTATTACTAACTACATAAATATCTATTTGCATGCATATTTACTAAGTTATATCAAAACTAACACGAAGTATTAAAATTAATAAATAGAATTGTAATACTTACATAGGCCTGCTCCGCCCTCTCGTCAATAAGCTTTTCGCCCTTTCGATGTGTGTCCAGGAAGACAGTCACCATATTGGCGTCATCACCCCTCCTTACCTGTAATTAAATATATCACCTTTTACTAATTTATCGGAGTTGCATTAAAATAATATTTCTGAAATAAAAAAACATACAAAATGACGAAAATGTTCCACCATCGGAATCGACCCACCGTACCACTTTGACCCCTGCTTCCTAGCCGTTGGCCTTCTCAGACTTTTCCTTGTACCTAGGATCGTCGAATCGAGCCTTCATCGTAGTCCATTGCTCAGGGGTGATCCAACCTTGGATCGGCTTTCCGGCACGATCACGAGTCTTTTGATCATTAATAGTATCGCGGATCAGCTTAGCAGCGACGGCAGGAAACGTCCCCTCGATCATCTCGGCCCGGTGCGGTGGATAGAAAAATATATCCTAGAAGAGTATAAACCAAATATTTGTCAGTTATATATAATATGCAAAAATTATATGGTTCATGTTAAAAGAAAATATATTTTAACCTTAAAGCGCGCAAACCAGTAGGCCTTCCTCTCGTCCGAAGCGTCAGAGTAGTTTATCCAAGGACCACCATAATTAGTCCTCAAGAAGTAGCCTAGGCGTCTCTGTACCGACGGGGGACGATATCTATACAGACATATTATATTCATGAGAAAAGTTTATTTATGATAAACACAGGAAAAAAATGATAAACCGAAACACTTACTTTGTACCGTCGGCCCAGATCTCCGTCCTCGTCTCCTCCGGAGGTGCGCATGCATCATCTGCCTGATACTGGTCGGTCGTCGGCTCAGCCTCCTCCATCTGCTCATCTGTCTCCATCGTCGTATCAGCAGAAGGAACGCTAGACGACGGAGCAGTCTCAGGCCTGGAACTACTCGTCCCAGGAGATATGCCATATAGCATCGTGTCAGGCAGAGGTACTGTCCAATACACAGGAGTACTGGGCGACAAGGATCCAGTGCCGGTACCAGTAGGAGGTACCGAAGGAGTACCCTGTCCTCTGCCAGTAGTACCCCCGTGCCCCATGTCGGGACACACGAAACGATCCGCGACAACCTGTCATACCTGATAACATATGATGAGATACAACAAATAACAGTACATTAGAAATATAAAAGTACAACAACGATAAGATAATAACCAAGACAACATATAATGATACATTTTACAAGAAACAACTAAGTCCAGATAGTATATTCTACAAGAAATATCTAAGTCCAGATAGTACATTCTACAAGAAACATCTAAGTCCAGATAGTACATTCTAAAAAAACATCTAAAAAATGAAAGTACATCTCTCTTAATCATCTTTGGAATATTCATCTTGTTCGTCTTCCTTGACCTCATCTTCCTCTTTCTCCTCTACCTCCTCCTCCTCCTCCTCCTCCTCCTCCTCTTCTTCAGTTTCATCTTCGCCTTCGTCATTTTTGCCTTCCTCTTCGAATAATTCTACATCTTCTATATTATTCGTATAATGCATAACTTCCATGGAGTCCACATCAACAATATTGGTTAAATGAAGTAGCTCATCCTCCTAATAAGTTTTTTCCTCAACATCAAAAGTATCTCTAGCTTTAGTCTTGCATAGTGCCCACCAGTCAGACTTCGTTGCTCTCCATCTCGGATAAGCTGTGAAGCACACGAGCTGAGCCTGAGTTGATAGGACAAATGGTTCATAGCCTTGATATCTACGCTTGTAGTTTATATCCACAAGACCATGCTTGTCAATTTTTCAATCTTGATTTTCAATCGGATCGAACCATTCCCACTTCAACAAGACGATCTTTGTTGGTTCTCTGCCATAATTATATGTCAACTCCACAATCTCTCGCAAGATGCCAAAGAAATCATTTCCTGGATTGACGTCTTTGTAGTTCGAAGATTTGATACACAAACAACTGTTTTTCGTGGAATCGAGATCCAGGAAGCTATCTCTGATCGGAGCAATTGTCGACTTGAACCTAAAGCCATTGACACAGTAACTTGGCCATATTTTAACAAAAGTAATTTGTCCCTGGGCAAGAGTTCTAATTATTTCAATCTCTGGTGAAATTAGACGATCGATCTAAATACCAAAGAAGAGATAGTAAGCTTTTTATTGCACAATTGCATTAGAAGAGGCCAGCAATTACCGAGTTGCTTACATATTCGCTCAACTAAGAAGGAAAATGACGTCTCATTTCTTGTTCTAATGCTTCATCTATTAGGTAGGGTCTAACTGACCTCAACTCATCATTATATGTGCTGAAAAATAACGAAGCAACCGCCGATTAGTACAATAATATTAGCTTATACTATTACATTGAGATGACGTAAACTCATCATTAATTACTTACACCTCTAGCTTCTCCACTTCATCCTCGTCGCAATTGAGTAATATATACAACTGAGCAGCCCTTAGCTCTTCGTCATTCAAATATCTCTTCTTTATTTTTTCCGAAGGCTTTTCGGACGCATTGAATGCTTTCAGTATTCCATCATTAGATACTTGATATGATATGTCGTCATTTTTCGGAGCCCTCGTTCTATTCGTAGCAACATGAGGTTTGAAATACGTAGAGCAGAAGTTTGTAATCTCCTCGAGAATATAGGCTTCACAAGTAGAACCCTCGACCCGAGCCTTATTTTTCATCTTCCTCTTTAGGTGGTTCAAATACCGCTCAAACGGGTACATCTACCGATAACCAACGGGCCCACCAACACGTGCCTCGTAGGAAAGATAAATTGGTAAATGCTCCATGGAGTCGAAGAATCCAGGAGGAAATACCTTCTTGAGCTTGTACAGTGTTACCGCAATATCGTTCTCCTACTTTTCTAGACGATCGACGAGAAACTTAGTAGAACAAAGATCTCTGAAGAATATGCTAAACTCGGTCAATAGATCCCAAACAACCTGGGGTAAGAATTCTCGAAATACAATCGAAATTAACCTCTCCATGAATACGTGACAATCGTGGCTCTTTATACCTGTCAGTTTGTTCTCCTTGAGGTCGACGCATCTTCTCAAGTTCAAAACATACCTGTCTGGAAATTTCAGACCTTGAATCCACCTAAAAAGTCTGACTTTATCCTTCTTCTCCAGTGAGAAAATTGCCTTAGGCTGCTTCAACTTCTCATTCCCCTCTTCTATTAAATGCAATGCAGGACGTCTACATATTTCTTCCAAGTCCAATCTAGCCTTTGGATTATCTTTCTCTTCCCCTTTACGTCCATTACAGTATTAATTATGTTGTCAAATATATTCTTCTCGATATGCATGACATCAAGGTTATGTCTGATCAGATTGGTGCTCCAATATGGCAGATCCCAGAATATACTCATCTTCGTCTAGTTATGAGTACGACCAAATCCGTCACACTTGTAGCCCATAGCAGGCTCTTCAATAGCCCTTGGTAAATCTTTTACCTCTTCCCATATCGTGTATCCGGGCAACCTTGGCAGGGGATTAGCCTTCTCCACAATGCCAGCACAAAAAGCATTCTTGTTCCTCCGATACGAATGATCCTTCGGCAGGAATTGTCTATGACAATCGAAGAAGCACGGTTTGCCTCCGTGTTTCAAACGGAAAGCCTTAGTGCGGTCCATGCAATACGGACATAAAAGACGACCATGCGTGCTCCATCCAGATAACATACCATAGGCCGAAAAGTCGTTGATGGTCCACATAAGTAATGTCCACATCTAAAAATTTCATTTTTTAGATACATCGTACGTGTTGGAACCTACTTCCCACAGCTGATTCAACTCATCAATCAATGGCTGTAAATACACATCGATGTTTCTTTTCGGATTGTTCGGACCTGGGATAATAACGGTAAGGAACATATACGGAGTCTTTATGCACATCAAAGGCGGTAGATTGTACGGAGTGACGATCACAGGCCAACACAAATACTAGGATCCCAAAAGTCCGAATAGGGTAAAACTGTCGGAGCAGAGACCCAATCTGATATTACGCGGATCAGAAGCAAAATCTGGATACTCTTGATCAAAGTACTTCCATGCTTCTCTATCAGATGGGTGATCCAACACTCCTTCGGTCTGTTCTCGCTTATGCCAACTCATGTTTTCTGCAGTTTCCTTCACCATAAACAACCGCTGCAACCGCAGCGTCAACGGCAAGTAGTGCATCGAATCGGTAGGCTTCCTTTCACCGACAGACTTTCCTATACCACTGCCCTTATAGTGATCAGCACCACAAAATCTGCAGGCGTCTTCATCCTTGTCGTCTTTGTAGTACAACATGCACCCGTTGCGACATGCATCAATTTTCTCATATCCCATCCAAAGCGATCTCACCATCCTCTTAGACCGGTAAAAGTCTTTAGGCAACTTAGCACCCTCAGGCAATATTTCTATAATCAACTCCATAAGTCGGTTGTCGCAATCTTTTGACATATTAAAATCGGACTTGATGCTCAACAATCTTGTAACCACCTCCAACGGTGAATGATCCTCACAACCAGGATATAATGGAGTCCTTGAATTCTCCAGCAACTCCATGAACTTTGTAGCATCGACGTTCGGTGCCTCCTCAGGTGCATCATGATTGTCCGGATCGAAACTAGGCCCCGCCGCGTCAAAAATCATGTTCACCAACCCATCGTCGTAAGCATCGTGGTTGTAGACATCCATATAAGGCTCATACTCCGATGCTAAGGACACAAGTTCTCCGTGTGTGCTCCACTGATAGTAATTCGGCGTGAAACCCTTCGAGTATAAATGATACGTGACTTCCACTTCTGGATGATATTTCAAGTTGCAATATCTCACACACGGATACTTATTTTTGGTACCGTCCATGTACTGAGGGAACGCCTTGGCAAACTGCAGGAACTGTTGTACACCCTCTATGAATTCATCCCGCACACTGCACATGTCATCAGAATGATGATTGTACATCCATGAACGATTCTGCAGATAGTAATTCAGCTCCATATCCATTTGAGGATAATTCTGTAAGATAAATACAAGCACATCGTTGAAACACATGCATATGAATGTATCTATCCTCTTTATCACATAGGGACTAATATTGTTATATTGAGATAAGTCTAGTATGTTACCCTGATAGAAAATAGTTCATGTGTTATGGTACCTCTAGTGTAGGTGTCTGGATATCTAAATCGAATGACACAAAGTGGAATAGGACATCTTGAGGATATCATGCATACCAATCTGAACTAAAGGTAATGAGAAGTATAAATGGTACAAAAAAATTGTTCAGTACACAAAGTAAACAGGTAAGTAACTAAAGATTTGTACATTAGCCCATATAATAGCTAAATGACTGAACAACATATATTAAGGATTTAGATCCCAAAAGTGTATTGGATAGAACAACATCAAGTAAAGTCATTACTTTAAAATGGTCAGGACAATCTAGGAAAGATTGAATGTATGCTCATGATCCCAATCAACATAGAGACAGAACCACATCTAGTCTGATAGTACAGGAAATGAAGGACAATGTGAAGTTAATCCATCTGATGCCAATATTCAAGGCTCTGATACTGAAGTTTTTAGGGTATCAGTCGACTGCTACCATCTAGGGTGCCTAATATAAAATGGATTGAAACATAATGAAGTTGGGATAGAGCCAAAACACTACAAAAGCAAGTTAGGACTGAACAACATCTAACCACCGATACCAAGTGTCACCATAACATCTGATACTAGCAATGGCCAAACTCAGAAAGGGGTTGTTCATTAGACTATCCATTAGTTACATAACTGAACTGAAACATAGGTAAAGAATTGAAGAATGTCTAAGCTAAGGGCAGGATATGCATATCTGATACACGAGGGTATCAGTAATGTAAGCAAAACAGAGGGGGTACAGGTTGTGACTCAAGTAAGGATGTAGGACATGCATCTACTAGGCTCGGCTGAAACCTATAGCTGGATTGAGCCACTGTGCACTTAGGGGGTTGTAGGATGTGATATCTAGTCGAAATTATATATCAAATCCAACTGACTACACAAGCTAAACAAGCAAAACAATAAGCAACAAAGGGCATCACTATGAACCCGAGCCTCCCCATGTCTAAATTATATATCAAATCCAACCCAAATAACAAGATACAGCCTACACTATAATTACAGTATATTCAACATAATTAACTAATTATAACTGAAATTAAAGCAACAAAATCCAGTCGTGTCCTGTGTCAAAGTATCGCGTCCGAAAGAGGGTTAGGGTTTACCTAGTCGGGGAGGAGCGGGTCGTCGAGGGGGGAGGGGGTCGCCGGTAGGGAGTTGGAGACGGAGGGGAGCTGGAGACGGAGGGGAGCGGGTCGGCGAGGGGTCGCGGGGTCGACGAGGGGGTCGGAGGGTGGGAGCAGGGTTGCCGAGCCGGGGGGAGGGTCGGGGGCCGAGGAGGGAGGGTCGCCGAGGGGGAGGGGAATGCCGAGGGCCGGATTCGCTGAGGCTGGGGGGGAGGGGTTTCGGTGGTCGGGGTTTCGAAGAGGGGTTTCGAAATAATGGGGGGAGAATGAAAACTCAAATCCCTATATTTTCAACTTAGCGATGTCATTATGCGATGTCGGTAAACGTTGCTATTATTTGCTATTTGCGTCATACCATATACGTCGGTACACGTCGCTATTACTAGTCAAATTAACGACGTTCACCGACTTATCTGCGACGTATGTTATTTTAATACAAAAAGTATTCGCAATACGTCGCTGAAAGTCGCTAATAGTGACGTTTTGCGACATATTATAGTTACGTCGCTAAATTATTAAATTATAGCGACGTTTCTTTAAAGCGTCGCTAAATACATCGCTAAAATGACTTATTCTGGTGTCTTGTAATCGCAAGTCATCAAAATTATTCCAACTATATCTCCAAGAATATCAAAGGAGTTTAAAATATCATACAAGTTGATAAAGATAGAAAAGTGTAAGTACCTGTTCTTCAAGTATAAGGTTAGCTTCTTGAAAAGAAAAATAATTGATTAGGAAGGATAATGATCGAAGTCATAATAAGTAAAAATCTTATAATCCTTATTTCACGGATATTCAATATTCAACGATTGAGAGAAAACTTTTGAATCCGAAAACTTAACTCGAGATTAATAGACAATTGAGTGAGAAGTTATTTTAAAATAATTCCTTAGGTCCAAGGGAAAGAATACAAGTGATACGGACTTATGATTTGGTGATGTTTAGAAAAGGTATAAGACAAAGTTGTACAAATGATCATGATTATGGTAAAAATGACCGAAGGCAAAAGAAACATAAACTTAAATTTATATTTTTCTAATATTTCGGATCAAGGGAAAATATGTATAAAGCACTTTGTCTACCTCTTATGAATATATTTATACACAAATATATATGTATAGCCTAAGTAAATCCCAAAAATCCCAAAATATCATTCTATGAGAAGGTTATCCTATTTTCAAGTAAAATATAAATTTAAATAGCAACAATACATATATTATATTTAATATATAATTTATAGAAATTATTCACAATACTAGAAATGAACTACCAATATAATACACATCAATATATCTAAATGGACGTTGATGGTCGCTCTACATGACCACTAGGACTTGGGTTGGATTCGGACTAGTTTGGAACAACCAGGTCTTCTAAAATCGAATAATCCTAATAATAAGTAACTAAATTATTCCTAGGGCTATGTCACGATTTGGTCGAGTTTTCCTAGTTAGTGCACACCTATGGCTCGGCCTCCTCCACCATGGCTAGAACACTAGTTAAAGCACTCGACCACACTCTCAGTACCAAAATTCTTGGTAATC
>JANAVB010009400.1:7216907-7229407 GCA_029216955.1 Iris pallida | reverse complement strand
AAGTTATTCTGCAGGTTTACGGAGCATTTCCCAGTTTTTGGGTTGACCAAAAATAGAGGGAGTGCTGCCGAAATTTTCGGGAAAATTATTAAATGATTTTCAAAATAAATTTTCGGTAAAATATTATTTTATTAATATTTTTGGGCGACGACCACATTGGTCAGTGGGCCCCAGCGAAATGCAAACGCACCGGTACGACCGGACGTTGAGGCAGAGTAGCTAAACATGACGACTGGACCAGAGTCTGAGACTCATATAATTTATATAATTTAAATTAGTAATTGTTAGTTTTATTATTTAATTATAGGTAGTTTTCAAGACTAACAAGTTTCTTCTTATTTCAATTTGTAATTAAATTTGTAAGGGCATAAGCCAGGCCTGTAATTAGTAGGAAGTAATTTTATTTTATTGGGTTGTATGAACGCGTAGGATTAATTTTAAATATTTATATTTATTAGAAATTCACGATTTTCTCATTTAAGAAAATATATTTATATATATATAAGTCATAAAAGAAATACCAATCTTTTTCCAATAAATTGGTAAATTACGAGTTTTTCCGAAATAGAATAGAAATTGGAATTTTCTTTAAAATATAACACACTAGAAAAACGTGCTTTGATTGTGATGTTGGTATTGGTTAATGCAAGACTAAAATTAACTAGGAAAGACAAATAGAGAATTGTAACTAGACAGTTTGAGCTTGCTTCTGAAACAAGTTCCCGAAATGTAGGATTTCGAGGAAGAGCGTGACTATTCCAAATCCCGAAGTACCAACTTTTCAAACCAAGGAGATAAGGCAAGTACATTTTATGTAGATTTTACAATTATTTTCACAATTGTTTTATTGCAAGTTTAAACCACTGTTTACACGAACTCCTTTGGGAGCATTGATCGTATTGTTGGGGACTGGGGGAATAGTGTACTGGATATGACCAAATCCAAACTTAGGATAATGAATGTGTTAGCTTTCCCCTCTTCACACGGGGACAAGCCATACCGTATCGCTAGGATACAAATGTACCCAAACCGGTCATATTCTTTACCTATTCATATCACTGTACTGTACTATTTCAAAATTGTTCATTTTCAAACTGTTTAAAAATGTATGTTATAAATTGTCATTTTAATTGTTAAAATTTGCATGAACTGTACTTTGCTCACTCTTGACTGGAGACCAACATTTTAGGTTACTCTGAGGTTGATCTTTCTAGAGTATCTGGTGGCACAGAGCTAATGTTCAACAATCCTGTTCGGTACCCGGCGGTACTACCTGACGACGATGGATCGGCGTCTCCTTAGATGCTGTTGGTGTTAGCTAGTCTTATTTCAGTTTTTTTGGATCTTTTAAACTTTTGTACTGGACAAGTTTATTATCGAATAAATGTTGTGGCAACTTTTAAATTCAAACTTGTTGTTGATTTACCTGCAATATGGATTACAGCTTACTGCCGCCGTCTCATCAACGGTGCAGGCTGGGCATGATCCGATTCGACCCAAGTATTTGGGGACCGGGTCGTGACATGTTTTTAGTGGTGGCCCATGCAGGTCAACTAAATCAACAATTTAGGAAAACTAGAAACAATTAGGAACACTAGAACATCAAAATTGCCACAACATAGGACCGATTTATATATGATAAATATTTTTATTATAGACTGGTAGGTTACCTTGCTTATGCTTGCATTCTAAACCTTCCAGAGAATGACCACTGACAAAACCAACTCTGCTGGCAATGTGGTATCATCTCCGGATCGAACCCCGCCTCTTCAGTCAAGTCAGAGCTTTTCACCCAACCAGCTGATTGATCATCCTCACCAATCATCCAGTGAAGTTTTCCCCACACTGGCAAATCCTACCTCTCCTCTAACTGGGTTACTTTTCTTTGAGGAAGTACCCACTCATGTTGCTTCACCAGTACCAGAGAACACCTCTCAGATGGTTGCTTTATTTCAAGAAATCCTAGAGTATCAGAAGATTCAAGCTGAACAGATGGATATCTCGAGAGAAGTCATGAAGAATATCAACGACGCAACCTTAGCCATTTTAAACCAAGTTGGAGCGGAACCTCGTCCTAGGAGGGATACCCATGAGAATAGAAGATATTTGGGCCCTGTCCGACAACCATATTGCAAGAAGCTTTTGGCTTGTGCCTACTGTAAGAGACCTGGTCACCAAGCCAACATTTGTCGCAAGAGATTAAGGCAATGTTTGGTGTGTGGATCTGTTGAACATCAAGTTAAGGACTGCCTCTTATCTTATCATCGTATCGGAGCGTCTATTATGCTACAACCTCAGGACTCTATCCAACAGACCGTAGGAAGGGATGAAGCAGAATCAAGGATCATAGAAGAGGAAGAAAATGGAGATGCCCAAGCAAGAACCAGAACCATGAAGAATAGTACTTAGGACTGCTGAGTAGTATTATCTATTAAGAAGCTGTAACAAGATGTCCCTAGATCAATTATGAGAGTTTTGTTGTAATTCTCTTATATGAATAAAAATCTTAGTTACATCTTCATGATAGAAGTTTTCCCTAATAGTTTCTGGATTACCCTATGCATAGAAATATTCCATTAACCTAGTACCTAGCTCCTTCCCTATGACTAAGTGATACTATAGAATCGACCTGAAGGAAGCCAAGGAAATGAAGGATTAGATCAATGGACTAAAGGTGTTGGGTTTCATATAAGACGGAGCTTCACTCTAAGAAGCATCAGTCTTGTTTGTATCCAAGAAGGATAAAACAATATGGATGAGAGTAGACTATCAGGGCACTGAAGAATTACTTTTTCTTGACTGATGATCTATCCAAGTTGAGTGAACTTAAGGGTTTTCGGAGATTAACTTAAGAACTGACTACCATCAGATTAAGATCATGAAGGAGTACATTCTCAAGACGACATTCAACACCAAATACTGGTAGTTGAATTTTTGGATCATGTCTCTTGGAATGATGAATACTCATGTTGTGTTCATGAATCTCATGAACAGAGTCTTTTTATGAGTAATTGAATCAGTTTGTTGTCTTTTCTTTAGATAACAAAAATCTGATATACTCAAGGACTGAAGAAGAACATGAAGAGCATCTGAGAAATTTCTAGGAACTTTGAAGAAGTTTTTGGTAAGCTATCAAGACATGAATTTTCTTAGACAATGTGGTTTTTGCCATAATGTCACAAGAGAAGAAAATTTGATAGACTCTAGATAGATAGCCGCTGTGGAGAAGTCGTATATCTAAGTTCAATGGTTTCTTGGACTTGATGGGATACTACTGGAATCTGTGTAGGAATTCGCCAAGATTGCTGAGTCGATGATGAAGCTGACTCGAAAGAATGAAGAGTTTGTCTGGACGCATTTAAGAAGCTGTAGAAGAAGCTTACCAATCCTTGCGCTACCCGCAGGATCCGGTGGTTTCACCATCTACAGAGATGTCTCAGGAAAAAGACTGGGTTGTATTCTTCAACAACATGGGAAAATAATTGTCTACATATCTAGGCAATTACGGACTCATGAGAAGAACTATCCCACACATAATTCAGAACTTGTTGTAAGTATCCTTGCTTTAAGGCTATGGAATTATTATGGAAAGGGAGTAAAATTATATACGGACTATAAAGTCTGAAATATATTTCTACTCAGAAAGAGTGGAATATTGGGTAAACGAAGACGATTGAAGCTGATATCGATGGTTTGACCAAGAAGCGGCACCTAGACATCAGGAAGTTGGGCTGGAGAGCATATTGTCTGAAGATAGAAGGATGGAACTAGATGCTGATTCAGTGTCAATAAGCTGCAAGTGAGCTCGAGTCTGAAGAACAAAGTCAAGAAGACGCAGTTTCAAGACAAGGCACTTGTAAACTTAGAGATCAAGTGTTGGCAGGAACATTTGGGAGTTTCTTTATTGCCAACGATGGAGCTTTTGAAGAATGGTACGAGGTTGTATACCTTCTGGTGAACTAAGAAGCGCAGTATCCCACACACTCTAACCAGATGTATCGGGATGTGTGTACCATTAAATGGTGTTATGTAATGAAGAAGGACAAATTTCAAGAATGAGGTTAGGTATTCTGTCAACATGTGGAAATTAGCAAGATTCCTGCAGACGCTGGATATTTCGGAGTAGAAGTAGGAACACATAAATGGACCTTGTGTTAGGATTACTTTGTTCCTAAGGAGGGAAGATCATCAATTGGATTTTGTGGACTGACTGACCAAGTTAGTTCATTATGAAGTTGCTTTATTCACGAAAGAGTTGGCGGCAATGTGCAAGAGACACATCTACCGGATTCATGAAGTTCCAACTGACAGACAATCAAAGAAGTCAATCTAGACGTTTGAAGACATGCTGAAGAATCTTGCCTCCTGGAATCTGGAGGATCTTGGAAAGATCAATTATCTTTGGTAGAGTTTTCTTACAATAAATACCCAGTTAGCATCAGTACAACATCATTGAAGTTTTGGATGTAGTTTTCGTACATAACTTGCATAGGACGATGTAGAAGAAATAATACTGTTAGATCCAGAGAGAGTAACTGGCGCAGCAGAGGAAGTGAAGATGATCAGAGACAAGCTATGATAGACAGAAGCACTGGGCAGACAACAGTTGTCAACCACTGGAATTTGTAGAAGAAGGCAGTGTCAGAGAAACCAGTAACAAGCATAGTCAGAGGTGAGATGAAGATCAGGCAAAGTTGAATCATTATTCCTATTTCTTTCCATACTCATCTGTTTCATTTTCAAATTTGACATTATGCTTGTTAGCCTAGTTTTGCGAGCTATTCCTTTTTCAAGCTTGATCATGACATTATCTTATTGGAGGCCTCCATTAATATATTGTCTAATCAGAACCGGTGCAATGATGGTCTGATCAACCTCATACACTTTGGTTCGCTTATGTATCTTTCTGCATATCATAAATTTGTCCCTAAATTGTCTCATTCACGACTACTTTGGAAATTCTTATTGTTTGAACCTGAGTTATGAGCACCATACGCGTGCCTGCTTGAATTGTGGAAATCCTGTCATACCCAACTCTTTAAATTTCGAGGACGAAATTTTCTAAGGAGGGAAGGTTGTGAAACCCGCAAATTTAGATTACATTTTTAATTTAATTTAATTTTTAGTTGTTTTATGCTAAATTGATATTATAATTAATATTATGAATTTATGAAATTATTTTCCAAAATAATTTACTTGATTTATTGTATGTCAGACCTAGACCCGAATCTGACTTGAAATTAAAATTTAAAAAAAATATTTATCAATTTTATTTTGGGCCAAACTTAAATAATTATTAAGTTTTAGCCATTTCTTATCCATAGTCATTATTTAAAAAAAAAACCCAAAACTTTAAATTAGGAAGAAGCCCACACTTTATAAATAGCCATTATCCTTAGCTTGTAAGCTATTTGTTTTTCAAAGGTCCATTAATAAAGCCCACATATTTTGGCTCATATAAGCTTGTTTGTTAAGCTTCTGACTTTAAGTCAGAGAGAGAATATTAACTCTCCATGGGTTGAGTTCTTTCAACCGAAGGAACTTCGGCTTCGGTTTTGCTCGAAGCTTTCAACCGCCGTCTCTCCGACTTCTTGGCCGGCCGGATTTATGGAGGGGGTGACTCCTCCTCTTCCTATTTCCGGTAACCCCTACTCCATCTCCTATAAAAACCCCCTTGCCAACTTTCCCCTCACCATCCTCTTTCACCACCATCATTCTCCTCTAAACCAAGCCCTAACTTCAATACTCCGGCCACCCCACCTCCCGAGGCCGACCGCCGCTTCCCGGCGAAATCCCGAGGCCAGCGCCACCCTCCGCCGACCCCGCGGCCGATCCGCGCCCACCCGACACCGCCGGCGACCAGCGCACCAGCCCGGCGACCAGCCCGAGCGCCGCCGACCGGCCCCCTCGCCCTCCGCGCTTTGTCGGGTCTCCGTCCCCGATCTGTTCCGTGGTTGTGCAGCCGTACCCCGGCGAGGCATTGCCCGAATCCGAGGCATCCCTTCGGATTCCGTCGTTTGGGTAATTTCTAGATCCCGTAGATTATTTTTTTTATAGTCTATGATGAAACTGGTCCTACAGATTCCTTATGGAATTTGGTTTTTGGTAACGTAATGACTACGTTACTATCTCGGTTTTTCCGAGTTCTTCGGGAAAAATTGTTTGGTTGCTGGAATATTTTGGACAGAACAACTTTGTGAAATCTTCGGGTTTCCAATAAAATTTTTCGGAAACATTTTTTGAGATTAAAATTTAATTCTTGAGTTGGTTTTGTTGGTTCATTTTTGGGTTCCTTGAGTTCTGTTGGAATTTTGGTTATATAAACAATACTGGAGATGTTCTCTTGGGGAAATTTTGTTACGGAATGATTTCGAGTTTTCGGAAATCTCGTTATTGTATCAGAAATGTTGTGTTTGGCTTTGGAAAATATATATATATATAAATTTCGGGTTTCGGGAGTTATTCTGCAGGTTTACGGAGCATTTCCCAGTTTTTGGGTTGACCAAAAATAGAGGGAGTGCTGCCGAAATTTTCGGGAAAATTATTAAATGATTTTCAAAATAAATTTTCGGTAAAATATTATTTTATTAATATTTTTGGGCGACGACCACATTGGTCAGTGGGCCCCAGCGAAATGCAAACGCACCGGTACGACCGGACGTTGAGGCAGAGTAGCTAAACATGACGACTGAACCAGAGTCTGAGACTCATATAATTTATATAATTTAAATTAGTAATTGTTAGTTTTATTATTTAATTATAGGTAGTTTTCAAGACTAACAAGTTTCTTCTTATTTCAATTTGTAATTAAATTTGTAAGGGCATAAGCCAGGCCTGTAATTAGTAGGAAGTAATTTTATTTTATTGGGTTGTATGAACGCGTAGGATTAATTTTAAATATTTATATTTATTAGAAATTCACGATTTTCTCATTTAAGAAAATATATTTATATATATAAGTCATAAAAGAAATACCAATCTTTTTTCCAATAAATTGGTAAATTACGAGTTTTTCCGAAATAGAATAGAAATTGGAATTTTCTTTAAAATATAACACACTAGAAAAACGTGCTTTGATTGTGATGTTGGTATTGGTTAATGCAAGACTAAAATTAACTAGGAAAGACAAATAGAGAATTGTAACTAGACAGTTTGAGCTTGCTTCTGAAACAAGTTCCCGAAATGTAGGATTTCGAGGAAGAGCGTGACTATTCCAAATCCCGAAGTACCAACTTTTCAAACCAAGGAGATAAGGCAAGTACATTTTATGTAGATTTTACAATTATTTTCACAATTGTTTCATTGCAAGTTTAAACCACTGTTTACACGAACTCCTTTGGGAGCATTGATCGTATTGTTGGGGACTGGGGGAATAGTGTACTGGATATGACCAAATCCAAACTTAGGATAATGAATGTGTTAGCTTTCCCCTCTTCACACGGGGACAAGCCATACCGTATCGCTAGGATACAAATGTACCCAAACCGGTTATATTCTTTACCTATTCATATCACTGTACTGTACTATTTCAAAATTGTTCATTTTCAAACTGTTTAAAAATGCATGTTATAAATTGTCATTTTAATTGTTAAAATTTGCATGAACTGTACTTTGCTCACTCCTGACTGGAGACCAACATTTTAGGTTACTCTGAGGTTGATCTTTCTAGAGTATCTGGTGGCACAGAGCTAATGTTCAACAATCCTGTTCGGTACCCGGCGGTACTACCTGACGACGATGGATCGGCGTCTCCTTAGATGCTGTTGGTGTTAGCTAGTCTTATTTCAGTTTTTTTGGATCTTTTAAACTTTTGTACTGGACAAGTTTATTATCGAATAAATGTTGTGGCAACTTTTAAATTCAAACTTGTT
Organism: Iris pallida; assembly: GCA_029216955.1. Lineage (NCBI taxonomy): Eukaryota > Viridiplantae > Streptophyta > Magnoliopsida > Asparagales > Iridaceae > Iris > Iris pallida. Next base: position 7,221,536 of record JANAVB010009400.1, on the reverse strand, counting down.
GTTGATTTACCTGCAATATGGATTACAGCTTACTGCCGCCGTCTCATCAACGGTGCAGGCTGGGCATGATCCGATTCGACCCAAGTATTTGGGGACCGGGTCGTGACATATACAGTGCCTATTTATATAAAATTACTTATTTATCCAATAAAATAAATACACTAATTGTATCACCCCCATAATTATCTACATGGGCCTCTTTGGACGTACTATATGTCTACATGGGCTTGTGCTTGGTTTGGGTTCAGTCTGGGCCAACTTGGTACAACCGGGTCTCCTAAAATCATTTATATTAATAAATAACTAACTAAAATTATTTATAGAGGTTAACTCATAATTTGGCCTGGTTTTTCTAGTTGGGACACACTTATGGCTGGGTCTTCCATGGCATGGCTAATATACTAGTCAAGGCAGGCCACCATACTATCCGTGCCATGATTCCTAGTCGTCTGGTACATCAAAACTCAACTATGGCTAAAGTCATCTACCGTAAGAATTAACTAATTAATTATTTATAAAATTCTTAAAATCACCATTTAAATCAAATAAAAATATAAAAATATTTCAAAAATTTCGGGAAGGGGAGCTACAAATCTACCCACCTTAAAAATAAATTCGTCCTCGAATTTAAAGACTAGGATGATCAAATCTTTCTAAGATTTAAATAAATATTGGATTTATCAAATCAAAATCAATCCATAATGATTTTAAAAATAATTCAAGGTTTTACTAAAATATTAAAAAAATGCATTTGATCGAATATAAATATAATACAAAATAATTTAAATGAATAATATGTTTATCAAATGACTTAAAAAATATGGTATATATTATTTAAACAGTATATATCTTTGTTAGTCCAAGACTGAATCAAGCTAATTATAATATAACAAAATAAATTTAATTAATAATTAATATTAGCAAATAATTTAAACGATATTTTATAAATTCTAAATCCAAATAGTTTGACAAAAATTCTATTGTCATCCAAATATATTCTATAGTGGTTACAAATAAAATCTATTTTCTAACCAAAATTTATTAAAATAAAACAAAATAAAATTTTGAAATCAGGGATGTGGGTTTACAAATCTACCCACCTTAAAAATATTTGTCTTCAAAATTTTAAAGGGCACGATTAGGCACGACTATTAAGAATAATCAAGAAACCAATTTTTTAATTGATATGAATAAAACGACGAATGGTATAATTATGGGAGTAATATGATTCATGATCTAATTAGTCACGCGTAATCATGGATATGATCAAAATGATAAAGATAATAGACAAAAGGAGAGTGTGATTTGGCACGATCAATATTCGGTCCAATGGTCTAGTTGACAACCAAATATTTAAGAGTGATTTAAATTGAAACGATTTGGTATGATCCAATTACAGTCAACATGGTCTAGCTACGACCGAATTTCTAAAGGATGATTAAGGTTGTAGATGCAATCTAAACAAGGCTATAGTCCCATAGATATAAGTTAAGATATAATCACGATCAAGGTTAATCATGCAAATCATCCATGCATGATAAAATTAGAAAGTTGGCACCAGCATGAACAAGGTCAAAATAGTCATGATCAAAATAGAATGCAAAATATAATATTAGCAATAATTGATTTGAAAAATATGCACGATTATGATTATGGTCAAGAGAGTTTAGTCATGATCAAATTTGTTTAGGAACGATCAATTAGATGAGCAAAACTATTTGGGCATGATTATTGAATCAAACCTAGGAAAGGATACAAATTGACTCGGTCGAAATATAATAAAAGGAGTCTAGTCATGATCGAAGTTGTTCAAGGGTGATCAAATCCAAAATCGTTTCGATATGCTCAAGATATTTATCCACAATTATTTAGGCACGAGTTTAGAATCAAAATCTAGATAAGCTTAGGAATCCAGTCGAAATTATATTAAAAGATGATAATCAAAAAATAGAAGGATAAGAAAGAAAGGGAGAATTACCGGTTTATTGAGAAGATTGTGACTAGGAATAAGTACAAATCAATTTGAAAACTTAATAGTTGTATGCCAATAAGACGTAGTCTCTATGGTATTCGAAACTCGTAAACATAATTGAAGTCATTCTACCGAGAATTTATGCCTCGCCAGTGTACAGCTAGCTGCATTAAACCTTTGGTTCCACAACTCAAGCTATGTTGCGGTAACGAATACCCTATTCAACTCTATCTAATCTTGACATGACAACTCAATAATGAAATAAGACGACCAAGACATAATTTTAATAATGTCGATCACCCACGCTTACTTGAAATTATTTCAACTTAGGGGTCATACCACGCCAGTGCGCTGCTGGCTGCAGTGAACCCGTAGTCTCGATAATTCAAATAAGTGACGACAGTGCGCTGCTGTCCTATCATCGCATGTCATCAAAATTATTCCAACTATATCTCCAAGAATATCAAAGGAGTTAAAAATATTATACAAGTTGATAAAGATAGAAAAGTGGAAGTACATGTTCTTCAAGTATAAGGTCAACTTCTTGAAAATAAAAACAATTGAATAGGAAGGATAATGATCGAAGTCATAATAAGTAAAAATCTTATAATCCTTATTTCACGGATATTTAATATTCAACGATTGAGAGGAAACTTTTGAATCCAAAAACTTAACTCGAGATTAATAGACAATTGAGTGAGAATTTATTTTAAAATAATTCCTTAGGTCCAAGGGAAAGAATACAAGTGATACAGACTTATGATTTGGCGATGTTTAGAAAAGGTATAAGACGAAGTTGTACAAATGATCATGATTAGGGAGAAAATAACCGAAGGCAAAAGAAACATAAACTTAAATTTATATTTCCCTAATATTCCGGATCAAGGAAAAATATGTATAAAGCACTATGTCTATCTCTTATGAATATATTTATACACAAATATATATGTACAGCCTAAGTAAATCCCAAAAATCCCAAAATATCATTTTATGAGAAGGTTATCCTATTTCCAAGTAAAATATAAATTTAAATAGCAATAATACATATATTATATTCAATATATAATTTAAAAAAATTATTCACAATACTAAAAATGAACTACCAATATATATACACATCTATATATCTACATGGACGTCGTTGGTCGCTCTACATAACCACTAGGACTTGGGTTGGATTCGGACTAGTTTGGAACAACCAGGTCTTCTAAAAGCCAATAATCCTAATAATAAGTAACTAAATTATTCCTAGCGCTATGTCACGATTTGGCCAGATTTTCCTAGTTAGTACAAACCTATGACTCGGCCTCCTCCACCATGGCAAGAACACAAGTCAAAGCACTCGACCACACTCTCAGTACCAAAATTCTTGGTTATCTTGCACTCCAAAACTTAACCGTGACTAAGGCCTTCTATAATAAATATTTATACAATTCTAAGAATCACATTTTAATTCAAACAATTAAATAAAAGGACATTTTCTAAACTTTCAAAAAGAGGGGTTACGGTCAAGAATTGGGTTCCAGGAAGGCCTAAGTTGATGAGTAAATAGTCTACCCATCTTTGGTCACATCGTCGTATCAAAATGTAATAGTGTATTTATAAAAATCTTCTAAGTTATCTAAATTTAATAAATTGCATGGCCTAATCCTTAACTACCCAATAATCAAATTAATAAGGGACTCTTATTCCTAGTCATTCTCCTAAATTAATTCAATCCTAATTGTGAATGAGCATTTTCTAGTCACAGGCTCGCAGCAGTACGACCAATATGGTACTACCACGAGTTCGCACAATTTGCAAAAACTGACCTGCATGGGCTACCACAAAAACTTGTCACGACCCACACCCGCTTTTTCGGATACGAGACGTGTCCAAGCCAGCCTACGCCGCAGAGTCGACGGTAGAACGCTGTCACGGCCATGATGCTCAAAAATCACACCATATAACATTTATTGCTCATTCACATTATTTAATCGAATCTACAATTATTACAAGATTTACTTTTAAAGAAAGGTACAAAGTTCTTACAAATAATGAAATTGATATCACATCTATCTAATTTTAGGTTTTGGTCTGCAAGTACACCCGTATCTCCCAATGCTAAGTGAAGCCACAGCTAACCTGAAAAATGTTGGTTTTCAGTCATGAATGGAACGAGTGCAATCTCACAACAGATTCAATAAATGACAAAATCCATAAATCTGTAAATAATGAAATATACGACGCAAAGACAAGTATAGAATCATGACAGAAACTGAGCATGGTGAACAAGGCAAGTGAGTACTAAAAATAGAGTAGACCTGTAGCTAGCATTGTATACTGTAAAACCAGAAACTATATCTATCTTGTGAGTTAAAATACTACTTTGACATGTAAACGGCTAAGGGTAAATCCGGTACCCCGTACATGAAATATACGACTGCTATTAGGCAAGAATAAGATCCGGCACTCCGCACGTGAAGTATGCGACTGCTATTAGGCAAGAATAATTTTGGGTTTGTTTACATGTCTAGAGTATTTCCTCGCCCAACCAATATTCATGGATCCAAACAGGTCACGAACACGGTAATAGATTGGACACGAACACCATGTAAAGAATCTATAACTACTATCTCGTGTAACATCGTGTCAAGAACCAATAAAATATTAATGTA
>JANAVB010009400.1:7204407-7211907 GCA_029216955.1 Iris pallida | reverse complement strand
AGTCCTAACGCATGCACATGGGGGATCAACCCACACGCAAGAACCTCTATATGCTACTCATCTCACACATCCTTGTGGAACAACTGTGTCAAGGTATATGCAATACACTACAACGATAGTCCCTTAACTCTAGGTCCATATGCAATCAAAGGATAAATAACAAAGTACATCTAATATCACTGAGCAAGCAGTAAATCAAGAACTGGAAATAAATGAACAGTGATATGTAATAAAATGTAAACTAAAAATAAACAGTATAATGGCAAGGTATCTTGCCTGAGGGTGGTACGAGAAGCAGCAAAATCCAACAATCAGAATCGTCAACACGAAAGTCAAAATCCACAAGAAGCTCCGGATGCTGAAACAAACATCACGAACGAGTTTGGAATAAAAGATATGCCTAGAAAATGCCTGTCCAAAAGTTAAATTCTGGAACAGGATCAAATCGTAATTTCGGGTCAAAACGATGTCCGCCGTTGGATCCGCTTTGCACCGAAATTGGCGCCAGAACCTACGGTCTCTAAAGTCATCAAACTACATTTCTACGAATTTGTTTTGATGAGACGAACCCAACTGTATGTCCAATTTTGGATTTCGGTGGGCTGTGCACAAAATCGTCTGTTGAGTGGGATTGTGGGCCCGCCAAAATAGCGTCCCGATCAACGGTCTCAGAATCGGACCAAACTTAGCTCATAGGACCAGAAAAATATTTTGAGTCCAATGGCGCAAGTTTCATTGCGATATGATGAGTGTGCACAAAGTTGTGACTTAATTTGCAAAGAGTCGATACGGGATATCTCGACGGATACGCACTGATTTCGTCGCACACATGCAACAAAATCGAGTTTCGTCACTTCCCACATGTCGACAACATCCAAACACGCCTTTCGATATGTATAGTGCGCGACCACGTTGCCCGATTTGTCGGGACAGACGCCGTATCAGATTGTTTCTCTACTTTTTGAAAACAGAATTTACAGTTTTTCGGAAAAATTTAACAACGTGTAACTTTCTACATACTAGATGAAAAGTGAATCCAAAAGGTGCGTTACAATCTCGGTTAGGTTGTCTTTGACTGCCTTCAATTAGTTTTTATGAAAGTTTAATGGACAGCGAGAAAAGTGGCCGACAAGTTGGTGTTTTGAAACAGTTTTTAATATTCAGAAAAGTGAGTTTTTCTCCAACTTCGTCTCGATTTTTCGAGCAAGTTGGATGGCCATATTGAAATCCACCTGGGGGATCTCGAAGAGGGTCATGGGGGCTTTCTACACAAATTTACGGATCTAAAAACGGAGTAGAATTGACATAGAATTCGATCGGGGAAGTAGAATACCATAAAGTGGGAATCTGTTTTTGTTGTTGTCGTCGTCGTCATTTCTTTCGTCGCTGTAGCGGGGTGTTGCTGCGCTCGCGGACAGCAGACCAAGGAGAGGGTAGGAGGATGGAGGAGAGAGGAGGAGGAATGTGGAAGGAAATTAGGGTTTATGGAGGTGGCTGCATGTTGTATGGTAGTTTGCTGTTGTTGTTATATAAAGCATATATATATATATATATATATATATATATATATATATATATATATATATATATATATATATATATATAAGACTTATATATGGGGTCGGCCCTTTATATTGCAGCTACTTGCTGCTTATATTTGGTGTGGGCGCACAAAGCTAAAGCTATGCTGCTTTGTTCAATCCCATTGTGGTCGGTTCCCACTTGGTGGGGCCGACCACATAGCCTCTTTTTTTTGTTTCAACTAAAACATATATATATTATATGTATATAACTATATATATGCTATGGAGGGAGGATTGGTTTGTAGCATGATGGTGCTGCTCTGGCTTTTAAAGGGGGCACACAAGCTGCTGTGTTGTGGCGTGGGTGGTCGGCCAGGTGGTAGGGCCGACCACTCCATGCAATTTTTTTTTTCTTATCTTTTCTTTCTTATCGAAATCCATAATATATATATATATATATATATATATATATATATATATATATATATATATATATATATAATATTTATATATATCCAAAAATACAGCAAAAATTTATTTAAATTTAAATATCATTTAAAATTCAACTATCCAATTATTTAATCTATTTGAGCATATATATATATATATATATATATATATATATATATATATATATATATATATATATATATATATATATAATACATTTAAAAATATTTACGTATCTATATATTTAATAACCATATATATATATCTATATATATATATATATATATATATATATATATATATATATATATATATATATATATATATATATATATGCATATATCCATAAATCTTATTTAAAAAAAATTTAAATACCAAATTAAATATTATCTACCCAATTATATAATACATTTACACATATCTACATATAAATAAAATTCAAATTGCAATAAATCAACTAAAAATAATAATAATATATCTATAGAATATTCATGTTTATTAAATCTCCACAAAATAACTTCAACAATAGTAAATTAATAAAATCGTCCCAATGGGTGAACTTTACCGCTCACCCATGTATGGATCCAAAAAATTGTACCATCTTATAAAATATTATTTTATTAATAAAACATAAATTTTGTACCAAAAGCCAATAAATATTCAATCAAGTCTCAAAATTATTTAAAATATTTGCACACACATGAAATGTTCCTACATGGCCATCTTAGTCATCCCACATGCTCACATGGGCTTAAATTCGGTTCGGGCCCAATTCGGGCTGAACTGGACAAACCGGGCCGTCTAAAAATCAATATATACAATAATATTTAATTAAAATACTTTAAATAAGTGAATTCACAATTTGGTCTGGTTTTCCTAGTTTGGACATCACCATGGCTAGGCTTTCCCCGGAATGACTGGTACACTAGTCAAGGCACCCTGCTACATCTTCCGTGCCAAAATTCATGGTAGTCTCGGGTTCCAAAATTCAACAATGGTTAAGGTCATTGTAAAAAATAAATAAAACCATAAATTGTATAAATTCATTTTTAAGTCTAATAAAATAATAATAAAAATAATTTTAAAAAATAAGGGATTTTACATCCTACCCAACTTACAAGAATTTCGTCCTCGAAATTTAGGATTAATAGGGTAGATAGGTTTGAGGAATAGGAAGAGTTCGTCAATATAATCAAATTGTGGAGGAGGCGATAAAACGACGTTCAACACTACCATGCAATAGAAAATTGTGGAGTCGATATATACAAAAATATATCATAGTTATGGAATTGAAAAAGGGTTGCCAGTGATGGTAGCAAAATTTCGATAATCGAATTTGGAAAGTAATAAGGAATTGAGTAGATCAAGGAGAATAATTTAGACATTTGAGAGATGTGCTTCCTAGAGAGAAACTAGAGACTAATCGTCTCGATTGAGAGTTTGATTTAAGTGAATGATTAGAATCATTCTCGAGTACTCAAGAATAAGTGGGAGAACACGGTAACAATTCTAGGGTTAAAGAACGAGGAGTAGTTAATGGCGAGGATACAGCCACATGAGTCGGTCGGTGGCTATCTACATTTGTGTATAGCTAATCGATTGGGCAACCAAGGATGATACCTTGAGTCTATCTTTACAAGTACAATGCCTTGTCTTTCCAAAATAAGTAAAAGACAAGAACATCAAAGGTTTCAAAGGCGGTGTTATATATTGAGTACGAATTGCGAGGTTCATAGGTGGTGGATATAATTCAAAAAGAATTGCCAAGACTGTCGCGGATGAGACTCTAAGGCAAGTTTACTATGTCTCCATCCACGTAGAATAATGTGTGATAAGCGAACCAAAGTACAATAGGTTGATCAGACCATCATGCACTGGTTCTGATTAGACAATATGTTAGTGGGTGCACCCAATAAAATATGTCATGATCAAGCTTGATAACGAAATAAGCTTGCAAAACTGAAGTTACATTAGCAGCACGAGATATGCAGTATATGAGCAAGGGAGGTACTGATGAAGGAATTTTAAATAGTCCAAGATCTTTTAAAATCAAGGCTCGCCCGAAGTTTGGGCCTATACAGTTGTCTTGGTTGACTAGCTAAGTTAGGGTCCTCTGAACTTATAGTCTAAGCAAACTTATCCACATTGGTCACAAGGACAAGGTTTTGTTGGGCCGTGAGGTATTCTACCCAACTTACAAGAGTTAAACTAGTAATGGGATGAGGCAATGGGTTAAGCAATCAAGATAAAGTACAAATTTAAGCATTTAAAGAATTTAGTAGAACACAATCACATATCGGGTCGAAAGAATTGAATCGAGGTTGAATCCCTATCCGTGGTCGAAAACATATCGGTATCATGGTAAAGATTTTAGTTTGGCCATTTTGACCATAAGGTCATATCGAAAAAATAGAGTACAAGGAGGTGGGTTTCAGTGGGACATGATATATCTACATGAAGGTGGACTTGTCTAGGTCTTACATATGAAATTTGTTGAGAGGAACAGTTTAGTGTTGTGCTCCAAATATCCAAGTCATGGTAAGAGACGCCAAAAGATCTATAATAGGAAGTGGGAGTTCATGGGGTGACAACTTAATGAAAAATAATAATAATAATAAGGAAGATCACGTTGAAGCATGAAGTAAAATTAATTAGAAATCCAGTAAAAATAATTTAGTAACACAATTCCGGAGAGAAGATAGCCTCCTAGATGAATACAGTTAAGGAATCATTAACTCATTATTCAAATTGCAAATGGGTTAGAAGGTCGCAATTAAAAGATCTAGAATTGAAGGGAGGTCGAGCAAGTCGAGGTGGAAATACCGTCACATAGCTTGGTAGATGACTAACAACACTTGTGTATATACTACTATCATGGTCATAAGTGACATGGCAATTAGTGCGGAGTACATCTATCTTATTAGAGCTATCTTGACGGCCTACCATTAAGATTTTAACTCAACTTTTCTCCGAAAGTTTCAAAATTAGACTTTCAAAAATAAACCACCAAAATTTTGTATTTACTCCAAGCTGTTCAAATTCATCATAAAAAAATTTAAATCACTTTCATAAATCTCGAAGCAAAATTTTTATCACGTTACTACTAACCTTTTCCAAAATTAACGTTTAAATTCAACTATTTAACTCAAGAATTCATAATTTACGAATCCATAAAAATTTTACAATCAATCAAAAATTTAACACTCTAAAATTTTCCAATAACCTATAATAAAACTTTTAGTATATTAAAAGCAACCTCTAAAATTAAGCTCAATGCTCTCCTCAATTTTAACTTCTATTCATGCTAAGTTATTCCAACAAAATCACAACATTTAAATGGTAACTTACTTTAATCAATCAAAAATAACCTTTTATCACATCAATTCGAAATTCTCCCAAAAAATTTTAATATTAGCAATCCCTCATTAAACTAAAATTTTCAAATAATCTTATCAGTCAATTTTTTTTACCAAAAATCTAAATAGATTTGTAAATCCTCAATCATAGGACACCATTTAAAATAAAAATTTCTTAAAAATCGTTTTCATAACTTTCAAATGTTTTAAACCAAAATTCACTGTCATTATCTCCACTTAAAATTCAAAATTTACTAAACACGAAAATCGCAAGTTGTACAACTCAAATTTAAATAATTCCTATGACCATTTTTAAAAGCTAAGATTATTTTCAAACCAAATTTATAGCTGTTTAAGGGTGTATAACTATAATACAATAAATCATAAACATCAAACTCGAAAATCACATAAACTTTATATTTGTTCAAAGATGTATATCTATCACCCAAAACTCATATTATCACAACTCGAAAAGAAAATCAATTTTATACTTGTGCAAAGACGTATAATTATAACTCAATAAATCACGAATATCGAATCTCAAAAGGCCAATCAATTTCTTAAACTAAGTATGAAATTCTATAAATCCTCTGGTGTTTACGATTTAGAAATCTCAAGAGTAAAAACTTTCTGTGGTAATATCCTACTTTACCAATTACTAATCATTAAATCACACTTTAAAGAAAAACCTTTTAACTCAATTAGAGTCTTAAATGTATTCCAATTGCCAATATAACCATTCTAGCCATGTGTTGACCTATGAGCATATACTAGTATAGTCATCTTCCTAGTTGACACTAAGCACGAAAATAAGAATCGACGGTAGAAAGGGATCAAGCAAGATGCAATTCAAGGAGGTCGATCGAGAGTTCGAAATGTGAAGTCAAAGGAGGAGGTCAAGCTGTATGGATGAGATTCCCAGATTCTAATCCAATATTGCAGGCTCACACCGGTACAATTACGTAACCGAAGCGACAAACTCGACCTGTATGGGCCACCACAAAAATATGTAACACCCCAGTCCCAAAATACGTAGGACTAGGTACGTATCCATGCCAGCTGTATACATATGAAGTATACTAATATATGGAAACCTCGTATGAATACATAACTGTAAAATGCAGTAGAACCATAATAACTAAATCTTATCCACTAGATAAATAAATGATATAAAAGCAACTTTGAATTTGTCATGTATACAATCGTTGGGCGGAGACAAAGTCCACTACCAACTATCTCAAATAAAATGTACAAGAAGTGATCGATAAAATAATGAGACGAACCAAGCGCAATCGTCTTCGAAAGAATGGAGAAGATCACTGCCTTGGCTAGAACACCTGCAAAATCACAGAAACACACACCTGGAGAGATAACCAGGTCCTCAGAGGGACGTAACAAGATACATAAACATGCCATATAAATACTGAATATAAAATATGCCACAATCAAAGAAAGTGACAAGACATAAATAAGGTAACCTAACCGTACTAAAGTGAACATGCAGTTAAGAACAAACCTTTCGTCGCATGAGCCCTGGCTGTAAATGGGATCTGGTATAGTCTCCACTTGGGCACCAGTGACCTAAGAGCATGACGTTCAAAAACGATAGTAGCCAACCGGAGGGGCTCATACCCGTATCTCCAGCGGAACTTCCGGGTTACAAGGGAAGTGCAATCGAAGCCCATACGACAAGGAAATGTTCTCCCCACCCAATGTACCTATCATGTCGCCTCCACGACCATGTAACACTACTAACTGCTAAGTCTCCTAACACGCCTTTATTAGCAGTTAGCCCTAACGCAAGCACATGGGGGATCAGCCCACACACAAGAACCTCTACATGCTACTCATCTCACACATCCTCGTGCTACAACTGTGTCAAGGTATATGCAATACACTACAACGGTAGTCCCTTAACTCTAGGTCCATATGCAATCAAAGGATAAATAACAAAGTACATCTAATATCACTAAGCAGGCAGTAAATCAAGAATTAGAAATAAATGAACAGTGATATGTAATAAATGAAAACTAAAAATAAACAGTATAATGGCAAGGTATCTTGCCTGAGGGTGGTGCAACAAACAGCAAAATCCAACAATCAGAATCGTCAACACGAAAGTCAAAATCCACAAGAAGCTCTGGATGCTGAAACAAACATCACGAACGAGT
>JANAVB010009400.1:7004407-7199407 GCA_029216955.1 Iris pallida | reverse complement strand
GTCAATGGATCCCAAACAACCTGGGGTAAGAATTCTCGAAATGCAATCAGAATTAACCTCTCCATGAATACGTGACAATCGTGGCTCTTTATACCTGTCAGTTTGTTCTCCTTGAGGTCGACGCATCTTCTCAAGTTCAAAACACACCCGTCTAGAAATTTTAGACCTTGAATCCACCTACAAAGTCTGATTTTATCCTTCTTCTCCAGTGAGAAAATTGCCTTAGGCTGCTTCAACTTCCCATTCCCCTCCTTTATCAAATACAATACAGGACGTCTACATATTTCTTCCAAGTCCAATCTAGCCTTTGGATTATCTTTCTCTTTCCCTTTACGTCCATTACAGTATTAATTATGTTATCAAACACATTCTTCTCGATATGCATGACATCAAGGTTATGTCTAATCAGATTGGTGCTCCAATATGGCAGATCCCAGAATATACTCCTCTTCGTCCAGTTATGAGTACGACCAAATCTGTCACACTTGTAGCCCGTAGCAGGCTCTTCAATAGCCCTTGGTAAATCTTTTACCTCTTCCCATATCGTGTATCCGGGCCACCTTGGCAGGGGATTAGCCTTCTCCACAATGCCAGCACAAAAAGCATTCTTGTTCCTCCGATACGAATGATCCTTCGGCAGGAATTGTCTATGACAATCGAAGAAGCACGATTTGCCTCCGTGTTTCAAACGAAAAGCCTTAGTGCGGTCCATGCAATACTGACATAAAAGACGACCATACGTGCTCCATCCATATAACATACCATAGGCCAAAAAGTTGTTGATGGTCCACATAAGTGCTGTCCACATCTGAAAATTTTGTTTTCTAGATACATCGTACGTATAGGAACCTACTTCCCACAGCTGATTCAACTCATCAATCAATGGCTGTAAATACACATCGATGTTTCTTTTCGGATTGTTCGGACCTGGGATAATAACGGTAAGGAACATATACGGAGTCTTCATGCACATCCAAGGCGGTAGATTGTATGGAGTGACGATCATAGTCCAACACAAATACTGGGATCCCGAAAGTCCGAATAGGGTAAAACCATCGGAGCAGAGACCCAATCTGATATTACGCGGATCAGAAGCAAAATCTGGATACTCTTGATCAAAGTACTTCCATGCTTCTCCATCAGATGGGTGATCCAACACTCCTTCGGTCTGTTCTCGCTTATGCTAACTCATGTTTTCTGCAGTTTCCTTCACCATAAACAACTACTGCAATCGCAGCGTCAACGGCAAGTAGTGTATCGAATCGGTAGGCTTCCTTTTACCGACAGAATTTCCTATACCACTGCCCTTGTAGCGATCAGCACCACAAAATCTGCAGGCGTCTTCATCCTTGTCGTCTTTGTTGTATAACATGCACCCGTTGCGACATGCATCAATTTTCTCATATCCCATCCAAAGCGATCTCACCATCCTCTTAGACCGGTAAAATTCTTTAGGCAACTTAGCACCCTCAGGCAATATTTCTATAATCAACTCCATAAGTCGGTTGTCGCAATCTTTTGACATATTAAAATCGGACTTGATGCTCAACAATCTTGTAACCACCTCCAACGGTGAATGATCCTCACTACCAAGATATAATGGAGTCCTTGAATTCTCCAGCAACTCTATGAACTTTGTAGGATCCGCCGCATCAAAAATCATGTTCACCAACCCATCGCCGTAAGCATCGTGGTTGTAGACGTCCATATAAGGCTCATACTCCGATGCTAAGGACACAAGTTCTCCGTGTGCGCTCCACTGATAGTAATTCGGCGTAAAACCCTTCGAGTATAAATGATACGTGACTTCCACTTCCGGATGATATTTCAAGTTGCGACATCTCACACACGGACACTTAATTTTGGTACCGTCCATGTACTGAGGGAACGCTTGGGCAAACTGCAGGAACTATTGTACACTCTCTATGAATTCATCCCGCACACCGCACATGTCATCAGAATGATGATTGTACATCCATGAATGATTCTGCAGATAGTAATTCAGCTCCATATCCATTTGAGGATAACTCTTTAAGATAAATACAAGCACATCGTTGAAACACATGCATATGAATGTATCTATCCTCTTTATCACATAGGGACTAATATTGTTATATTGAGATAAGTCTAGTATGTTACCCTGATAGAAAATAGTTCATGTGTTATGGTACCTCTAGTGTAGGTGTCTGGATATCTAAATCGAATGACACAAAGTGGAATAGGACATCTTGAGGATATCATGCATACCAATCTGAACTAAAGGTAATGAGAAGTATAAATGGTACAAAAAATTGTTCAGTACACAAAGTAAACAGGTAAGTAACTAAAGATTTGTACATTAGCCCATATAATAGCTAAATGACTGAACAACATATATTAAGGATTTAGATCCCAAAAGTGTATTGGATAGAACAACATCAAGTAAAGTCATTACTTTAAAATGGTCAGGACAATCTAGGAAAGATTGAATGTATGCTCATGATCCCAATCAACATAGAGACAGAACCACATCTAGTCTGATAGTACAGGGAATGAAGTACAATGTGAAGTTAATCCATCTGATGCCAATATTCAAGGCTCTGATACTGAAGTTTTTAGGGTATCAGTCGACTGCTACCATCTAGGGTGCCTAATATAAAATGGATTGAAACATAATAAAGTTGGGATAGAGCCAAAACACTACTAAAGCAAGTTAGGACTGAACAATATCTAACCACCGATACCAAGTGTCACCATAACATCTGATACTAGCAATGGCCAAACTCAGAAAAAGATTGTTCATTAGCCTATCCATTAGTTACATAACTGAACTGAAACATAGGTAAAGAATTGAATAATGTCTAAGCTAAGGGCAGGATATGCATATCTGATGCACGAGGGTATCAGTAATGTAAGCAAAACAGAGGGGGTACAGGTTGTGACTCAAGTAAGGATGTAGGACATGCATCTACTAGGCTCGGTTGAAACCTATAGCTGGATTGAGCCACTATGCACTTAGGGGGTTGTAGGATGTGATATCTAGTCGAAATTATATATCAAATCCAACTGACTGCACAAGCTAAACAAGCAAAACAATAAGCAACAAAGGGCATCACTATGAACCCGAGCCTCTCCATGTCCAAATTATATATCAAATCCAACCCAAATAACAAGATACAGCCCACACTATAATTACAGTATATTCAACATAATTAACTAATTATAACTAAAATTAAAGCAACAAAATCCAGTCGTGTCCTGTGTCAAAGTGTCGCATCCGAAAGAGGGTTAGGGTTTACCTAGTCGGGGAGGAGCGGGTCGTCGAGGGGGGAGGGGGTCGCCGGTGGGGAGTTGGAGACGGAGGGGAGCGGGTCGGCGAGGGGTCGCGGGGTCGGCGAGTGGGTCGGAGGGTGGGAGCAGGGTTGCCGAGCCGGGGGGGAGGGTCGGGGGTCGAGGAGGGAGGGTCGCCGAGGGGGGAGGGGAATGCCGAGGGCCGGAGTCGCCGAGGGATGGGGGGGGAGGGGTTACGGTGGTCGGGGTTTCGAAGAGGGGTTTCGAAATAATGGGGAGAGAATGAAAACTCAAATCCCTATATTTTTAACTTAGCGATGTCATTATGCGATGTCGGTAAACGTCGCTATTATTTGCTATTCGCGTCATACAATATACGTCGGTACACGTCGCTATTACTAGTCAAATTAACAACGTTCACCGACTTATCTGCGACGTATGTTTTTTTAATACAAAAAGTATTCGCAATACGTCGCTAAAAGTCGCTAATAGTGATGTTTTGCGACATATTATAGTTACGTCGCTAAATTGTTATAGCGACGTTTCTGTAAAGCGTCGCTAAATACGTCGCTAAAATGACTTATTCTGGTGTCCTGTCATCGCAAGTCATCAAAATTATTCCAACTATATCTCCAAGAATATCAAAGGAGTTGAAAATATCATACAAGTTGATAAAGATAGAAAAGTGGAAGTACATGTTCTTCAAGTATAAGGTCAGCTTCTTGAAAAGAAAAACAATTGATTAGGAAGGGTAATGTTCGAAGTCATAATAAGTAAAAATCTTATAATCCTTATTTCACGGATATTTAATATTCAACGATTGAGAGGAAACTTTTGAATCTGAAAACTTAACTCGAGATTAATAGATAATTGAGTGAGAATTTATTTTAAAATAATT
Source organism: Iris pallida (assembly GCA_029216955.1). Taxonomy (NCBI): domain Eukaryota; kingdom Viridiplantae; phylum Streptophyta; class Magnoliopsida; order Asparagales; family Iridaceae; genus Iris; species Iris pallida. Next base: position 7,195,239 of record JANAVB010009400.1, on the reverse strand, counting down.
TCTTAGGTCCAAGGGAAAGAATACAAGTGATACGGACTTATGATTTGGCGATGTTTAGAAAAGGTATAAGACGAAGTTGTACAAATGATCATGATTAGGGTGAAAATGACCGAAGGCAAAAGAAACATAAACTTAAATTTATATTTATATTTCTCTAATATTTCGGATCAAGGGAAAATATGTATAAAGCACTTTGTCTACCTCTTATGAATATATTTATACACAAATATATATGTATAGACTAAGTAAATCCCAAAAATCCCAAAATATCATTCTATGAGAAGGTTATCCTATTTTCAAGTAAAATATAAATTTAAATAGCAACAATACATATATTATATTCAATATATAATTTATAGAAATTATTCACAATACTAGAAATGAACTACCAATATAATACACATCTATATATCTAAATGGACGTCGATGGTCGCTCTACATGACCACTAGGACTTGGGTTGGATTCGTGCTAGTTTGGAACAACCAGGTCTTCTAAAAGCCAATAATCCTAATAATAAGTAACTAAATTATTCCTATGGCTATGTCATGATTTGGTCGAGTTTTCCTAGTTAGTGCACACCTATGGCTCGGCCTCCTCCACCATGGCTAGAACACTAGTCAAAGCACTCGACCACACTCTCAGTACCAAAATTCTTGGTAATCTTGCACTTCAAAACTTGACCGTGACTAAGGCCTTCTATAATAAATATTTATAAAATTCTAAGAATCACATTCTAATTCAAAGAATTAAATAAAAGGACATTTTCTAAACTTTCGGAAAGAGGGGTTACGGTCAAGAATTGGGTTCCAGGAAGCCCTAAGTTGATGAGTAAATAGTCTACCCACCTTTGGTCACATCGTCGTATCAAAATATAACAATATATCTATAAAAATCTTCCAAGTATTCTAAATTTAATAAATTGCCTGGCCTAATCCTTAAACTGCCCAATAATCAAATTAATAAGGGACTCCTATTCGTAGTCATTCTCCTAAATTAATTCAATCCTAATTGTGAATAAGCATTATCTAGTCGCAGGATCGCAGCAATACGACCAATATGGTACTACCACGAGTTCGCATAATTTGCGAAAACTGACCTGCATGGGCCACCATAAAAACTTGTCACGACCCGCACCCGCTTTTTTGGATACGCGACGTGTCCAAGCCAGCCTACGCCGCAGAGTCGACGGTAGAACGCTATCACGGCCAAGATGCTCAAAAATTACACCATGTAACATTTATTGCTCATTCACATTATTGAATCGAATCTATAATTATTACAAGATTTACTTTTAAAGAAAGGTACAAAGTTCTTACAAATAATGAAATTGATATCACATCTATCTAATTTCTAGGTTTTGGTCTACAAGTACACCCGTATCTCCCAATGCTAAGTGAAGCCACAGCTAACCTAAAAAATATTGGTTTTCAGTCAGGAATGGAACGAGTACAATCTCACAACAGATTCAATAAATGACAAAATTCATAAATCTGTAAATAATGAAATACACGACGCAAAGACAAGTATAGAATCATGACAGAAATTGAGCATGGTGAACAAGGCAAGTGAGTACTAAAAATAGAGTAGACCTGTAGCTAGCAATGTATAATATAGAACCAGAAACTGTATCTATCTAGTGAGTTGAAATACTACTTCGACATGTAAATGGCTAATGGTAAATCCGGCACCCCGTACATGAAATGTGCGACTGCTATTAGGCAAGAATAAGGTCCGGCACCCCGCACGTGAAGTGTACGACTGCTATTAGACAAGAATAATTTTGGGTTTATTTACATGTCTAGAGTATTTTTCTCGTCCGACCAGCACTAATGGATCCAAACAGGTCACGAACACGGTAATAGATTGGTCACGAACAACAAGTAAAGAATCCATAACTACTATCTCGTGTAACATCGTGTCAAGAACCAATAAAATATCAATGTAAAATACTACTACTTACATGATTCAAAGAGATAATCAAATATAAAAACTATCAGAGATGTACTCGCCTGAGGTCCTGTGCTGGTGAAACCGATAATACTATACCACTCAATGAGCCACAACACTCAACACATGCAAGAGTCTCCGGATGCTGAAATAAATATTACCAACATTTTTAGAATAATCAAATTAGCTAGAATTGCCTTTCCTTAAGTCAAATTCTGGACACAGAGGTAAAACGGTAATTTCGGATCAAAACGGTATCCACTATTGTACCCGCTTTGCACCGAAAAGAGTGCCAGAATCTATGGTCTCTAAAGTCGTTAAACTATATGTCTACATGTCTGATTTTTTGATACGAACCCAACCGTATGTTCAAAGTTGGATTCCGGCGGGCCGTGCACAAAATTGCCCGTTGAGTCGGATCGTGGGGCCCGCAAAACGGTGATCCGGTCAACTGTCTCAGAATCGAACCAAACTTGGCATACAGGACCAAAAAAATGATACGATCCTATTGGCACAAGTTTCTTCTTTATCTGACGAACATGCACAAAGTAATTGGGAAATTTGCAAAGAGGCCGATACGGTGAATTTCGACGGATACGCATCAAATTTGCCGCGCACAAGCGACCAATTTAAATTCCGTCAAAGTCCACACGTCCATGAAGCCGATACACACATTTCGATGCTTTCGGTTTACGACCACGTTGCCCGGATTGGCGGGACGCACATCGTATCGAAGGTTTTTCTAAAAAAATTCAAAATAGTTTACATAGTTTTTTCTTGATTTTCTCTCCGATATATTTCACTGTATACTTTAATAAAATTAATTATAAAAATATGATTTTGATCCTAGTTAGGTTGTCTAGAAGGCTGTTCAAATAGTTTTTGGATTTCTTGACTGGATCGGCCAATTTTAGCCTTCCAAAACAGGGGTTTCAATATCGAAACTGCTCTGTTTCGAACAGATTTTTATCGAACTTGGGTTCGATTTTTTGGAAAACCCAGTGCATGAGAATTAAACCTATTTGAAGGAATTCTGAAGGGTATATATGGGCTACATACCAGCACAAGTAGTTCGAGAAACGGTGAAGCGGGGTGGCGGGAAACTAATTTTAAGCTAGACTCGGCGTTGCGATGTTGCTGCTGCCATTGTTGAATCCGCGCGCGGGCAGGTTCCCGCACCTGGCCGGCCAGCGGCGGCGGCTCGCGGTGGCGTGCGGAGGCCGGCGTAGGGTCGCCAGGACTGGGGAAGAAGGATGGCGGTGTTAGGGTTTATTCCTTATTCTCTCTCTCGCTTTCTCCCGCTTTTCTCTCCCAATCTCTCTACTGTGTATATATATATATATATATATATATATATATATATATATATATATATATATATATATATATATATATATACATACGTATATATCCCTCTCTCTCTCGGGCTGGGCTTGGGTATGCTAGGCTTTTGGGGGTTTTTTTACTTCTTTTTCTTTTCTTTTCCTTTCTTTACCTATAAACTAAGTGTGTGTGTATATATATATATATATATATATATATATATATATATATATATATATATATATATATATATATATACACACACTCACACATATATATATATGCATACGATAAATACATATATATCATTTTGTAATATTTAAATTTATTTTAATATCATTATGCAATTCGTGCTTTTCGTGTACCTCTTGATGAGTGCCAGTTCCTACCTACCCCTGCCTTCCTATCTAAGGCACGATGGCTTCAGGCAGCCGTTGGCTCACCTGTTGTGTCTGAGCACTCTAATGATGATGAGCCCGACACAACTCCTCTTGGACAGAATGCGCCTCCTCCTCCTGCTACTCTTGAGTCCCTCCAGACTATGATCCGCGATCGATTCACTTTAGAGGATGATCGCTGGACTCAGCTTGACTACCGGACCACCCTGCAGATGTGTGCCATCAGCAACTCACTGCACGACATTCGATACTCCATGTCCCGGCATCCTTCTATACCTATTCCTATAGAGCGGGACCTTGCTCACGATGGATATCGTATCGATGACCCTTGGTTTTCCGCTACTTGTATCTGGATGCGGCCTTCGTGGACCCTCGTCGTTCCTTCACTGATCCATCCGACGATGCTGGGCCTTCACGAGCTCGATGATGGATATCGATTTCTACTTGCTGCTGCTACTGAGGATCGTAGTTTATGTTTTCTGTATTTTAGATTTTAGTCGATGTAGTTGCTTTTATGCACTTTGTTTATAGTAGACTTATTTCTTATTTGTGACTCTTGAGACATTCGGTAGTTTTGTCAGTTTCTATGCAATATCATCTATTATATTTTAGTGTGCTTGCCAGTTATTATTTCATATAGTTATTTGATAAATGCCAAAAGAGGGAGAAATATTTATTTACTTTTCTATATTCATATCATTATAGCATATTTTCTATCATTATGTATATGTGCTTTGGAAAAAGAATTGACAACAGGAACAGAGCATTATTTACGGGGGAGCTATTGCTAGCTCGGCACTGATTACGGGGGAGCTACGCCATTGCTCTTAAATATGTCCAGGTATGAATATTGAATATACAAATATCATTTTGTCAATTATCAATATGGGGGAGATTGTTGACACAAAATCACAGTCAACCAAATATTGATAGAATTGACTATATGATACTTGTGATAATTCAATACGACACATGAAGACTAAAGTCAGTACAAGCCAGATGATAGCTCGCACCTGCAATGCAACATATTTTTGAGTCTGTATTTTACAATTTTATTGAGTCTAGACTTATGTAAACTGAGCTATGCTGAGCATCTGAGACTTAACCTATACCCATACCCCAAATCAAAAGCTCCACAAAAATCCAAATAAGCCCATTTATAAATTGGACCCATTCTGTGCTCTGGAGACAAAGTTCGGGCCGGATTCTGCCTCCACACAGAGTTCGGGCCGAACTCTGCCTCCTAAAAATCAGGACCCTAATTTTTAGGGTTGGCTGGTTGCAAGTTGTCCAACGGCCAAATTTTTGAATATTCCAACCAGAATTCTGGCCGAATTCTGTCTACCTGGTATCCTATAAATAGGCCATAAATTCTCTCATTTTCAATCATCGAATCTTCTCTTCTCTTCTCTTCTCTCTAAAGCCCTATACAAGCCATACCCTTCTTCATCGACTAGCCATAAGCTCCCTAAGCCTCAAGTGCTCAGTACTTTTCAGTTAGAAGTTTGTGCAAAAGTTCAAAAAGTCGCTTGGAAAATTCCAAGCATCGCCACTGCGATCTTTGTAAGAAGTTGACGTACTCTTCTGAAGAATCGGCACGGGGTGTAACTACTATTTCATAAATACTGGATTTAATCCTGAGCTAGAGTTCTCAGGCCTGGACTAGTCCTCCACGAGGAAAACCAGGTTAAAAATTGGCTGTGTTTGCGTATGCTTTCTCGCTCCTTATTATTTTCGTATTTACTCCGATTACTTTCAGTTTGTGAAAGAGTTTAATTTTTTAATTGGCTATTATTGTTAGAAACTCTATTCACCCCCTCTAGAGTTGCCATCTGTTCTTCAATTGGTATTAGAGCTCTGTTCTCTCAACAAGGACTAACATCCTAGAGCTGATCCATGGCAACCACACAATCCATGATTTCTAATCACGGTGAAGGGCAGTCCACTCATAGGCCTCCCCTATTTGATGGAACTAACTACACCTATTGGAAAATAAGGATGAGCTTTTATCTCAAGTCGCTAGACTTCGACCTATGGACCATCGTCACCGATGGTTACAAAAAGCCCGCCAGGATAGTTGTCAATGGTGATCTCGTTGAGAAACCACATGACAAATATTCTGACGAGGAGAAAAAACAGGCAAGTCTAGACGCGAGAGCTATTAATGCCTTATTATTTGCTATAGACAGGAATGAGTTTAACAGGGTCTCAACATGCACCACCTCTCACGAAGTATGAAAACTTCTAGAAGTAAAGCATGAAGGAACCACCTACGTCAAGGAATCAAAGATAAGTCGTCTCACTCAAGAATATGAGACTTTCAAGATGAAGCCAAATGAGACGATCACGCAAATGTTCACAAGATTCCTCGACATCATCAATCCTCTATCTTCGCTCAACAAACAATATACAAATCATACGAAGATTTGCAAGCTACTTAGGAGGCTACCAAAGATTTGGAACCCTAAGGTGACAGCCATCATAGAAGGAAATGATCTCACAACTATGTCCATGGAGACTTTGATGGAAAAGCTAATGACTCATGAGCTTGACCTCAAAGACTTCGAAGAGCCTGCTCCTAAGGCTAAGGAGATCGCCCTCAAAGCTCACCGACGAAGGGCTGACCCCGAAGAGACGGATGACGACAACTAGGAAGGTGATGATCAAGCTCTCCTTGTTTGCAACATCAAGAAATTCCTTCGCTTCAATCGAAGAAAGAAGGAACCACAAGAAGATGACGAAGAAGAGCCAACATGCTACGGTTGCAAGAAGACTGGACACGTCCGAAAAGACTGTCCGTACTTAAAGAAGAGCAACCGTTATGAGAAACCAAACAAGAAGGTCTCCTCAAAGAAATATGCCAACACAAGCATTTGGCATAAAAATGAAACTAGTCACTCCGAGGAAGAAAAGGACTCTCCTCAAAATACTGTAAATGTGTGCCTAATGGCAACGTCCGATAAGGTATCAAACGAAACTCTTGATGATTTCACTTTTGATGAACTTGGCGATGCTTTCACCGATTTACTTGATGACCACAAGAAAGTCATTAGTCAATATAAACATGCCAAGGAAAAGATCAAAAGTCATAAAATCGAAATTCAAAGACTCTCATTATTGCTTGATAATATTAGAGACACTCCACCCACGGAAGCCACAAATGAGGTGTCTAAGCTTAAATTAAGCCTACATAATGCCGAATCACGTATTGAAAAACAAACACAAGAAATCACAGCACTCAACACGGAGCTTGCTGATGAAAAGAGTAGACACAAGATTTCTATTACTAAAATATATGGTTTGAATGCTAAGGTTAATGAACTGCAGGCTATCTCTAAGAAATTAGACATTAGATTGGGAAAACAGGTTGCTCAACCTCAAACCCAATCACATGAGACACACACAAAGCACAACACTACTCATACTAGTCAAACACATCATCCTCCTGCAGCACGCAATCATGCTTTCATGTACACCCACTTTCATAAAGCACACAAACTACATGCACGTAGAAATAATTTTCACTCCAATATGACACATAATCACCATGCTACACATAGATACAATCATCACTATGTTGAAAATAAACAAAATCACCATCATATTGCTTATGGTTATAAACATCATCATGTAGCTATATATAGTCATCATCATGCTCCACATAGACATCATCACCATGCTACTCCATACCACTCTACATATAAATATCATCACCATGCTACTCCACACCACTCTACATATAGACATCATCAACATGCTCCTAACATAAATAGGAATGCTATTTGTACTTATTGTGGATTACATGGACATATTTCACCATAATATAGAGTTAGAAGATTAGTAGATAGAAATATATATGCATGGTTTTCGAAAACTAACTTTTCAGGACCCTCAAGAACTTGGGTACCAAAGGTCACATCTACTCTTGATGTAGGTGGACCTTCCCTCCTCAACTAAGAGTAAGTGGATTCTCGATAATGGATGCTCGCGACATATGACGGAAGACGCAAATCTTTTCGCATCACTATCGATGAAGAGAGAAGGATATGTATCCTTCGGCAACAACCTAAAAGGGTATATTATAGGTAATGGTATTATTGGACATCCTCCTTCTCCCGTAATAAAGGATGTCTGCCTAGTGACCGAGTTAAAGCATAACCTGCTCAGCATTAGTCATCTTGCTGACCATGGATATGATATTAACTTTGGACAAGATAAATGCTTTATTTATGATAGGTCAACAGGAGACATCGCTTTTGAAGGGATAAGAGAGGATAATATTTATATTTTCTATCTATCAATAGATACTAACAGTGCAGGTAGATGCCTATATGCTCACAAGGATGAAAGATTACTGTGGCACCAGCGTCTTGGTCATGCCAATATGGATACTATATCCAGGCTATCGACTAAGAAGCTATTTAGAGGCTTGCCCGAGATCACATTCAAAAAGGACACGGTATGTGCCGAATGTGAATTGAATAAGGCAACCAAGTCCTCATTTCATTCCATAAACTCTGTAAGTACTACTAGACCCTTGCAATTACTTCATATGGATCTATTTGGCCCTAGTAGAGTAGCCAGTCTTGGTGGAAAACTCTACGCTTTTGTTATAGTTGATGACTTTTCTAGATTTACTTGGGTTTTCTTTCTTACAAATAAAAGTGATGCTATTTCAGTTTTCAAGATTTTTGTTAAAAAAGTTCAAAACGAAAAAGGCTATATGATTACTCAAATCCGAAGTGATCATGGAGGCGAATTCAAAAATACTGATTTTGAAACGTTTTGTGATTCCAATGGTTTTGATCATGAGCTTTCTTGTCCAAGAACTCCTCAACAAAATGGTATTATGGAGCAGAAGAATAGGACTCTTGGCGATATGGCTAGAGTCATGTTGAATAAGTTTTCACTTCCAAAATATTTTTGGGCTGAAGCTGTCAGCACAGCGTACCATATTTTGAATAGGGTGCTTATTCGTCCTATTACGAAGAAAACATCATATGAGCTTTGGTTTGGAAGAACCCCAAATGTTTCTTATTTTAGAGTTTTTGGTTGTAGATGTTTTATCCTCAACACCAAAGACAACTTAGGCAAATTTGCTGCCAAAGCTGACGATGGTATTCTCCTTGGCTATGCTGCCAAGAGCAAGGGATATAGAGTATTTAACAAACGCTTATTAATTGTGGAGGAGTCTACCAATGTGACTTTTGATGAGGATAACAGTGCAGCAGCAACTCTTGATGATGATGTTGAGTCATCAACTTCTACTCCAATGAATACCACCACCGAAACCAATTCTCTGGAGGGCTTGTCAAAGAAATTCTCTTTCAAGCTGTCACATCCAGAAAATTTGGTAATAGGTGAGGTTTCACGCGGAGTAACTACTAGATCATCATTAAGAGACTCCATTGCTAGTACTGCATTCATTTCACAAATTGAGCCGAAAAACATTTTAGAAGCTTTTAATGATAAATTTTGGATTTCTGCCATGCAAGAGGAACTCAACCAATTCGAGAGGAGAAAAGTATGGGAACTCATTCCTAGGCCGACAAATCATTCGATTATTGGTACTAAATAGATTTTTAGAAACAAAGTAAATGAAGATGGTTCAGTTACACGCTACAAAGCTCGTCTAGTAGCCCAAGGATACAACCAAGAGGAAGGTATCGACTACGATGAGACGTATGCTCCTGTTGCGAGATTGGAATCCATTCGAATGCTTTGTGCATTTGCTAATTTTCAAAATTTCAAATTATTTCAAATGGATGTTAAAAGTGCTTTCTTGAATGGATTTATTAAGGATGAAGTTTATGTAAAATAACCCCCTGATTTTAAAAATCATAAATTTTCCGACCATATTTTCAAGCTGAAGAAAGTGCTATATGGCCTCAAACAAGCCCCTAGAGCTTGGTATGAACGACTAAGCAATTTCTTGCTTGAAAAAGGTTTTTCAAAAGGGAAAATTGGCACCACACTTTTCATAAAATCTTTCAAAGACACTATTCTTCTAGTACAAATATACGTTGATGATATTATATTTGGTTCTACTGATGAAACTCTCTGTCAAGATTTTGCCAAGTGTATGCAGACCGAGTCTGAGATGAGCATGGTGGGGGAGCTCAACTACTTTCTTGGACTGCAAGTCAAACAAACATCAAATGGAACTTTCATCTGTCAGTCAAAGTATACAAAAGACATGCTGAAGAAATTCGACCTTAACAACGTCAAACCTATCAGCACTCCAATGGCTACTACAACTAAACTAGAACCAGATAAAAGCGACAAAGCTGTGGATCAACGTAAGTATCGAGGTATGATAGGCAGTCTACTTTATTTAACTGCTAGTTGCCCTGATATTATGTTTAGCGTTTGCCTGTGTGCTAGATATCAAGCTAATCCTAAGGAATCACACATGACCGCTGTTAAGCGTATCTTTCGATACCTTAAGGGTACGGTTACAGTGGGCCTATGGTATCCCAAATCAACATCATTTGACCTCATTAGTTACTCTGATGCTGATTTTGCCGGATGCAAGGTCGACCGTAAAAGTATAAATGGCACGTGTCATTTATTAGGAAAGGCTCTAGTCTCTTGGTTTAGCAAGAAGTAGAATTCTGTCGCACTATCCACAATAGAAGCTGAATACATCGCAGCTGGGCGTTGTTGTGCACAAATTTTGTGGATAAAGCAAACCCTTGAAGACTACAAATTATCTTTTATGTACATTCCAATCTTTTGTGACAACACTAGTGCTATAAATCTCACTAAGAACCCCATATGTCACTCACGTACGAAACACATTGAAATACGTCACCACTTTTTGTGCGATCATCAGCAAAATGGCACTATTAACTTAGAATTTATTGACACTGATCATCAGCTAGCAGATTTCTTTACAAAACTACTATCCGAAGAGCGTTTCAATTTTCTCTGTCGTGAACTTGGAATTTTGGATGAAGCTGTTATTTATTAAAATAACCTGCGTAAATATCGAGTATGTCTTGATTCTTTATGATGAAATTGCTATGGGTACAAGCCGAAAGGGTCCTTCTGACAAAAAGGCGTAAAAGCCTAAGCGACACGGTGCACTAGTCCTCAGGACTACCGCTAGCTGGGATCTGGCCCCTGCAGCTAACCCATGGTAGCTTCAAAATATTGAATTATGGCATAATTCCTTATTACATGGTTTATTTTTTTATCACATGCTAAAATACAGATTTACCAACTTCACTTTCATTCAACGTTGATTTTTTTTATTCGCTACTCAGTTTTTCTCAATTTTGTATATGTATCATATTCTTTTGGTCTCTCTTACTTAATCAATTTTTTTCAGCCTGATTTCTGTTCTGGTTCCAGAAATCAGAATTCGGGCCGAAATCTGCCTTACCCAGAGTTCGGGCCGAATTCGGCTTGGCTATTCCAGAACCGGGAGCAGCCTCAGCCGCTGATCAAAATATGATCCAATGGACCACATTTGCTCCGACCATTCGAACCCTTACACAAATATTCGGGTTCCCCTCTTCTCTCTCCTCCATGCCACCTTCTAAACTTCTTCAAACTATTTTTCTCCAAACCCTAACCCTAGTTCTTCCTTCCTAGAACATATCTCTTCTCAAAACTCAAGGAGAAGGCTTCTCTCATCATTCTCCTCTATCTTTCATTATCACATTGAGGTATACTTCAACACTTCTCTCCATCTAAATTTTCTTAATTGTCTTTATTATTTTATGGCTCCCCGGTTGTTCAATAGAGGGAAGAGACTTCGAACCGAGGGTGCATCCTCTTCGAATGCTACTCCTCATAATGAACCGCCCGTTGAAGAACCCAATCAACCACCTATCCATCCGTTGTTCAACCCACCTCGTCCACTCGACCCCAACACGTACGACGACCGATATTTGTATCACATGACGCTTCAAATGAATGGTTTAGTAATTTTTGGACAGGTTCGGTGTTTGCGGGTCATCCTATCAATTTTACAATTTTTTTCCAATATGATTCACTCTTTCATGATCTTTGTCTTGATGAACTTGTCACCACCAACTCGGTTATATATCGCAATGCTATACAAATGTTCTATTTCAACCTAACTCATGATGATACACATATTTTTTCACGGGTTGCGGGCATTGATCTCTTTTGATGATTTCGACTTAGCCGAACACCTTGAACTCCAGTAGCCAAACTCATGGGAAGAACTTATTGAAGCCCGACGGTTTTAATTTTCGATGGGTCTTCCCTCAAAAGCTTTAAGGACGACTTGTACCCCTAATACACGTCCTCGCAAGCTTTTGGCCAAGTTTCTCAATCCCTATTTTTATGAACTTTATCGAATTATCTTTAACACTATTCTGCCCAAAGCGGGATCAACCGATGAGGCTACCTACTTTAAAATCTCTGCTTTGTATCATCTCCACTTTCATGTTCCATTTAATCTTCTACGTACCATGATGGACTGAATGATTAGTTCTAGGAAGAAACCAAGATCCTTGGTTTATGCTCTTTACCTTCCTATGCTTTTTCGTGCTTTTCGTGTACCTCTTGATGAGTGCCAGTTCCTACCTGCCCCTACCTTCCTATCTAAGGCACGACGGCTTCAGGCAGCCGTTGGCTCACCTATTGTGTCTGAGCACTCTGATGATGATGAGCCCGACGCACCTCCTCTTGGACAGGATGCGCCTCTTCCTCCTGCTACTCTTGAGTCACTCCAGACTATGATCCGCGATCGATTCACTTTAGAGGATGATAGCTGGACTCAGCTTGACTATCGACCACCCTTATGAGTGCCATCAGCAACTCACTGTATGACATTCGGTACTCCATGTCCCGGCATCCTTCTATGCCTATTCCTATGGAGCGGGACCCTGCTCGCGAAGGATATCGTATCGATGACCCTTGGGTTTTTCGCTACTTGGATCTGGATGCGGCCTTCGTGGACCCTCGTCGTTCCTTCACTGATCCATCCGACGACCTGGGCCTTCATGAGCTCGATGATGGATATGGATTTCTACTTGCTGCTGCTACTGAGGATCGTAGTTTATGTTTTCTGTATTTGGATTTTAGTTGATGTAGTTGCTTTTATGCACTTTGTTTGTAGTAGACTTATTTCTTATTTGTGACTCTTGAGACATTCGGTAGTTTTATCAGTTTCTATGCAATATCATCTATTATATTTTAGTGCTTGCCAGTTATTATTTCATATGGTTATTTGATAAATGCCAAAAGGGAAGAAATATTTATTTGCTTTTCTATATTCATATCATTATAGCATATTTTCTATCATTATGTATATGTGCTTTGGGAAAAGAATGGACAACAGGAACAGAGCATTATTTACAGGGGAGCTATTGCTAGCTCGACACTGATTATGGGGTAGCTACGCCATTGCTTTTAAATGTTTCCAGGTATGAATATTGAATATACAAATATCATTTTTTCAATTATCAATATGGGGAGATTGTTGACACAAAATCACAGTCAACCAAATATCTAGAATTGACTATATGATACTTGTGATAATTCAATACGACATGAAGACTAAAGTCAGTACAAGCCAGACGACAGCTCGCACCTACAATGCAACATATTTTTGAGTCTATTTTACAATTTTATTGAGTCTAGACTATGTAAACTGAGTGTGCTGAGCATCTGAGACTTAACCTATACCCATTCCCAAATCAAAAGCACCACAAAAATCAAATAAGCCCATTTACAAATTGGACCCATTCTGTGCTCTGAAGACAGAGTTCGGCCGAACTCTGTCTCCACACGAGTTCGGGCCGAACTCTGCCTCCTAAAAATCAGGACCCTAATTTTTAGGGTTGGCTGTTGCAAGTTGTCCAACGGCCAAATTTTTGAATATTCCAACCAGAATTCTGGCCGAATTCTGCCTACCTGGTATCCTATAAATAGGCATGAATTCTCTCATTTTCAATCATCCAATCTTCTCTTCTCTTCTCTAAAGCCCTATACAAGCCATACCCTTCTTCATCTACTAGCCACAAGCTCTCTAAGCCTCAAGTGCTCAGTACTTTTCAGTTAGGAGTTTGTGCAAGAGTTCAAAAGTCGCTTGGAAAATTCCAAGCATCGCACTACTGCGATCTTTGCAAGAAGTTGACGTGCTCTTCTGAAGAAAAGGCACGGGGTGTAACTACTATTTCACAAATACTGATTTAATCCTGAGCTAGAGTTCTCAGGCCTGACTAGTCCTCCACGAGGAAACCAGGTTAAAAATTGCTGTGTTTGCGTATGCTTTCTCGCTCATTATTATTTCCGTATTTACTCTGATTACTTTCAGTTTGAAAAGTTTAATTTTTTAATTGGCTATTATTGTTAGAAACTCTATTCACCCCCCTCTAGAGTTGCCATCTGTACTTCATAAGAGGCTACCGTTTAAAAAAAGAAAGAAGAAAAAAAATACTACCTAGAGTGTCGAGTTATGTACATCAGGTACCCCTGAACTTACACTCTGTTCTTCCCCCGAGGGGACTCGTATTGCATCTCTACGAGTGACAAGTCATGTATATTGATACCTCTGAACTTTCGCTTTGATGTTTCGACTACCATATAGCACGCCCATATCACCCCTGTTGGGTTCTGTTTCAAAATCTATTACCCGCACCACCAGTGCGCAGAAGGGTAATAGGTCCATAAAACTTATCCTAATCTATTGCTCGCACCATCAGTGCACAAAAAGGTAATAGGTCCACAAATTCTCCAACGGAGAAAAAAACCATGTCCATATTACCTCTGAGTTTTTTCCGTCCATCACAAATAAATCACCCAATACATAGAACTTCCATGTTGATAACACCTCTGAGTTGTTCTGTGTATCCCCATTTGGCCTACTCATACCACGTCCTCATTACCTCTGAGTAGGGAGGCTCTACTTTAGACCCATATTTACCATGTCCTCATTACCTCTGAGTAAATATGTGGTTTTCTCTCCACTTATTATCAGTACTCGCATCGCCAGTACTCAAAAGGGTAATAAGTCCATAAAAATTATCCTAATCTATTACTCACACCATCGTGTACCAAAGAGTAGTAGTCCATAAAATATCTTTCAAATCTATTTGCTCGTATTTCAAATGCACAAAAGGGCAATAGGTCCACAAAAAGTCCCCAGGGGGATATTCTTTATCAAAATGCATTACAAGCTCCTCAAATGGAGTGAATCAGTCACATTCACAAAATCCATCTCAAAAAAAAGAGGGGAAGGAAAATCTACTACTCATCAGCAACACAACTTAATAAGAATGTCCTCCAGCAGCACAGTTGAGCGCTCAATTCTCAGTTTGACTCGACGTTCAGCTTCCTGGGATAACTTTCGCGTCTCGATGCGCATGAGCTGCCAATTTTCTTCTAATCTCTTCAGTGCTCCTCTAGAGCAGTAGAGGCTTATTGACTTCATCAGTCTCCTTCCAGATCTTTTTACTCTTCTAACGAGCGGCTTGGAGCTCAGTCCCCAGAGATGTTAGCCTAGCCTGGAGCTGGAGGAGCTGCTCGTTAGTTTCGGCCAAAGCACGTGTGATGGTCTCCTCACGAGTCAAGAAAATCTCTCCTCCTGCCTCAGCTTGTTGTATTTAAAGGACAGCTTCTGGAGGTCCTTCTCCAAGGTGGGCTTGGTCGTCTCTTGAACAGCCTTTACCTTTTCCACGGCTGATACGAGAAAGCACGCTCCTGCTCCACTACGAGACATATCAATTTGCCGCAATTTTTGCAACTGGATTAGGCACCGATTAGCCTCTGCCAGCTTGTGCTCCAGAAGGACGGCCACCTATTCTCCACCCGAAAGTCTTTAGCAGGGCAATCTGCCTTGGGCGCAGTGGTGGGCCACGACAAATGAAGTCCCTCTCATTGAAGTAGCTTCGTCCCCTCGTTTTAGATGACGGTAGAAGCTCTCAACTATATCCCTCGATGATTCGTCTAGACTCTCCAAAGATGACGCGTCGAAGGAATGTCAGCCAAGCAACCTGAAGGTGTGTGGAAATAAGGCATAGTGGAGCTTGACGACCCTGTCAAAAGGAAACAAATTTCGAGCGATGAGACTCCCACAACAGTGATCTCCTCTTCCGCAACCCAAAGAAGTTGAAACTAGGCAGAGCGACGAGTTCGATCTCCTGGAAGAGGCAGCTTCAACCAACCATGCACCCACCGATGCTGGTATAGCAACCACCGCCTCTGTTGTTGGGGGTATAAGCGGCTCTGAACTCAGCTTAGCAGGGTTCTTTTCGACTTGAAGGAGGGGAGGTCCATTTCTTCTCTTCGGCAGGAGGTCTGCCCCGACGTCGTCCGCTATCCCCTCCTCCGCGGTCACATCCACTATCGTTAGTGGAGAGGCGGGGCCTGTAGGTTCAGAACAACCAATAATCAGCTTGACTCAAAGGATATAAGAAAGATTAATGAACCTCCTCGTCGGTAAGAATATGACATAGCTTACCAGGGAGGGCGGTGGAGACCGTGACTCGCTCCGACAGTCATGATTCCTCCCACTGGCCCCATATCCTTCCTACAGCAATATCCAAATCACCTACATCTGTCACTCCAGCCCCGATCAATCGAAGAAGGTAAAGCTGGGTCGGTTGTAACCAATTGTGATCCTGTAGCCCGATATTTGATTCTGTAAAATTGGCACCTTCTTCGACCAGGGTGCTCGTAACTGGAGAATTCTCGAAAGCAGCACCGGGCCCCGGAGGGTTTATGTCTTCAAAAGCCTGCATAAAGAACCTACGTGGCATAGCAACTAGAATATGAGACGCATGCGGCTAGGTCATACAGTGCTCATGCGGCACAGTCATGAGACACTTATGCGGCTCAGTCAGAAAGTACTCATGCGGCTCAGTCGTGAGGCTCTTATGAAGCACTTATGCGGCTTAGTCATAAGTGATCATGCGACTCAAAAACATGAGACATCCATGCGGCACAATCAAGAGACACTTATGCCACAGTTATGCAGTACTCATACGGATCAGTCTCGGACCACTTATGCGGATTAGGATCGAATGTGCAGTGTTTATGCGGCTCAGCCCATACGACCCTACCATACAGAACACATGTCCAACTGAGATAGGGCACGCATCGACCAAGCTTAAAGCACAAAAGCGATATAGCACAGGCCCACACAAAAAATATGATGTGTCCATCGTCTTCCCACTGTCCTTACCTTTGATAGGGGTGCACGTCGGGATGAATGGAAGCAGAGTCCACCGCTCTTGATGGAGAGGCAAGTCCCTTCCCTTTGGTCACAGCACTGATCGGCTTAGAAGCTTTTGGAGCCATTGAGACAGGATGAGACGAAGACGAAGACGAAAGAAGAAGGTAAAAGAGAAAAAACTTCTCTTCAAAAATAACCCCTATTTATAGGGTTTCTAAAAAGAGTGCCGCTTCGATTCTCGAGATCATTAAAGATAATGATGACATTTGGAGATTTTATCCCAAGTAACCTTCGACTTTATCTCGAGAAAGAGAACCCAAATCCAAATCAAATCAAGAAAATTAAATGTAGCAGTGACAGCTGGCAGGATGATGGGATTTCCCAGCGCTCAAAATTCCCTGCGACTTGATAAATTTCATGCTTCTTTTCAAAGTATTCCAAATTTGCAATTGAAAACTTTTAAGGGGTCTTGCAGAAGCCTGAAAATTTGGGGTTCATGCGGATCACAAATTGCCATATATGTACATTGGGCTAAACAGGTCCACATAAAGGATAGTCGCATGACTGATTCAATGGCTTATGCGGCACGTCGATAAAAGCTGCAGAAGAAAGATATACGGTCAAGATGAGCAGTTCGTCTGATAAAGCTGACAAGTCCTGTCAAAACTGACAAAAGTGACAGCTCTGACACTTTACAAAAAGATAAGACGTGAGACGTCACCAAAAGCAGTGTTCGTACGCTTTCATACGGCCAGAAGGAATATCACCTAAGCTACATGGTCCTTATGCGGCTCAAACTTATGCGGCCCCAAACTTCATGCGCCAATGGTGACTGTGACCCAAGCCGCATGAGCTTTAAGCGGCCAAAATACAGAATCTATGTGGCTTAAATCCTTAAGCTAAATATGCGGGCTAAGAAGCTTGATACTTAAGCCGCATGAGTCTCATGCGGCCCCATGGTCGAAAACTGAGAGACTCATGCGGCTCAAAATGATTCATGCGACAGGACACGTGGCAGGCTGTCCAAGTCCTAACTGCCCAGATTTGTTGCAGCAAAATCCCAACAAATCGACAGATGGCAGCCAAAGAGTGGGTTTTCACATGCTAATAAGCTACATGGTCATAGGCCATGTATGCGGCTCCACATACATACCACTATAAATAGCAGGGTGCCACACCCCTGCAAAAGGCTGGCAACCTTCAGAAAGGCAATTTCTTCAAGAGTTAAAGACTGCGTCAGATAGTCCACGGAGTAAGGCAGAGTTGATAGCACTTTCCCGAGCCTCCACCGTCACCCCCAGAATCAAAACTAAACAATTGTACTTAGATTGTTTCCTAGATTTCTTTCTAGGCTTCTCTTTGTACAAACGAGTTTGTAATCAATTTCAGTGTTTCTGTAATATCTGTCTTTGATTTTTTATGGCAAACAGCATGGTCCCCCTGGGGAACCAGAGGCCCAAAAGAGCATAACGTTTCGCAGAACGTCAGTGGCCGTCAATATCCATGGGTAATCTCACCCGCGTCTCCGACTGAACTCACGGGTTACAAAAGGTAAAGTATATAGTAGCCCATACGCTAAGGTATTGTCCTCCTCGCCCATGCCTACTATGTTGTATCCACAACACAGAATCTCTATTAACCGCTAAGTCAAACTAATGGTACAAACACTATCAGCGGTTAATCCTAACACATGGCTTATACGTACTGGTGGCCAACCAGTCACATATATCTGAGTTATATATGCGACACACGACTTCGTGGTACAAACGTGTCAAGGCCAATGCATGCAACATAAATGGGTGGTCCCTTAAGTCTAGGGTTAACGTGCATAAAAATAATAAGTACAGGAAATAGTGCTACACAGTAAAATCTATCTAATTATAACAGTATAGCACAGTTTATTTTGTAAAAAATAAATAATGAATAAATACTTTAATATGAGCTAAAGTAAAATAAACAACTAATGGCAAGGTATCTTGCCTGGTAGTGACGCTGGTGTGCTACATGAAATCAATATGGCACAAATATGGCTTCGATGTTACAACTACGTAAGACAGCTTCCGGTGATGGCACAGACTGTTCCATCAGGTCCAGAATGGTCAGATTATTTAGGATTGACATAGTAAGTACAAATTGGCGATAGAATAGGAAAAATGGGATTAGTCATGGACAGGAAGAATATTAAAGAATTGGGTAATTATTATTATACGATTTTAAAAATATATAATATTTAAAACTAGACTTTATTAGTAAAAATAATTTTTAGGGAAAATACTTTAAAAAAAATCAAATCGTTCTTTTGAGCTAAACTCTAAGTTTTCTTAAATAATATTGTAGCTCAATCTATATTTTCAAACATAGTTTTAGATAAATACAAAATAATTTTTTTAGAATAATTTTTAAGGCAAACCTAATTTGTGTCAAAAACATCATTTGGTTTGCGGGTCAAAATATTTCTAAATAAGTATTAATAATCTTGAAAATTTATCTAGGGTTCTAAAATCATATTTTAAAATAAAAGCTAAGCCAAATATATTTTGTATAAATGTGTATATATATTTTTAGTCGGAAATTTTAAAGCTTATTGTACCTAATTACACAAAAACCAATTTTTAATAATAACACTAATCTTGGTCACTAAAATATAATAATAATAATAATAATAATAGCAATAAAATATTAATGACAAAATACAATACTGTAGTTAGTAATAATAATCATACAATAATAATAATAATAAAAATATAATAATAACTTCAGCAGCTTATTTACTGTTGTCTCCGTTCGAGTAGTTCACAGCACTAAAATCAAAATCGAATAAGAGGGAAACAAGACGGTGAGAGAAAGAGGGATTCGAAGAAGGGGAGAGGAAGAGAGAGCTTGAGAGAGGATTTCCAGCGAGGGTTCCGGCGGCTGGAGGCAGCACTCGTCGGGCTGGTGCCAGCCTAGTACGCTGGCTCGGCACACGGAGGAGCTCGACCGTAGCTCCGGATCTCGGTCGGCGGGGCCAGGTGTTATCGCACCAAGGCGGGCTGGTGGTGGCAGATCGGAGGGTCGCTGTGCCAAATCGAGCAATTGGTGGCTGCGGACAGGCGACTGTCGGTGGACCCAGCACGGAGGTGCAGCGCTTGTCATGGCGGGAATGGCCGGAGGTAAGGTAAGGTCCTTGTGGATGGTGGTGGTGTCTTAGTTTCTTCTGAGGTTTTGGTCTTTTGGAGGGAATGGTGGTAATGATGACTGTGGTGGTCGATCGTCATTTGGTGGTGGTGGAGTATAGTGGAGGTCCGGTGGTGGTGCGAGGATACGACGGTCGGCTAGAGGTGTCGGAGGCAGTTTTCTGTGGTGTTCGGTCGAGCCGATTTTGGTAGTGAGGATGATGATGTGTTGGCTAACGATGGTGTCCATAGGAGGGATGGTGATGGTGGTGATATTTGGTAATTATTGTAGTATGGTGGTTGGGGTGTGTTTGGCCGGGGTTTCTGCTGGTGCTGGTCTAGCATGTGATGGGGTTTGTGGTGGTGTTAATGTTGATGATGATAGAGTGGTGTGGAGCCGATGAGGGTGGCCGGGGAGAAAGTCGGGTCTCGTTGGGGCTAGGTTCGTCGACAAGGCCGGGGCCCAGGGATGAGAGTGCGGGTAAAGATGGTGATGTGTTAGTGGTGGTCGGGGAATGGTCGGGATAGTAGCAGAGGGTGTTGGTCTGTCGGTGGTCGGAGGGCGACAGCATGAGTCTGTGGATGGCCAGAGGATGGCTAGGGTTATGGATTTGACTGTGTCAGGATATGTTCGACACGGAAAAGATGATGTATTCTTATGTGTAAAAATGGAATAAAAGATTGGACACCGATACGATGCACGACACTTATGGGTGGAGAAGAATTTTATGGAATAATTGTGGAAGAAAATAATATGGAGGCTCCCCTATTTATATGGTTGAGAAATTCTTGATAGATAAAGATTAGGATTAATTTAAAACCCTCGTAGATAAGTTATAATTAATTCAATTCAATTCAATTAATACTAATCGAATCCAAATCCAAATCCGAATTTAAATTTATATAAATTCGATCTGCTAGTTTAAAACTATTAAGAATAAACTCTAAAACTATTAAGAATAAACCCAATAAATTTATCATAATTTAAATTATAATAACTAATTAAACATTAAATACTTTTCAAAATATCTTCATAAATAATTTTAAAAGTAATAATAAATAATTTCGAAATGACCATAAATATTTAACTACTAATAGGAAATATCTTTAAAATATTTTCAATAAATTAAGATAAAATAATTTCGAAAATCATAATAAGTATTCAAATATTTGAAATACCTTTTTGATAATTGGAATAAACAATTAGTACTTCAAAAAAAAAGAAACCAAAGTGGACATGAAATAAATTTCCTGTCTCTCGCACACAAATAGTATAAATAAAATAATAGTTTTCTAAACTAATAAAAATAAAATAGTATTTTGGAAATCTCGACGTGCCACTTTTAACAACTTTAAGTAATTAAAAATAATTATCATATGTTATTTTGAAAACTATCCTACATAAATAAAATTTATAATCAAAATATTTTTCTAAAATATGTACCTCGTACATATTCGCGCTCGATGACAAATACTAAAAATGAATTCATACCAATTTAAATTTAAAAAAATTAGAGTAAAATTTAGGGGTTTACATCCTACCTAACTTACAAGAATTTCGTCCTCGAAATTTAGGTATAAGTAGGGGGTTGAGAAGGTACAAGGGTATATCGATACGATCAAATCATTGGACGTGACAAGGAAAAGACGTTTAACACAAGCATGTATTTAGAAAGTCATGAATTAGATAAATACGAAAATAATTCACGAATATGGTAATGGATGAGGGTCGCTAGTTAAGGCAATAAGATCATGATAATACGAAGGGAGTAGATCAAGAGAATAATTTGGAGATTTGGGAGATATGGCTCCTTGATAGATTATAGTCGTCTAGGTTTAGGGTATGGTTAAAGAAATGATTTGAATCATTCTCAAGTTTTAAGAATGTTTAGAACATCGCGATAATGAATCTAGGGTCGAAGAAGAAGGACGAGTAACTCAAGACGGGAATTTAGTCACATTGGTTGGTTAGTGGCTAACTATCTTGACAATAGATGGTGGGGCAACTAAGGGAATATCAAGTACGAGCGATTATCTTTCTAAAATAGGTGAAAGAAAAACGAATAAGAGTTCGAAGTAGATGTTATCGAATACGACTGCGTGGTTCAAAGGCGATCGAATAATTTCAAAAGGAATTGCCAAGGCAGTCGCGGATGGGATTCTAGAGAGTGAGTTTAACTATGTCTCCATCTGCGTAGAACGATATATAAAAGCGAACCAAAGTGTACTGGGTTGATCAGACCATCATGTACCGGTTCTAACTAGACAATATGTTAGTGAGTGCACGCTCAATAGCATATTTCATGAACAAGCTAGGTAAATGGATAAGCTTGCAAAACTAGACATAGTAGTAACATTAGTCAAGTTAGTAAATATAGGCACGAGAGCTTACGATTGAAGAAAGTAGAACTAGTTCAAACTCAATATGAATCTAAGCCTTGTCAGGTGATTGTTCCTATATAGTCATCCTAATGTCTTTTGTCTAAGGCTTGGTTGGAGAGATAAGTTAGGGTTCTCTAAATTCTATAGTCTAAGTAATCCTGTTAATATGGGCCACAAAAAAAAAGAAATGTTAGATCATGAGACATTCTACCCAACTTACAAGAGTTAAACTAGTAGTATGATGGGACAAAGAGTCATGTCGACCTAGTATGGGTACCTTCCTACCCACTATCAAGCACGAAAGAAGGATAAGAATTAACGGTCGAAGGAATCAAGCAAGATACAATTTAAGGGAGTGAAACAGAATCAAGAAAAGGAGGTCAAGTATGTGGATGAGATCCTAGACACTAATCCTATACGTAGGCTCACATCGATACAGTAACGTAACCAAAGTGATAAACTTGACCTGTATGGACCACCACAAAAATAAGTAATGCCCCAGTCCCAAAATACGAAGGACTAGGAACATAAACATGCTAGCCGTATAGTAAATATACGTAAGCTGTAAAATATAGTAAACCAAGACAACTAATCTCATCCACAAAATGAAGGAATAAAAGATAATATAAATCAACTAGAATTTGTCATTTATACAAAAGGTTGGGCGGAGACAAATCTGTTAGCCCACTGATTATATCATGTTTTTGAATATGGCTATTCAATTAAGTTTAACACAATGACATCACTAATATTCATGTAATCACTATCATGTTGCTACTTAAACTTAGCATTGTCCTAATGTTAGCATTGGCCTAATGTTCTATATTATATTGCTATGCTTGTAGCATATTGGTTTCGTTTGTCTAACATGTATTTGTAGACATGCTGTAAGCATGATCAAGCTTCGTCAAACCAGGACATATGCAATAGAAAATTATTGATGGGCCAAAGACGGTGTCATACAAGAAGCTTTCTCTGAACCGAAAGGTATTCAGATTTTCCAGATCTGTTTATCTTTGGACGACCGCCGTCAGTGAAAAAGGCGTCTTCAAGTCTGCTCAAATATTTGAAGAAAAACGTCATCAAAGGGCTCTTGGTTTTCCTATTTTGTCAATGTATTTTGCATATTTATTGAGTCTAGGAATACGATGTACACTGCATCGTACTGGCAAATAGGCTACCTAAGAAACGTTTTCAAAATACCCTTTCATTTTGAAAACAAGCCCACTTACAAAAGCCCAATCTACTTCCTAACTGCCTGACTTTTCAAAAAGCCCAAAACCAATTTGCAAAAACCCTGACAGAACTCCAACAGAACTCGGACAGAATTCGGCCAGAGTTCGACCAGAATTCGGCCAGAGTTCGGCCAGAGTTCGGTTAGTAAACGTTGCTTTTTGAACTTGGTCTTCCTGCAGTTACGGATCCCACCAAGATTTCCTCATCGAGTTCTGCCCGAATTCTGCCCGAATTCTGTCAGAATTCTGCCTTATTTGAACTTGGTCTTCCTGCAGTTACGGATCCCACCGAGATTTCCTCATCGAGTTCTGCCGAATTCTGCCCGAATTCTGTCAGAATTCTGCCTTTGGAAAAACTATAAATAGAGAAGGATTTCAATCATTTCAACACACTTATTCACTTTCATATCTCTTCTCTATAAGCCTACTACTTCTTTCAAAGTATTCTGTGCTTTCAATTTCAGATCCCAAGCCAGTTACAATCCTCTAGTCGATTTGCCAGTGCGGTACGGTCTAGAAGTTTCAGAGTGGTTGTAATCGGAGGCTTGATTGAAGTTACACACTTCACAATTGAAGTTGGTCGAGTACTTTGGATCAAAGCTCGTATTGTAGAAGTTGCAAGATCTTCGGATGAAAACTTGTGGTGATTTTCATAGTAGATTCAACTGGAAGCTAGAGTTCTTCCGACTGGACTAGTCCTCAACAGAGGGAAACCAGTATACATCCTTGTGTTTGCGTTTGCTCTCTACTCTCTACTTTTTATTTATATATGTGATATATTATCTGTGATCTTGTTACTAACATTTTTAAATAGTTCATTTCCGCTGCCTACTCTATTCACCCCCTTCTAGAGTATTGCGCTTTACAACTCGTTCCTACAATTGGTATCAAAGCCAGTGCTGCATCGAGAGGTAATATATTCTGATCCCAATTGCTCCTACAATTGGTATCAGAGCAGGTGCTTGGTATATAGATATTTGCAGGTGCTCCTTATAGAGATATTATTGCTTATACCAATTGCTCCTTCAATTGGTATCCTAGCAAGGACTTTATTATTTTGGCTTAACATCCTTGGAGCAGATCCTCATTATCAAAGCGGGTTATACAGGTAAAACGAGGTAATATTGTTATTATATAACTGCTGTTACATAGATCACTATATCACATATGGCAAGTATGTACTTCACAACTGAAGAGCAATCCTCAAATAGACTCCCACTATTCGATGGAACAAACTATAGCTATTGGAAGACACGGATGAGCTTCTACTTGAAGTCTCTAGATTTTGACTTATGGTCAATTGTTGTCACCGGCTACAAAAGCCTACTATCACTTCTATTCTTATATCCTCTATAATCAATAAGCCTTATTATAGTTACACGGATGAAGAGAAGAAGTAGCTAGCCTTGATGCAAAAGCTATGCATATGTTTTATTGTGCTGTAGACACAAATGTATTCAATCTTATTTCTACTTGCACAACATCTCATAAAATTTGGAAAGTTCTTGAAGCTACTTATGAGTGCAGGTATAAAAGCAAAGCTAGCAACTCCAGAGAGAAGGATAGTCTTCATAATGATACAAATATGTACATGACGAAATTAGGATTTAAGCTACAGCATAATCCCTTATATGAAAAAAAGCTTGTATGTGACAATTACAAGAAGATAGGCCACATCTAAGAAGATTGTACTACTACAAGAAAGGAGAGTCACTACGAACAATCAATGAAGGAAGATCATCGGGCATATGGTGTGAAAGCGAAACAAGAGAGTCTGAAGAAGAAGAAGAAGAAGAAGAAGCAGAAAAACCTCATCAAGCTGCAAATTTATGCACAATGGCATTATCTAACGAGGTACAAAATAATTCTTTTCTGAAGAGAGTGAATTTTCTTATGATAATTTATCTGATGCTTTCAGTGATCTGTTAAAAGAACACAAGAAAGTATTAGATAAATATAAGCAAGTTAGAAAGGATATTCTATCCTATAAGCGTGAGATTAAAAAGCTTACTTGCTTATTGAATGATGCTAGAGATACTTCTACTTCTGATAATTCTATTGAGATATCCACACTTGAGTTTAGATTGCATGAGGCACTTGATTGCATTGAGAAAAGTACTCAAGAAAATGCTAAACTTAAGGAGGAACTAGAATTAGAAAAGAAGAAGTATTCTATTGCTTCATGTAGAATTGATGCTCTTTCTGCTAAGTATGATGAGATTTGTGCTAACTCTAAAAAGTTAGAGATTAGACTGGGAAAGCAGGTAGTACAACCTATGACTCAGTCTAATACAAGACACTTAGCACATCACAAAGTCGTACATGTCAGATCTTTTAGAAAGGAAGCAAGCAATGCTAAAGGTTCACATAACCATGCTTTCTATTACAAGTATCCACGCACATCATATCACACTACTGCACATTCTCATACTGTTGCACATAGTACTAATGTTAATTCTTTCTGTCATTATTGTGGTATGAATGGACATGTTTCTAATCATTGTCAGATTAGAAAACTAGTTGATATGAACTTGTGCAAATGGGTTCCCAAAGCTAACAAATGTGGATCCAAGTATTGGATACCAAAGTCTTCACCTAATATTGCAGGTGAAGCTTCTTATATCAAATAGAACCATGGAACATGTTGGTGATTGCAAAGCTACAAAGGTCATCTTCCATGCAATTGCACCAACAGAAGTGTGGTCACTAGAACCACTTCGGTAACATGCTTACTAAATAGTTTCTAATATCTAGCATGTTCTTTTTGATGTCTGGCTATTAGCTTTCATTGATATCTTTTAAATTGTTTATTATTTGAATCAATGTGAGATATAATCTTAGCATGACTATTGTCTAGCTTAAATGATCAGCTCACACTATATAGTATGTTTTTTTTACTCGTGTGACACATTTATCTATGTATGCTCTTTATTTTAGTTTTATCCTTGAAGCATGTATACCACTCTAGTCTATATGAGCTTTTGTTTTTGGTTAATATGCTTTTGACTCTTCGTCTTTAAAATTTTTTAATGGTCACTTCTTACCGATTTGTCTTTAACATGTCATGTTTACTTTGATCAGTATTTTGTGAGTATGTATGTTTAGCACAATTCTTCTATTTACTTGAAAAGTATATACATATATTTTTATGTTAACCTTGTGCTTGCATAATATATTCACTATTGATTCTCAAATTATTTTGATTAACTTCTTATGAATCAATTACATCTTTGTCTGATAAAGTTTATTTATGCATGTTTTTTTTATGCTTGTTAATGATACATGAATAATTCATTTCATTTATATATTGCTCATGTTTCTTATATTGTATAAATATCTTTATGGGGATATATGAGTTAAGTTCAAGTTCTATATTATTTTGAAAAGTAGTTTCAAACTTGTGCTTATCTCATACTTAAGTTGTTGATTTTGTTAACAAATTTATGTTCTTATTTTTATCAGCTTCTTCCTCAAAGCCTTTTTTTAATGATGTATGTTTTTCTTGGCTTTTTGGTTGACATTTTGGATACATGATATTTTAAATATCTTGATCTTGATAAACCATTCCTTGGATATTTACTTTTAGGGATTCTGGATATCGACGATGTTCGATGATACTGCATATATTCCCTTGAATCTAAGATCTTAAGAGTAGAGATCATTTTGGGAACAAGCCGAAAGGGTCCTTCTGTCATACAGGTGTAAATAGCCTGAAGCGACACAGTGCACTAGTCTTCGGACTACCGCTAGCTGGGAACCGGCCCCTACAGCTAACCCGAAGTGATCAATACTTTATAGACTTAAGATTTATTAAGGTGTACTTGCAACTATTATCTAGTTCTGGATCTAAGGTGCTAGGTTCCAGAATACATCAACGTATCTAGGTATTACATTTTATTTTACAAATATTTTATATTTTATTGTAACCCAATAATTTTGTAGCACATATGGATAAATGTAATTTATGCTATATGCTACATTATTCTAAGATTTTTTTAAGTCCATAGAATATAATTGATTTCATATTGCACTAATTCTTTTTAAATCCTCGGTTATTAAAGAAGAGATTTATTTTGGGTACAAGCCGACAAAAGGTCTGTCTGTCACCACGACTACGGTCGAAGCGAAGCGGTACTTAAGTGTTCCCCGGTGAACCTCCGTTAGCTGGGACAGTACCTCTACAGCTAACCCAAGATTGATCAACGCTTTTTAAACTAAAGATTTATTGAGATCTAGTTGCAATTATTATCTGATGGATTTTGAATTTTAGATTTGATGGATAATATTCTCTCTTTATATTTTTACAAAAGGTAGCATATGTTGATCTATCTTGTCGATTGTGAGATACTATAACATAGATCAATTTATGTCATCTTTTGACTTATACGATTATTCATCATGCTAATTTGAAATATCTTTTAATTGTTTTATTTTTAAATGTTCATTTAATGGATATTTCTTCTTTTGTCTAAAGATGATTCTTTTTTTGTATTCATGACTACTCATTGAATATTATGGTATTGTGATTTCATCTTTAGCTTGTGTAATATTCATAATATTAATGATTTTGAGCTTTATATTATTATCTTCTAATTCAAGTTACTTACTGTCTACAATAGTAATTCTTTGTAGGGGAGAAGTCATGCATATTGAATGTCTCTCTCTCTCAAAGCGTTTCTTTTCTTTAAACCTTACGGTTGTCAGGTGGACACCGTGCTAAGGCTTTAAAAGGGAAGAAATAAACTTTGATAAGAAGACCTAATATTTTTGAATTAGTTTTCTACTTTCGAAAATATGTCTCTGAATTTTATTTTTAAAATTTTTTTCTATATTTTTGGATATAGCCATGTAAAGGTGGAGAAGTTAATTGTTTCAAGTCAATTATCCCCTTGACATGCCATATATCTAGAATACATTTTTCTTTGGACATTTATCTACTTATGTTTTCAAATGGATTTATTTATGATTTATGGATTCTTTTATTGAAATTATTTCCGTGATTCGAATCGACGGCTTTCAGTCTAAGGACTAAATGGACGCATTCGAACATTTATTATGACAGTTTTTCTTAATAAATTCCATTTTTTTTTTGAAAAGTATTTCTGATTTTTGATTTATTGAATCTGTTTGGTACTCAAATGTTATTATTAATGACAGTTTTCAAAATCTTTAATGTCTTGAAATATTCTTATATATATATATTGGAGATATATTTTGTTTGTTCATCTTTAAGCATTTATTTATTGGATATTTTCTTTTGCCTAAAGAAGATATTTATTTGTTTTTGGAATTTTATATGCATTTGATCAAAGGAAAGAAAGATGCATATCTTGGAAATCCCTTATATCTTGTGATTATTTATTTTATCTATTTTATGCATATAAATTATTTTTGAACTATATACGTATATTTTAAGGGGGAGCAAATTAATTGTTTCAATTATTTTATGCCCTTAATATATGGTATACCTAGTTCATCATGGACATATATTTTTTTACTTAAAATATCTTGTTGAGTTGTTCATGATATTTGGATTTGTATTGAGTTTATGAGAGAATATATGATTATTATTATTTTTAATTATCTCATTCGAGTTTCTAAAGTTATCTTGCCAAAATTAATTTAACTTTTTTCCTTTTTGAGTTTAAACTGATTTGGCATTTCTTATTGAGGTTTTATCTCAAAGTTCATGATTATCTATCTTTAGACTGATCATACTTTGCGGGGGCGCATTCAAGTCGATTGGATTTCTCCTTCTCAAGTATTTTGTCTTCATTACCTTAATGTTTATCTGATGGACATATATCATGCTAAGGTAATTGAATTCAAATGCATGAACTTTGGTATAGATTTTGCATAGATTCTAGTATACGTATTTTAATTTCTTTTCGATGATTATACTCTTTATGGAATTGATTCACTAATTTGTATGGGCAAATTATGAATCATATTTTTTTGTGATCATTGTTAAAAGTCTCATATACTTTTGATTTTTTTTACTAGATCTGTGAATTTCTATTCCTCATGATTTATTTATGACCAATGATTGATTCCTACTATTTTGATAGATTTTTTTTTGGTCAAATGACATTCAAAACATATTTCATTTTTGGATTCTTAGTTGGTAAACTTTGTATTGATTGATTTCAATATTTTTAAGTTCAACCAACTATGTTGTGTTTTGACAAGTTTTTATTCTTTGGTTATGCAATTTTCTACACTTGTCATTACACTGTTCTCCTAATCCTTGATCATGATTATTTTTGCTTTCCTCTTATGCTTGAGTTCATTTTAGCTCTAATTACGGGGGAGCTTCTTTTTGATCATGTCAAAGGGGGAAAAATAAGTTTATGTGGGGAGAAATAAGTTTAAGTCTGCATACAATCTTTTAGTATTATGTGTTTATTAGTGATACATGCATCTATTGTATATATATTAAACTTAAAGGATTTGCCATAATAAAAAATGGGGAGATTGTTAGCCCAATGATTATATCATGTTTTTGAATATGGCTATTCAATTAAGTTTAACATAATGACATCACTAATATTCATGTAATCACTATCATGTTGCTACTTAAACTTAGTATTGTCCTAATGTTAGCATTGTCCTAATGTTCTATATTATATTGCTATGCTTGTATCATATTGGTTTCGTTTGTCTAACATGTATTTGTAGACATGCTGTAAGCATGATCAAGCTTTGTCAAACCAGGACATATGCAATAGAAAATTATTGATGGGCCAAAGACGGCGTCTTACAAGAAGCTTTCTCTGAACCGAAAGGTATTCAGATTTCCAGATCTGTTTATCTTTGGACGACCGCCGTCAGTGAAAAAGGCGTCTTCAAGTCTGCTCAAATATTTGAAGAAAGGCGTCATCAAAGGGCTCTTGGTTTTCCTATTTTGTCAATGTATTTTGCATATTTATTGAGTCTAGGAATACGATGTACACTGCATCGTACTGGCAAATAGGCTACCCAAGAAACGTTTTCAAAATACCCTTTCATTTTGAAAACAAGCCCACTTACAAAAGCCCAATATACTTTCTAACTGCCTGACTTTTCAAAAAGCCCAAAACCAATTTGCAAAAACCCTGACAGAACTCCAACAGAACTCGGACAGAATTCGGCCAGAGTTCGGCCAGAATTCGACCAGAGTTCGGCCAGAGTTCGGTTAGTGAACGTTGCTTTTTGAACTTGGTCTTCCTGCAGTTACGGATCCCACCGAGATTTCCTCATCGAGTTCTGCCCGAACTCTGTCAGAATTCTGCCTTTGGAAAAATTATAAATAGAGAAGGATTTCGATCATTTCAACACACTCATTCACTTTCATATCTCTTCTCTATAAGCCTACTACTTCTTTCAAAGTATTCTGAGCTTTCAATTTCAGATCCCAAGCCAGTTACAATCCTCTAGTCGATTTGCCAGTACGGTACGGTCTAGAAGTTTCAGAGTGGTTGTAATCGGAGGCTTGATTGAAGTTACACACTTCACAATTGAAGTTGGTCGAGTACTTCGGATCAAAGCTCGCGTTGTAGAAGTTGCAAGATCTTCGGATGAAAACTTGTGGTGATTTTCCATAGTGGATTTAACTGGAAGCTAGAGTTCTTCCGACTGGACTAGTCCTCAACAGAGGGAAACCAGTATACATCCTTGTGTTTGCGTTTGCTCTCTACTCTCTACTTTTTATTTACATATATGTGATATATTATCTGTGATCTTGTTACTAACATTTTAAATAGTTAATTTCCGCTGCCTACTCTATTCACCCCCTCTAGAGTATTGCGCTTTACAACTCGTTCCTACAATCGGTCCTACAAAATCCACTACCAACTAGTTAAAAGAAAAGTGATACATGGAAATGAAATAATTTATCGAGAATGTCAAGAAAGATCCAAGTCACATCATCTTCGAAGGAAATAAGAAGATCACGACCTTGGCTAGATTAACTGCGGAAGATAAGAACACACACTAGGAGAGATAACCAGGTCTTCAGAGGGACATAACAAGATACAGGAAGAATATGCCATAATTGAATATAAACTGCTCAATAAATAAGTCAATTGAATTAACATGGTCCAATACACACTATTGAATTAGCGTACCATCCCCCTAACCAAACAAGGACAGGAGATAGCGCCCTAATTCACGATGATGTATCTTTCTACGCTATGAATCCAATATGGTATCTGGACCTCGACAAGGTTCAGTACCTTCTCATCGGAGTAGTGAGCCACACCTGCAACCAAACAATGACAAGATGTGGCAAACTAGTCCGTGATAAGTTACTATTCCAAGCCACGGTCAGATACAAGTACCCAAACTAAGAGTACTCATACCTAACGGATAAGGTAGCCCAACCAATCTAAGTGAATGCAGTTTTAAGAACATCCTCCAACGCATGGGCCATGGCTAAAATGGGATCGGCATGGTCCCCCCTTGGTGCACCAGAGGCCCAAGAAGAGCATAACATTTTGCAGAACGTCAGTGGCCATAAATATCCATGGGGAATCTCACCCACATCTCCGACGGAGGTCACAGTTTACAAAAGGTAAAGTGTATAGTAGCCCATACACTAAGGTATTGTCCTCCCCCCCAATGCCTACTATGTTGTATCCACAACACAGAACCTCTTAACCGCTAAGTCAAACTAATGGTGCAAATACTATCAGTGATTAATCCTATCGCATGACTTATACGTACTGGTGGCCAGCCAGTCACGCATGTCCGAGTTCTATATGCGACACACTACTTCGTGGCATAAAAGTGTCAATTCAAATATATGCAACACAAACTGGATGGTCCCTTAAATCTAGGGTTTATGTGCTTAAAAATAATAAGTACAAGAAATAGTGCTATATAGTAAAATCTATCTAATTATAACAGTATAGCACAGTTTATTTTGCAAAAAAATAAATAATAAATAAATACATGAATATGAGCTAAAGTAAAATAAACAGCTAATGGCAAGGTATCTTGCCTGGTAGTCACGCCTGGTGTGCTGCGATGATCAATGTGGCACAAATATTGCTTCGGTGTTACAGCTACGCAAGACAGCTTCTGGTGATGGCACGGACTGTTCTATCGGGTCCAGAATGGTCAGATTATATAGGGTTGACATAGTGAAGTACAAAATTGGCGATGGAATAGGAAAAACGGGATTAGTCATGGACATGAGGAATATTAAAGAAATTAGGTAACTATTATATATACAATTTTTAAAAATATCTATAATGTTTGAAAACTAGACTTTATTAGTAAAAATAAATTTTTAGGGAAATTACTTTTAAAAAAATCCAAATCGTTCTTTTGAGCTAAACTCTAAGTTTTTTAAAATAATATTTTAGCTCAATCTATATTTTCAAACATAGTTATAGATAAATACAAAAATAATTTTTTTAGAAAAATTATTAAAGGCAAACCTAATTTGTGTCAAAACATTATTTAGTTTACGGGTCAAAATATTTCTAAATAAATATTAATAATCTCGAAAATTTATCTGCAGTTCTAAAACCATATTTTAAAATATAGGCCAAGCCAAATATAATATTTATATGAATGTGTATATATATTTCGAGAAGGAAATTTTGAAATGCTTATTATACCTAATTACACAAAAACCAATTTTTAATAATAACTAATAATAACACTAATCTTAGTTACTAAAATATAATAATAATAATAATAGCAGTAAAATATTAATGACAAAATACAATATTGTAGTTAGTAATAATAATCATACAAATCATAATATTAATCATAATAATATTAATATTAATATTAATAAAAATAAAACAATAACTTCAGCAGCTTATTTACTGCTGTCTCCCGTTCGAGTAGTTCACAGCACTAAAATAAAAATCGAATAAAAGGAAAAACAAGATGGTGAGAGAAAGAGAGATTCGAAGAAGGGGAGAGGGAGCTTGAGAGAGGATTACCAGCGATGGTTTCGGCAGCTGGAGGCTGTAGGAACGAAATCGTAAAGCAGAATACTCTAGAGGGGGGGTGAATAGAGTAGGCAGCGAAATATTACTAATTAAAAATTTTGTTAGCAGTTAGATCACAAAAATAATAGTAATCACAAAGTAATAACTGTAAAGATAAGAGTTCAAAAGGCAAACGCAAATACAGAGATTTATATTGGTTTCCCTCTTATGAGGACTAGTCCAGTCGGAAGAACTCTAGCTTCCAGTTGAATCTACTATTGAAAAATCTCGCAAGTTTTAATTCGAACTCCTTGCAACTTCTATAGACGCGAGCTTTGATATAAAGAACTTGACCAACTTCAGTTTTGAAGAGTCTTTCTTCAATCAAACCTCTGATTACAATTTCTCTGAAATCTTCTAGACCGTACCGTACCGGCAAATTGACTAGAGAATTGTAACTAGCTTGGGATATAAAAATGGAAGCTTTTTAAAAAATCTTTGGAAGAAACATAAGCTTTAGAAGAGAAGATATGAAAGTGAATGAGTGAGTTGAAATGATCAAAATACCTCTCTACTTATAGTTTTTCCAAAGACAGAACTCGGGCAGAATTCGGACAGAATTCTATGTAACAAACCGCAACTGAAGGGAGACCAAGTTTAAAAACTAACGTTCATCTTGGCCAAACTCTGGTCGAGTTCTGTCAGGGTTTGGTCAGGTTTATTTTATGAAAAATATTTTGGGCTTTTTGAAATCCTTCAGAAGCTTTTGTAAGTAATAGATATTTTTAAAACATAGGTCCATTTTGAAAATGATAGGTCAATTTTGAAAAATAATTTTGGATAGCCTATTTGCCGGTACGACTTGGTGTACAATATATTCCTAGACTCAATAAAAAGAAAAATTACATAGCATAAGGAAATACAGTCTTTAGTAGCAAAATAGCTTTGGTCTTGAGTAGTGTCCAAAATGTCTTGCGTAAAACATCTAAGTTGTTTCGTATATCGAGACAGAGTTTGATCAATTATTAACATTAGGTTTGACCATGACCAATGGGCCAACAATCTTCCCCATTTTGATAATTGACAAACCTTGACCGATATAACATCTTTGGTCTTTATCAAATCAAAATTGTACCGATATATATAATAAAAAATTGTTCAGTAAATTGTTCATAACCTGTAACATGTAATCATGAAGATGTTAGATCTTATTTCTTTCCCATTGTCATTTAGCAAAATAATTACAAAAGAGAAAGCTCCTCCGCAATATATGCATAAGTAACAATTAGTGAAGAAACACAAAAATATGGATAAAAAAACATTTATCACAGGCATGGTATAAAAGTCATAGGCAGTGTAAATGGAAGCATAAATAAAAGATAATGCTATAAGAAAAGTTGAACTGAATAAAATGCTGAACTGAAGCATAGAACATGTCCACCAAACAAAAGTTACTAATCATAACCACATAAGAGTACGGATACTAGCTTGAAATGTTGGAGCATTTTCAAGTAAACAAAAGAAAAAATTACCAGTCTCAAAAGTATGATAAATCAAAAATTATCCTCATCGTCATCGTCATAATCTGCAGTGCCAGCATGTCCACCGTGTCCGGATGGACCACCTCCAGAAGTGCCAGCTCCAGAGGTGTATAGAGTTACACCAGAAGTACGATACCAATCGTAAGCATTCCCTGGCTGAAACAAAGAGTGGATCGCCTCATCATCAATGCGGTAACCAGATACAGAAGCGTCTCTAGGAATAGAGCTAGCAGAGTGACCCGTCTGAGCAAATCTGAGATCGACAAAAGAGTTGGCAATAGCCTGGAATCGAGTCACGTCTCGGAACTCATGTTCCCTGAAATTGTCAACAAAGAAAGTATGCAGATCCGAGAGGTGCTGATGAATACCGTCAAAAGTCATAGGGTAAGACTGAGGAGGAACAGGTATAGTAGGAGCAGGTACAGGAGGTGGAGGAGCAGTACAATGCTACGACGAGAAAGCTTAAGAAACTTGGGCTCATTCTCCAGATCGTAAGTAGATAAGTCAATGTCAAATGTTGAAAGATGCGTGGAATAAGCATCGCATAAGAGAGATTGCGCTCTCTTCTGCGATATCTACCCATCATCTGAATGATAGTCTTAGGGGCAGAAAAAGGAATCCCCTTAAGAATGTGATAAAGTGCAGAAAGTTCTAGTGCATTGACATCATCTTTTGAAGTGGATTTGGGAAAAAGAGTGGAATAGATGATGCGATGTAACTCATAGTTAAACAAGTTCAAGTTATTGGCCTTGAACTTTCTAGGACGAGCACGTACGGGTGCACAAAGCTCATTCTTGAAACTAACAAGAGTCATGCCCTCGGGAAAATCGAAGTCGGTGATGTCATCGAGCGGGGCGCCTTCGTTTGGAATACCAAGGATTTCTGCTAGCAATACATCATCGAATTCGATATCTATCCCGCCAACACGAGTCCTTGTAGTAAAAGTGTCTAACACGAAGTTACAATAGAACAATCTAAGGGCATTAGTAGCTATAGGAAATTGTAGGGTAGCAAGATGGTGTAACCCTAATGCCTCAAACATGGGATGGTGATCAGGAAATACAGTCCATTTAATGGGTGCACCGATACATATAGTACGTATAGCAAAATCGGCATACCAAAGTAATACTTGGTCATGAGTTTTGAAGTAAAACTCATCCGATACGTCGTCACCCGATTGGACCAGGGAAAGAGGGAATCTGTGTTCGGATCAGAAGATGATGCCTCTTCACTGGCGTGGGTCTTCTTCCTCTTGAAAGGATTGAATCCCTTAGGCATTCTTTCCCAAAACTAAGAAACCCTAAAATTTGAAAGTGGAGGAGAGAAGGAGTTATACCTTCCGAGAATCAAGTATGTGGTAGAGGACACGATTCTCCGCACGAATCCAAATTTTGGATAGAAATCTCCATGTAGATTAGAAAAAGAGTGGAGAATAGCTAGGGTTTGGGGTGTTCTTCGGTTGCTGCTGCTGTGATGGTGAATTGGTTTGGAAGTGATAAAGAGGAGAAGGCCTTGGGTTCTGGTCTAAAACGCATACAGCACCAACAGAACTCGGGCCGAATTCGGACCGAACTCGGGCCGAATTCGCCTAGGTTTCTCCTAGGTTTTTTAAAAATAAAATTTTGTGGGCCATATCCTTTTTATCAACTCATTTCAAGTATTTAATTCAAAGTTTAGTAATTTTAAATTGCAAATAATATAATTAATATTATTTTATAAATTAATTTTCTTTACTCAGCATCCGTTTCAGATTAGCTGTAGGAGTATTGTCCCAGCTAACGAAGGTTCACCCGGGAACACTTAAGTACCACTTCGCTTCGACCGTAGTCGTAGTGACAGACAGACTCATTTTAGGCTTGTCTCAAAAACAGTTATTAAGTATTAAATAAATTAATTAATAAAACAAAATTAATTAATATTATTGACATCTAAAATTCCTAATTTTTGACGTAAATAATTGAAACGATCTTCCACTAGAGGTTTTGTGAATATATCAGCCAATTGATTTCGTGTGTCTATGTATACAAGGTCTATATCTCTATTTTTTTGATGATCTCTAAGAAAATGATGTCGAATCTCGATATACTTAGTACAAGAGTGACATACTGGATTCTTAGTCAAATTAATAGAACTAGTATAATCACAAAAAATGGGTATGTGTGTCTAATGCAATCCAAAGTCTTATAAAGTTTGCTTCATCCATAAAATTTGTGCACAACAACGTCCTGCGGTGATATACTCAGCCTCGGATGTTGATAATGTGATAGAATTTTGCTTTTTGCTAAACCAAGAGACTAGGGCTTTTTCTAGGAAATGACATGTGTCGCTGGTACTTTTTCTATCTACTTTGTATCCGGCAAAATCAGCATCAAAATAACCAGTTAGGTCAAATGACGTGGTTTTAGGATACCATAAGCCGACAGAAGAAGTGCCTCTAAGGTATCAGAAGATACGCTTAACTGCGCACAGATGTGATTACTTAGGATTGGCTTGAAAACGTACACACAAGCAAATACTAAACATAATGTCTGGTCGACTAGTAGTTAAGTACAGTAAGCTACCGATCATACCTCGATACTTATGTATATCGATGGATTTGCCTTGTTCATCAATATTAGCTTGGTTGAATTCGCCATTGGAGTGCTAAGTGGTTTGACTGCTTCCAGGTCGAACTTCTTTAATAGATCGTTTGTGTACTTTGCTTGATTTATGAACGTCCCATTGTTGGTTTGTTTGATTTGCAGTCCGAAAAAGAACTTCAGCTCTCCCATCATACTCATCGCAAACTCATTCTGCATACACTTTGAAAATTCTTGACAAAGAGATTCATCAGTAGATCCAAAAATAATATCATCTACATAGATTTGAATCAAAAGAAGATTATTATTCAAAGATTTTATAAACAGTGTAGTGTCAACCTTTTCCTTTAAAAAACTGTTGTCAAGTAGAAAAGAGCTTAGACGATCGTACCAAGCACGAGGGGCTTGATTCAAACCGTATAAGGCTTTCTTCAATTTGAAAACATAATCAGGATTTTTGAAATCAGAAAAACATGGAGGTTGAGCTACATAAACTTCTTCTTTTATAAAATCATTCAAAAATGCACTTTTAACATCCATTTGAAAGAACTTGAAATTATAAAAATATATAAATGCACATAACATGCGAATGGATTCTAATCTTGCAACTGGGGCATAAGTTTTATCGTAGTCGATACCTTCTTCTTGATTGTATCCTTGAGCTACGAGTCGAGCCTTATTATGAGTCACTAAACCATTCTCGTTAAGTTTATTTCGAAATACCCATCTGGTGCCAATGACCGGATGATCAATGGGCTTAGGAACGAGTACTTACACCCTTGGTAATCTTACCAATTACCAAGTTCTTTGGATGATCTGCCAAGAATCTCATCTCTTTTGGCGTATCCTCAGGATTGCTGGTTCCGGCTTATTTGCTTGAAGGTTCTGCATCTTTGTGTGAAGGTTTTACAGTAGTTGTACTTGGTATAATCACGTCTTCATTATCGTCATCGACTGAATGTTGATTTAGTTTATCAAACTTGACATTAATTGATTCTTCGATGATCATGGTTCTCTTGTTGAAGACTCTGTACCCTTTGTTCTTTGTCGTATAACATAAAAATATACCTTCATTGGCCTTTTCATCAAATTTATTCAGATTGTCTTTAGTATTAAGAATAAAGCATTTACAACCAAATATCTTAAAATATGAAACTGTGGGTGTTCTATCAAACTATAACTCATAGGGAGTCTTCTTCGATATAGGTCGAATTAGAACCCTATTAAGAATATAGCACGTTATATTGGCAGCTTTAGCCCAAAAGTATATAGGTAGACTAAACTGGCTCAATATTACTCTAGCCATTTCAGATAGAGTCCTGTTCTTACGTTCCACAACTCCATTTTGTTGTGGAGTCCTAGGACAAGAAAATTTATGCAAATAATCGTATGTGTCACAGAATTGCTTGAACTCTGCATTCTCAAATTCGCCACCATGATTACTACGAATGCGAGTAATCATGAAATCTTTTTCATTCTGTACTTTCTTGCAAAAGGTGACGAATTCAGACAAAGCATCGTTCTTGCGTGCAAAAAAATATACCCATGTGTATCTAGAGAAATCATCTACAATGATAAATGCACATAACTTACCACCTAGCCTAGCAATTCTACTGGGTCCAAATAAGTCCATATGCAATAGTTGTAGAGGTCTAGTAGTACTTACAACGTTCTTTGATTTAAAGACGGATCGGATAGCTTTGTTCTTTTCACATTCGCTACATACCGTATCCTTCTTGAAAGATATGTCTGGTAAACCGTGTGCCAACTTCTTTGTGGATAGTTTTGAAATTGTGTCTATATTTGCATGACCAAGTCTCATATGCCATAGTTGACTCTCAATGTTCTTGGCCATCAAGCATCTACCTGCTTTGTTAGCATCTTCTAACAGATAAAATATATATATATATATATATATATATATATATATATTATCTTCCCTGATACCTTCAAAGATAATACTGCCAGTTGAGCTATCAACTATAGTAGATTTGTCTTTAACGAAGTTAATGCCATAACCGTGATCAGCTAAATGGCTTATGCTGAGCAGATTATGTTTTAACTCGGTAACTAGACAGATATCTTAAATATAGAGCCTTAACAATGTCATCGATACCGATTATATACCCTCTTAAATTAATACCGAAGGAGACGTATCCTTTTTTATTCTTCTTCGACAGTGTTGCAAATAATGAAGCATCACCGGTCATGTGCCGTGAGCAACCGCTGTCGAGGATCCATTTGCTTCTAGCATGTGAAGGGCGTTCCACCTACAAAATAGTTTGCAGATGAAACTCTTGGTACCAATTTCGTGTAGGGTCCTGACAGGTTAGTTTTTGGTATCCATACATAAACATTTAAATCTACTAACTTTCTGATTCTACATACAGAGGATATATGACCAATGAGGCCACAATAATGACATTTTGCATGTTGAGTGTTGAAAGTTGTGTGAGGTGCATGATTGGTAGGTTTTGATTTTCTAGTATAGAAAAATGCATGCCTATCAGTCTTCTTGGGCATAGGTTTGGTATGGTTTGGTCTGACAGTGTTTGGTTTGGGTGTGTTCCGATGATTCGGTAATTGACACGTGTTAGAATAGGAAGTAGCAACTTCAGGAAATTTTCCTAAACTAATTTCCAACTTTTTGGAGGTGTCATATAATCTTGTATAGTCAGATGTAAATGTTTCCATTCTGACTTGTACACACTGGAGATTCTTTCTCTCCTTAAATAGGTCTTCCTTTAGCTGGATGACAGTTTAGTCTTTTTTTTCAGATAACTTGATAGTCTCGTGTAACAACAGCTTAATAGAAGAAAGCTTACCATACTCTAAAGAAGAATTATTATTTCTAACATCAGCTAGTTGGTCGATAAGTCTTCATATCTCATCTTTGTACTCTTTGAGTACCTTCTTAGAGGTTTCATATTTATTACGCAGTTTCCTGCAGTCATTTAACAGGTCACTAAAAGCCTCTCCTAGTTACTCAAAGGTGAAATCATCATAATAATCAAACAGAGGATTAGTGATTACCTGATCGCAAGCCATCAAGCATACATTTGTAGCGTCATCTGATTGTTCGTCTTCTGAATCACTGGCTTCACTTTCATGCCATATGCTTGTATTGGCATACTTCCTTGATGTAGATCTCTTCAGGTAGCCTTTGTCATATTTTCTACTTTTTCTTGTTGATGATGATGCTGTTGGACAATCTTTCTTCATATGTCCTTCCTTCTTACATCAGTAGCAAATAGGATCTTCCTCGTTGTTGTTGTTGTTGCTGTATTTTGTTCTTTGGTTGAATCTCATGAACTTCTTGAATTTTCTTACCAGAAGAGCTTGATCTTCATAGTCAGAGTCGCTATCGTCAGAATCATCTTCGACAGTTATTTTATGTTGAGCCTTCAAAGCGATTGACTTCTCTGACTTCTCCTTTGGTGTAGCATCTTTAAAGTCTTGAAATTCCAACTCGTGAATGAGTAGCTTACATATGAGTGTTTCCAGAGACATTGTTGAGAGGTCATTTCCTTCAATGATTGCTGTAGCCTTTGGAATCCAGTTCTTTGTGAGAGCTCGTAGAAGTTTGTGAATCTTTTCATGGTTATTGTATTCCTTGCCTAATGAAGACAAAGGATTTACAATATCCAGGAATCTCGTAAACATCTGAGTGACAGATTCATTTAGCTTCATTTTGAACGTCTCGTACTCTTAAGTTAGTATGCTGATCTTTGACTCCTTGACTTGTGTTGTTCCTTCGTGGGTTACTTCGAGAAGTTTTCACACTTTATTTGATGTTGTGCAAGTCGACACCCTGTTAAACTCAGTTCTGTCTAAAGCACAAAATAAAGCGATAATAGCACGTGCGTCAAGACTGGCCTTTTTCTTTTCATCCTCCGTATATTTATCATATGGTTTTTCAACTAAAACTCCCTCAACAGTAAAACGAGGAGGCTTTTTGTAGCCATCAATAACTATAGACCATAAGTCAAAATCAAGAGATTTTAAGAAGAAACTCATCCGTATTTTTCAATAAGTGTAGTTTGTGCCGTCAAACAGTGGAGGACTGTTTGTGGCTTGGCCTTCACTTATGAATTTCACAGTTGCCATGTGTAGTTCTGTGACCTATATAACAGTAAATAAATAACTGTAGTTTTACCTTGCTTTACCTGTATAACCTGCTCTGATACCAATTTTAGGAACAATTGGGATCAGAATATAATACCTCTAGATGGAGCACTGGATCTGATACCAATTATAGAAACAAAATCGTAAAGCAGAATACTCTAGAGGGGGGGTGAATAGAGTAGGCAGCGGAATATTGCTAATTAAAAACTTTGTTAGCAGTTAGATCACAGAAATAATAATAATCATAAAATAATAATTGTAAAGATAAGAGTTCAGAAGAAAAACGCAAACACAGAGATTTATACTGGTTTTCCTTTTATGAGGATTAGTCCAGTCGGAAGAACTCTAGCTTTCAGTTAAATCCACTATTGGAAAATCCCGTAAGTTTTCATACGAAGTCCTTGCAACTTCTACAGACGCGAGCTTTGATACGAAGAACTCGACCAACTTCAGTTTTGAAGAGTCTTTCTTCAATCAAGCCTCTGATTATAATTTCTCTGAAATTTTCTAGACCGCACCGTACCGGCAAATTGATTAGAGAATTGTAACTGGCTTGGGATTTGAAAATGGAAGCTTTTTGAAAACTCTTTGGAAGAAAAGTAAGCTTTAGAAGAGAATATATGAAAGTGAATGAGTGAGTTGAAATGATCAGAATTTCTCTCTATTTATAGTTTTTCCAAAGACAGAACTCTGGCAGAATTCGGGCAGAATTCAGACAAAATTCTATGTAACAAACCGCAACTGAAGGGAGACCAAGTTCAAAAACCAATGTTCATATAACGTTCACCTTGGCCGAACTCTGGCCGAGTTCTGTCAGGATTTGGTCAGGTTTATTTTATGAAAAATAGTTTAGGCTTTTTGAAATCCTTCAGAAGCTTTTGTAAATAATAGATATTTTTCAAAACATAGGTCCATTTTGAAAACGATAGGTCAATTTTGAAAAACGATTTTGGATAGCATATTTGCTAGTACGACTTGGTGTACAATGTATTCCTAGACTCAATAAAAGAAAAAATTATATAGCATAAGGAAATATAGTCTTGAGTGGCAAAATAGCTTCGGTCTTGAGCAGTATCCAAAACGTCTTGAGTAAAACATCTGAGTTGTTCCGTATATCGAGATAAAGTTTGATCAATTATTAAAATCAGGTTTGACCATGACTAATGGGCCAACAGAGGCGGTGTAGTGCCCCGTCCCGCAAAGTCATTCGGTGGAATCGAAACGCCGACGGCGTTGGAACATGCCTTGCAACGGCTGCTCGAAGGCTCGCTCGTCCGAGGCGACTCCTCGCATAGGTGGGGTAGTTTCGGTGAACTTGCCTCATCTTAGCCTTCACATAATAACTCGTAATGTTTTCAACTTGCACTGGTAGGCTAATCTAAAAGCTACGCACCAACATAGCTAAGGGAATAATCCCGTCGGGTCGAAATATCTTAGAACATGGAAAATGGTCCCACGGTCAACATAGAAGTCGGCTCAGCGTGCTTTCAAATGACACTCGATCCTTCGTTCCCGTGGCTTGGGAGAAGGAAGTTGGCTCAAGTTGCTAAGTTGCCCTGACACTTAAAATGGCCTAAGTCATAGGCGTCGCCCACTCGAATGCTTGTTAAAGCATACACGGTCCCGTCATGTTGTCCCGACACTCAAATCAGCCTAAGTCATAGGCGTCGCCCGCATGAATGCTGAACAAAGCATACACGGTCCTGTCCCGCAAGGCTTGGTCCAGCCTTCGTACGTCCTGTAAGTTAAGTCGTCTCGCACGGCTCATTGGCTTAAGTCTAGGCACCCGAAAAGTTGGTTGTCCAAGTCGACCCCGTGCCTAGCACGTTCCCTCGATGCGAAGCTCGACGTAGCCTTTGCTCATCGAGTCGTTGCCCGAATAAGTTAGACAAGAGTTGTGATGGGCTATCGAAGCCATTTCTAGCACTGTCCCGCTCTAGCTTCGATTGTCAAGTCGTATAGTCCCTTGAGAACAAGACTCGTCGTGTAAAGTTTATAACTTGAGCGTCAGCGTCGCCTAGAGAATCGGGTCTGTCTAAGGCATGAGCTACGGTCGGCTTAGTGAAAGCTTGCCACGAACAAAGGAAGTCCATGCGACTTGTTGTCGCCGAGATCGGTTTCGCTACTTGGGAGTCTCGCTAAGTCTTGATAAGTCTTGATAGAAAGAAGGAAAACATGGTCATGAATAAGGAAGGACTTGGTAGATCGAGTTGCATGGTCATTGGACAACTTGTCGATAAGATGTAGTTTCCTCGAGCGGTTGCCTAGGCCAAGGGACCGTTTCGGCCTGGGAGGAACGAGGCGGCTCATGGTAGGATGCCAGATAACCGCATGGAAGATACAAAGCACCTCCGGACTAGCTATCCGTGAGGGACGAGCCGAGATCTCGAGCCAAGTCTATGATAGCTTGACATTGCTAGTGACCACTCATGTAGATGCGTCGGCAGAATAGCGGCACACCGCATGTTTGCCTTTGGATAGCGTCTAGTACTAGCACGGCTTCGGTCGAATCATGAGACAGTCTAGCATGACATGTATCAAGTTAACAAGATACGTGCTTCGGCACAAAGCATGGCTTTCGCGTATCAAATATTGGCATTCGCGTATTGGCTTTCGCGTAGCGGCATTGTTGGCTAAGTCAGGGAGTCGTTAGGCACGACCTAATCTTGAAGCACGAACAAGTCTAAGCAAGGTCTAGAGGCACGACCTGCATGAGTCGTCCTATTGCCGTCCTTGGCACTTGAATCATTGGCACGAGGATTGGTCTAGAGGCGCTTGAGTTTAAACAAAGGTCTTGGCATGGCCGAATTCGCATAAGTTGCTCCTCGGCATAGCGTTGTCTTGAATAAGTCTAAGTTGCGAATAGAATATGGCACAACCCTGCCGTCCCGAGTTGAAGTTTGGTCAAGTACCTAG
Source organism: Iris pallida (assembly GCA_029216955.1). Lineage (NCBI taxonomy): Eukaryota > Viridiplantae > Streptophyta > Magnoliopsida > Asparagales > Iridaceae > Iris > Iris pallida. The sequence continues at coordinate 7,150,555 of JANAVB010009400.1, read as the reverse complement.
GCGATGAGGCACTGCCTCGATCGAAATACACGGTATTGTTGCACGACCATGTCGTTGCACGTCGAGTTGGTTAGACGTTCAGTCTTAAAATACATCCTAAGGCAAGACTAGAAAGACAATCGAAAGGGACTTAAGATGCATAAAGTAAATGAACGTGTCGGTTATGTATGGGTGGACGAGAAGCTCACTCCACCAGTACAGTTGAGTACTGACACCCACACAGTGTTCATGTGCAGGCACAGGTAGAAGCTCGTGGCGCGGAGCTCACTTGGATGCGTCGAGGCACGGAGTTCCTTGGCAATTCGAAGCGTGCGGCCGGGTTGATTGAAGACTTATACAGAACATAATGTAAGGACATCGCCTTCCGAAGCTTCCGCTGGCTCAAGCGATTGTATCGAGAGATGAGAGAGAGCAGAGTGAATTGTAAAATAAGAGAAAAGCGAGCACGAGAGACTTGTAATTTGGCCTTGCACCCACAAATGTAATCATGTATTCAATATCAATAAAGAGCTTATTTTGAATGACTTGTGTTCATGTGTGCTTGTTCTAAATTTTCGCTACAATGTTTCAATGTTTTTGCTTAGGACTTCTGTGCGACGACCCCGTCGCCGCCGATGTAATCGGCCATTATGGAACTGCCTTGCACGAGCGCAATCTAGGCTCGTGCGGCATCACGCCTTAGCGAGGACGATCGCTCCTACGGGAGCGGGGCGTGACAGGTGGCACTCGTCGGGGCTGGTGCCAGCCCATTATGTTGGCTCGGCGCACGGAGGAGCTTGACCGTAGCTTCGAATCTCGGTCGACGGGGGCCAGGTGCTGTCGCACCATGACGGGCTGGTGGTGGCAGATCGAAGGGCCGCAGTGCCAAATCGAGCAGGTGTTGGTGGCTGCAGACAAGTGCGGCAGTCGGCGGACCCAGCGCGGAGGTGCGACGCTCGTCATGACGGGCACGACTGGAGGTAAGGTAAGGGAATTGTTAATGGTGGTGGTGGCTTAGTTTTTTTCTGAGGTTTTGGTCCTTTGGAGGGAATAGTGGTGATGATGACTGTGGTGGTCGATCAGTCGTTGGGTGGTGGTGGAGTATAGAGGAGGTCTCGGTGGTGGTGCACGAGGATACGACGGTCGGCCGGAAGTGTCGAAGGCAGTTTTCTGTGGTGTTCGATCGAGCCGGTTGTGGTAGTGAGGATGATGATGGTGATGGCTAGCGATGGTGTCCAGAGAAGGGATGGTGACAGTAGTAATAATTTGATGAGTTATCATAGTATGGTGGCAGGGGTGTGTTTGGCCGGGGTTTCTGCCAGGGCTGGTCCGGCGTGTGATGGAGTGGTGGTAGCGCTGATGAGGGTGGCCGGGGAAGAATCTCGGGTCTCGTTGGGGATGGGTTCGGTCGGCAACGTAGGGTGGCGGCCAGGGATGAGAGTGCGGGTGGGAAGATGGTGATGTGTTAGTGGTGGTCGAGGAACGGTCGGGATAGTAGCAGAGGGTGTGTTGGTCTGTCGGTGGCCGGAGGGCGGCAGCATGAGTCTTTGGATGGCCGGGGGATGGCTAGGGTTATAAATTTAATTGTGTCGAGATATGTCCAACACAGAAAATATGATGTATTCTTATGTGTAAAAATGGAATAAGAGATTAGACTCCGACATGATACACGAAACTTATGGGTGGAGAAGAATTTTATAGAATAATTATGGAGGAAAATAATATGGAGGCTCCCCTATTTATAGGGTTGAGGAATTTCTTGATAGATAAATATTAGGATTAATTTAAAACCCTCGTAGATAAGTTTAAACAAAGGACTTGGCACGGTCGAGTTCGCGTAAGTTGCTCCTCGGCATAGCGTTGTCTTGAATATGTCTAAGTTGCGAATAGAATATGGCACGACCCTGCCGTCCCGAGTTGAAGTTTGGTCAAGTACCTAGACGATGAGGCACTGCCTCGATCGAAATACACGGTATTGTTGCACGACTATGTCGTTGCACGTCGAGTTGGTTAGACGTCAAGTCTTAAAATACATCCTAAGGCAAGACTAGAAAGTCAATCGAAAGGGACTTAAGCTGCACAAAGTAAATGAACGTGTCGGTTATGTATGGGTGGATGAGAAGCTCACTCCACCAGTACAGTTGAGTACTGACACCCACACAGTGTTCATGTGCAGGTACAGGTAGAAGCTCGTGGCGCAGAGCTCACTTGGATGCGTCGAGGCACAGAGTTCCTTGGCGATTCGAAGCGTGCGGCCGGGTTGATTGAAGACTTATACAGGACATAATGTATGGACATCGCCTTCCGAAGCATCCGCTGGCTCAAGCGATTGTATCGAGAGATGAGAGAGAGCAGAGTGAATTGTAAAATGAGAGAAAAGCGAGCACGAGAGACTTACAATTTGGCCTTGCACCCACAAATGTAATCATGTATTCAATATCAATAAAGAGCTTCTTTTGAATGACTTGTGTTCATGTGTGCTTGTTCTAAATTTCCGCTGCAATGTTTCAATATTTCTGCTTGGGACTTCTGTGCGACGACCCCGTCGCCGTCGATATAATCGGCCATTATGGAACTGCCTTGCACGAGCGTAATCTAGGCTCGTGCGGCATCACGCCTTAGCGAGGACGATCGCTCCTACGGGAGCGGGGCGTGACATATTGGTATCAGAGCACGGCTTTACGTCCTTGGACTTCAAGTTGAATTTCTCAGTTTTGAAAGCTCGTCATTATTGAAGAAATGTGCGCTCTCTCTCAATTGTCCCTCGGCATGTCCATACAGTAAGTCTAAATATTTTCAAAAGCTCGTATAAGTGTTCAATCGAACGTATCGATAAGCAATGGCCTTTGTGCCGAACGGTGTCAACTTGTCTTGAAGGAAAATGCATGCTAAAGTTAACAAGTCGCGCGTGTGCCCGAATAGTCCTACATCGACCTTAGAAGTCGCGTGTATGCCTAACTAGTCCAACGTTGACCTTAGCATGTGAGCATGAAAACTCGAATAAAAGTCCGTACGGGATAACTGTGCACACGGCCTTTTGGCAAAGTTGTGTTTCGTATCGCGCACCTCGACCCTTGGTGCAAATGAATCACGAGCGATAATAAGTACCGCTCGGTCAGGAACGAAGATACACTTAGAGTGTCTATCGATAGGAACGCTATCGAACTAACGCTTAGGCGTACCCAAAAGATCGACTTGGATTTTGAAGAAATAGTACGAACGACTTAGTGCGTTGTTGTGATACGAGCGACTACGCTAGCGATTCATCGAACGAATCTAAAAGACATCTTAGCGAATGATGTGAAAATGATTGCGGACTAGATCGTATGGCTCGAATCCTAGTGGTGTATGGATTTTCTTGGAAATCATTCGAGCAAGATTGAGGATTACGAGTAACGGCGAGTATGTCGGCGAGGCGATGCGATCGCGCAAAGCCTTAGAACGCGTCACGTTTAGTTGGTCGTGACTTCGAATGTCCCGAACGAGCATCTCGTTCGGACAACTTGTGATTGGGCAACGCGTGTTGGAAAATGATTCGGAACGATGAATGAAAATGAATGGCCTTGATCGAGGAAACTTAGAGGATCGCGCGTACGATATCGGATTGATGCAAATGAAATATGACTTAAGTTTCGAACAACGATCTTGAAACGAGCTTGAGGAATAGCAATCGAACTTGATCTTCAATATTGAGGAATGGTGGCACATCCAGTTCGGGCAATAGCATCAGTCGCACGACTCGGAATTGGTTGCAAAGGAAGATCATCAGGTTACGCATATCGTCGATGGTATTGAGGCGTATCAAAGATCGATATGCGATAACTCGGGGGTACTCTGACTCGGCGAATGACGATCGTGCAAATGCTATTGTTTCGATGGATGCTATACTCGGGATATTGAAATGTATCGAGGAAAAGATAAACTTGGCTCGAGGATTTTTATAGTTGAATGAATGATGGTCGGACTATCGAACTTGGATTGGATGAAAATGAAACGTTTGGATTTGCTTCGTCGATAACCACAACTTCGACATTCTTGTCTTATGCGAGCGCAACTCTAGCCTCGCACATGCGTCGCACCGATTTGAGACGATCACTCCGCGTGAGCGCTGGTATGGTGATTCATACAGCGGGGGTGATTGACCTAGCTTGGCGTAACAATTTGTGTGCTTTGATTTGTGGTTTGACGCGAAGGTGACTCGAGCACGGATTTGTGTGCTTGAAGAATTGAACTAGAGGATTGAGTAGGACCAATCCGCGTATCGAAAATGAGTTAGTCTAAACTCAAACAAGAGTTACGCCCCGATGAGAATGATTATTCTGCGGGAGCGTTGCGTGGTGATTCACGAACCACCGTGGATAATCGGACTCGCGTGAGATTGGGGCACAACCTAATGTCGAGCTAGATGACCTCGTGATCGAATGTACGAATTGGTTAGAGTTGGTGATTTGGATAAAATCGAATATGTGCAACGCATGCATTGATGCGAATAGGTGATCGTGCTCGATGTTTACAAATCTGAGTGACGCGAGCTTGGGTAGAAAACCCCGTATTATCGAACCTGGTTTGACCCTAGGATTGGGGTCAGTGTTGGCATTATTGTTGGGGAACTATGATTCCAATCCTGACATTGACTTAGCTCAAAAAGATTGGCCTAGCGGTTAGGCGAGATGTCCTGTTCCATGAGTTGTAATCAAAGATTGATCTTGAGGATTGGTTTGAATGGATAGCATGAATCACGAACATAGGAAACCTTGCTCACGAGACTCGGCTGATATGCATATATTTTAGGGAAGCCTGGGTATGTGCATGTGGCGACTCGAGTGAGAATGACAAATTCTCTATCATACGGCTTGGCTGAATGCATGTATTTTAGGGACGCTTGGAATGCGTGCACGATCCAGCCAAGTGATACAATAAGTTTAAACAAGACTTGAAAGATGGGAGTGTGTCGAGATCTTGAAATCATGTTAACAAAATGATTGATAATAGTACGAGCGTGGCTCAGAATTGTGGAAACGCATAGGCGGAGTGTGCTCGATTAAGTCTTGGCCATGGAAATGGTAGGATGGCTTGCCTTCAGAAAAGTCTCGAGGATGAGACTTGTTCTGAGTGGTGTATGTTGTAGTGCCCCGTCCCACAAAGTCATTCGGTGGAATCGAAACGCCGACGGCGTTGGAACTTAGCCTTGTAACGGCTGCTCGAAGGCTCGCTCGTCCGAGGCGACTCCTCGCACAGGTGGGGTACTTTCGGTGAACTTGCCTCATCTTAGCCTTCACATAATAACTCGTAATATTTTCAACTTGCACTGGTAGGCTAATCTAAAAGCTACGCACCAACATAGCTAAGGGAATAATCCCGTCGGGTCAGAATATCTTAGAACATGGAAAATGGTCCCACGGTCAACATAGAAGTCGGCTCAGCGAGCTTTCAAATGACACTCGATCCTTCGTTCCCGTGGCTTGGAAGAAGGAAGTTGGCTCAAGTTGCTAAGTTGCCCTGACACTTAAAATGGCCTAAGTCATAGGCGTCGCCCGCTAGAATGCTTGTTAAAGCATGTACGGTCCCGTCATGTTGCCCCGACACTCAAATCAGCCTAAGTCATAGGCGTCGCCCGTATGAATGCTTAACAAAGCATACACGGTCCTGTCCCGCAAGGCTTGGTCTAGCCTTCGCACGTCCCTCAAGTTAAGTCGTCTCGCACGGCTCGTTGGCTTAAGTCTAGGCACCCGAAAAGTTGGTTGTCCAAGTCGCGTGGCTAGCACGTTCCCTCGATGCGAAGCTCGGCATAGCCTTTGCTCGTCGAGTCATTGCCCGAATAAGTTAGACAAGAGTTGTGCTGGGCTATCGAAGCCATTTCTAGCACTGTCCCACTCTAGCTGCGGTTGTCAAGTCGCATAGTCCCTTGAGAACAAGACTCGTCGTGTAAAGTTTATGACTTGAGCGTTAGCGTCGCCTAGAGAATCGGGTCTGTCTAAGGCACGAGCTACGGTCGGCTTAGTGAAAGCTTGCCACGAACAAAGGAATTCCATGCGACTTGTTGTCGCCGAGATCGGTCCCACTACTTGGGAGTCTCGCTAAGTCTTGATAAGTCTTGATAGAAAGAAGGAAAACATGGTCATGAATAAGGAAGGACTTGGTAGATCGAGTTGCATGGTCATTGGATAACTTGTCGACAAGGTGTAGTTTTCTCGAGCGGTTGCCTAGGCCAAGGGACCGTTTCGGCCCAGGAGGAACGAGGCGGCTCACGGTAGGATGCTGGATAAACGCATAGAAGATACAAAGCGCCTCCGGGCTAGCTACCCGTGAGGGACGAGCCGAGATCTCGAGCCGAGTCTATGATAGCTTGACATTGCGAGTGACCACTCATGTAGATGCGTCGGCAGAATAGCGGCACACCGCATGTTTGCCTTTGGATAGCGTCTAGTACTAGCACGGCATCGGTCGAATCATGAGACAGTCTAGCATGACATGTATCAAGTTAACAAGGTACGTGCTTCGGCACAAAGCATGGCTTTCGCGTATCAAATATTGGCATTCGCGTATTGGCTTTCGCGTAGCGGCATTGTTGGCTAAGTCAGGGAGTCGTTAGGCACGACCTAATCTTGAAGCACGAACAAGTCTAAGCAAGGTCTAGAGGCATGACCTGCACGAGTCGTCCTATTGCCGTCCTTGGCACTTGAATCATTGGCACGAGGATTGGTCTAGAGGCGCTTGAGTTTAAACAAAGGTCTTGGCATGGCCGAGTTCGCGTAAGTTGCTCCTCGGCATAGCGTTGTCTTGAATATGTCTAAGTTGCGAATAGAATATGGCACGACCCTGCCTTCCCGAGTTGAAGTTTGGTCAGGTACCTAGGCGATGAGGCACTGCCTCGATCGAAATATACGGTATTGTTGCACGACCATGTCGTTGCACGTCGAGTTGGTTAGACGTCAAGTCTTAAAATGCATCCTAAGGCAAGACTAGAAAGACAATCGAAAGGGACTTAAGCTGCACAAAGTAAAGGAACGTGTCGGTTATGTATAGGTGGACGAGAAGTTCACTCCACCAGTACAGTTGAGTACTGACACCCACACAGTGTTCATGTGCAGGCACAGGTAGAAGCTCGTGGCGCGAAGCTCGCTTGGATGCGTCGAGGCACGGTGTTCCTTGGCGATTCGAAGCGTGCGGCCGTGTTGATTGAAGACTTATACAGGACATAATGTATGGACATCGCCTTCCGAAGCTTCCGCTGGCTCAAGCGATTGTATCGAGAGATGAGAGAGAGCAGAGTGAATTATAAAATGAGAGAAAAGCGAGCACGAGAGACTTATAATTTGGCCTTGCACCCACAAATGTAATCATGTATTCAATATCAATAAAGAGCTTCTTTTGAATGACTTGTGTTCATGTGTGCTTGTTCTAAATTTCCGCTGCAATATTTCAATGTTTCTGCTTGGGACTTCTGTGCGACGACCCCGTCGCCGCCGATATAATCGGCCATTATGGAACTGCCTTGCACGAGCGCAATCTAGGCTCGTACGGCATCACGCCTTAGCGAGGACGATCGCTCCTACGGGAGCGGAGCGTGATAGGCGACACTCGTCGGGGCTGGTGCCAGCCCATTATGTCGGCTCGGCGCACGAAGGAGCTCGACCGTAGCTCCGGATCTCGGTCGGCGGGGGCCAGGTGCTGTCGCGCCAAGGCGGGCTGGTGGTGGCAGATCGAAGGGACGCAGTGCCAAATCGAGCAGGCGTTGGTGGCTGCAGACAAATGCGGCAGTCGGCGGACCCAGCGCGGAGGTGTGACGCTCGTCATGGCGGGCACGGCTGGAGGTAAGGTAAGGGAATTGTTAATGGTGGTGGTGGCTTAGTTTTCTTCTGAGGTTTTGGTCCTTTGGAGGGAATAGTGGTGATGATGACTGTGGTGGTCGATCGGTCATTGGGTGGTGGTGGAGTATAGAGGAGGTCTCGGTGGTGGTGCACGAGGATACGACGGTCGGCCGGAAGTGTCGAAGGCATTTTTCTGTGGTGTTCGGTCGAGCCGGTTGTGGTAGTGAGGATGATGATGGTGATGGCTAGCGATGTTGTCCAGAGAAGGGATGGTGACAGTGGTGATAATTTGATGAGTTATCATAGTATGGTGGCGGGGGTGTGTTTGGCCGGGGTTTCTGCCAGGGCTGGTCCGGCGTGTGATGGAGTGGTGGTGGCGCTGATGCGGGTGGCCGGGAAAGAAAGTCGGGTCTCGTTGGAGCTGGGTTCGGTCGGCAACGTCGGGTGGCGGCCAGGGATGAGAGTGCGGGTGGAAAGATGGTGATGTGTTAGTGGTGGTCGAGGAACGGTCGGGATAGTAGCAGAGGGTGTGTTGGTCTGTCGGTGGTCGGAGGGCGACAGCATGAGTCTTTGGATGGCCGGGGGATGGCTAGGGTTATAGATTTGATTGTGTCGGGATATGCCCGACACAGAAAATATGATGTATTCTTATGTGTAAAAATGAAATAAGAGATTGGACTCCGACACGATGTACGAAACTTATGGGTGGAGAAGAATTTTGTAGAATAATTGTGGAGGAAAATAATATGGAGGCTCCCCTATTTATAGGGTTGAGGAATTATTGATAGATAAATATTAGGATTAATTTAAAACCCTCGTAGATAAGTTATAATTAATTCAAATCAATCCAATACTAATCAAATCAAAATCCAAATCTGAATTTATATTTATATAAATTCGATCTGCTAGTTTAAAACTATTAAGAATAAATACAATAAATTTAAATCATAATTTAAATTATAATAACTAATTAAACATTAAATGTGCTTTTCAAAATATCTTCATAAATAATTTAAAAATTAATAATAAATAATTTTGAAATGACCATAAGAAATTAGCTACTAATAGGAAACATCTTTAATATATTTTCAATAAATTAAGATAAAATTTTTTTGAAAATCATAATAAGTATTCAAATATTTGAAAATACATTTTTGTTAATTGGAATAAACAATTATTACTTCAGAAAAAAAGAAACCAAAGTGGACATGAAATAAATTTCATGTCCCTCGCACACAAATAGTATACATAAAATAGTAGTTTTCTAAACTAATAAAAATAAAATCGTATTTTGGAAATCTCGACGTGCCATTTTTCACAACTTTAAGTAATTAAAATAATTATCATAAGTTATTTTTAAAACTATCCTACATAAATAAAATTTATAATCAAAAACGTTTTTCTAAAAATATGTACATCGCTCGTATTCGCACTCGATGAGAAAATACAAAAAATAAAATAAATATCAATTTAAATTTTTTTAAAAAAAAATTGTAGTGAAATTTAGGGTTTTTACAGCGGTTGATTGTCAAGGGGGTATTGGGCTATAGGTTAGGCTTAGGGTTTTGTTATTTATTTAGGTTTTGGATATATATATATATATATATATATATATATATATATATATATATATATATATATATATATATATATATATATATATATATAAAATATATATATATATATATATATATATATATATATAAAATATATATATATAAATATATATATATATATATATATATATATATATATATATATATATATATATATATATATATATATATATATATATATATATATATATATAAAATATATATATATATATATATATATATATATATAAAATATATATATATAAAATATATATATATATATATATATATATATATATATATATATATATATATATATATATATATATAAAAAAAAAAATATATATATATATATAAATATATATATATATATATATATATTTTTATATATATATATATATATATATATATATATATATATATTTATATATATATATATATATATATATATATATATATATATATATATATATATATATATATATATATATTTTATATATATATATTTTATATATATATATATATATATATATATATATATATATGTATATATATATATATATATATATATATATATATATATATAAAAAAAAAAAAAAATATATATATATATATATATAAAAATATATATATATATATATATATATATATATATATATATATATATATATATATATATATATATATATACCTATATAAAAATAAAAAATAAATAAAATATATATATATATATATATATATATATATATATATATATATATATATATATATATATATATATATATATACCTATATACCATTGTATTAACTTATGAACATTATTACACAAAAAAATGATTTTATAAAAGTATTTTGAAAATAGAAAAAAAATATTTATTTTCTACTTAAAATATTTTGGCACCTATTTTATTATTATGACCCATCTATTTCGAGAAATATTTATAGTATTTTAACTATTCGACGTAAAATCTTTTATATAAAATTATATATATATGTGTGTGTGTGTGTGTGTGTGTGTGTGTGTGTGTGTGTGTGTGTGTGTGTGTGTCCGACGGCCAAGAAATCCGCATCCCCTTCTCCTTCGCCGAACTTTCCTCGCTATCCTCCTCCTTTGCGAAGACGTTTGTGCTGAAATTTGCCGCCGGCTGCCCGAAAACTTCGATAGTCAAGGAAGCTATTACCGGATGGGGTCTCTTTGCTGCTTACTGAGTCGCTCCGCTAGACCCCAAACACCTGTACCTCCACCTCTCCTCCCCCTCCGACTTCTTCAAGGTATGGGCCAAGGGCTCCTTCAGAATTGCTGCCCAGAACGTTAAAATCGTCAAATGGTCTCCGGACTTTAGCACCAAAGTCGATTCAATGATCGTTGCGGCATGGATCACCCTACCCAACCTCCCCTTGCTTGTTTCGCGCTTGCTACTCTGAAGCGTATCGCCAGCTCATTCGGGACGCTGGTGGCGATAGCCGAAGAATTAAGAAACCTCTCTAAAGGCAACTACGCAAAGATTTGCGTAGAACTTGACCTATCCTTCGACCCCCCCCCCCCCCCCCGTCCAGATACAACTTGAGCTAGGGGATCTGACGCACTATCAAACGCTCGTGTACGAAAACAACATCTTATACTGCAAACACTGTCAAATGAGAGGCCATCCCCTTAAGAACTGCTTCAGAGCACATCCTGAGTAGAAGAAGGCTAGCACCCGTAAACCACAAACTCAGCAGGCGGCTTCCACTGCACCCACATCTCCATCCCATCACCAACCCAATCTCCACCTCATCACCAATAATAGCAGCAAGTCCTCCTCCCCCTGCCCGATCCGACTACCAGACAGTGCCATCATCCCCTATAAACCCCCAAATATAACCCTCAACAAACCATTCACCATCCTCTCCTCCTTCCCTTCAGAGAGCAATCTGGAGTGCCCCCTCCCCCTATGCCCAAGTGCAGGTGCCGCCGACGGCCAGAAGGACGATGCACTCCCGACGATAGACGAGGAGGAACTACAGGATCAAATCACCCCCCAGAGCAATATACCATAGATACTGCCGCCTCCAAAATCCACATCACCATCGTGGCCTATAGACCTAGCTTCGACTTTGCTGCGATGGACAGGTTTCACCAAGCTAAGGATGCTGGTTTCCTGGACCCCAGTAACCCCCTGAGTGCGCAAGCAGAAACAGAACAAGAAGCCCCCTTGCCGCTGGAGGACTCTGGAAGCCGTCCTCTAAGCACGCCTGACACGACAGTGGGACCCATAAATCCTAACCAGAGTGCCCACAAAAAGCACTATAAGAAGAAGAAAAAATGAGACATAGAGCATTCGTCGGCCATGACCACGAGTTCTACCGTGAAACTCACCAACCACCTTCCCCTCCAACCCCCAAATGCTTAACATCATCTCTTGGAACGTCCGGGGGCTGGCCAATAAACCGACGCTGAATAGAATTACCAGCCTCAAGAAGATTCATAAGATCGACATCTTAGTGATCATTGAACCCAAAATACCTCAAAAAAGACTTAAAGCCATACAACTTCAGCTTGGATTTCATGCAGCGGTCGCCCGATGCAATGACATTTGGATTCTATTCGCTGTCGAGATCAGGTTAGGCATCTTGCAGGACTCTAGACAGGCTTTCTCCTGCTGGGTGGAACATCTGCTTCTTCCAACCCGCTCCCTCCTCTCTGCTGTTCACGGTAGCTGTGACCTCCCAGAGCGTAGGATCCCCTAGCAACAACCTGTCATGGCTGTGTATTGGCGACTTCAACACTATCTCCTGCAGCGAAGAGAAGTCTAGGGGTCGCCCGCCCCCCTCAACAGGCCATGAATGACTTCAACAACTTTATATTTAATGCCCATTTAAACACTATTCCTTTTTTCTACAACGCTTTCACTTGGTGCAACATGCAGGAAGGCGCTCGTAGACAATACTCTCGCCTTGATCGTGCCCTGACCAACGACTGGTGGCACGACATGAGCCTCTCCACCAAACTATCCCACCTCAACACTACCGAATCGGATCATTCTCCCCTACTAAGTGAGCTCAGCAGCAGATCCAACCATATCAAAAAAGCTTTCCGATTCCTGGACTTTTGGAGGCATCACCCTCAATTCAGAAACATCGTCGCATCCGCGTGGTTTTCTCAGGATGACCCAGAACCCCTCACTCGGGTGGCGGCTAGACTCAAAGCCATCAGAAAGGCCCTTTCTACGTGGAGCAAGTCCGCTTTCGGCAACCTTTTCCAAGAGATTAGAACGACGGAGGATGACGTCAACCGTGTCGAGATCCAGTTTGCCACAGACAAATCCCTGCAGGCTCGGTCCGCCCTCAACTTTGCCAGAGCTATTCTCAAGTCCCGTCTGAAGGTGGAGACGACATTCTGGAAGTAGAAGGCCAAATTAAAATAGGATTTTGAGGGGGACCATAATTCGAGATTTTTTTACTCTTGTGTCAAGGGCCGCAGGCATAAGCTTCATTTACACCAAATCTGCGATAGAAATCGAAACCTGCTGAATGACCAGAGCCGCATTCAAGAGGAGGCCGCCAACTTCTACTCCAAATTATTCTTCAAAGAAGTCATCGTCAAAGATGAAGAGTTCCTGGCCAAGGTCCCCAATTTGATCTCCGAAGGAGATAACGAGCAGCTGCTTACTCACCCCTCCTTGAAGGAAGTCAAGGCCGCAGTTTGGGCCCTCGATAAACTCAGCGCCCCCAGGCCGGATGGCTTCTCTGGTGTATTCTTCAGATCTTGCTTGGATCTTATCGCAGCAGACTTCCTTGAGGCCACCACTGCATTCTTCCAAGGGGACACCTACCCCAAATCCATCTCTAGTTCCAACCTTATCCTCATCCCCAAAAAAGATAACCCGAAGACCTTTAAAGACTTTAGACCCATCAGCCTGTGCACTTTTACCAATAAAATTATCTCCAAGATTATCAACAACCACATGTCCGCTCTCCTCCCTAAGATTATATCCGAAGAGCAAAGTGGTTTTGTTCCAGGACGGAACATCATTGACGACATCCTCCTAGCTCAAGAAATAATCACATGTATGAAATTTCCATCCAATGGAGAAAAAAGGTCGCCATTAAACATAACATGGAGAAAGCATACGATCGTCTGGACTGGCAATTCGTGATTGGGTTTTCAGGGCCTTCGGATTCTCGAAATCTTGGATCGACGTCATCTTTCGTTTGATCAGCAACTCATGGTTCTCCACCATCATCAACGGACAAGACGCAGGTTTCTTTACTGCCAGTCGCGGGGTCAGACAAGGTGACCCTCTCTCCCCCACTATCTTTATTATTGTGGCGAAAGCGCTCAGTAGAAACCTCAAAAGTACGGCCAACAGTACCAGATTCCACCACTTCCACACTACTACCGGCTGCCCTTTGATCACGCATCTCGCCTATGTCGATGACATTCTTATTTTCTCTTTGGGCGATATCAGATCTGTCGAGGTGGTTCACAGCACGCTTGAGAATACTCCAGATGCTCGGGCCAACTCATCAACACCAACAAAAGCATCATCTACACTCACCACAAAGCAGACAGGATACACTCTGCGGCGCTCTCCACCCTGACTTCCTTCTCCACTGTATATCCGCCGTTCTCATACTTGGGTTGTCCATTGGTTTATGGTAAGTCTAATTTAGGCATCTTCGTGAGCCTAGTTAGCAAAATCAGGTCTAAAATCGAGGGATAGCACAACGCGCCTTTATTCCCGGGTGGCAAGTTGATTCTGATCAAACGTCCTCTCCTCCATCCCCATCTATATCCTTACCGTCTGCGCCCCCTCCCCCCCCCAAAAAAAAATTCTATACTCGCTCGAATCTCTATTTGTTGACTTCTATTGGGGTCACACCGATGGCAAGGAGAAGTACCACTAGGCCAGCTGGGATACCATGGCCAAACCTACCAAGGAGGGAGGGCTGGGCTTCAGCTGATTAAGCCACATCTTTGATTCCTGCTTGTCACGACCCGCACCCTAGAGTAAGGGCACGAGACGTGGGTACGTCCAGCCTATGCCGCAGTGTCGGCGGTAGAACGTTGTCCTAGGTCAAACATCTAACAATATAAAGGTACCTGTACAGTATATACTCTTCGAATGGAGGTGACATAGCAGATACAGTCTCAATCACATCTAAGGTAGAGCATGAAAAAGATAGATAGATAACCAGAAATGGAAACACAGAGATACAATCCAGAGTCTAAGTGTCTAAATAAGTACATATCTAAATCATCTCAGAATCCATATACAGTAATCCATGAAAAGTAAAGACATCATAATCTAAGGGAGTGTCGTCAACTGCTAGTGGATCTTGCTGCTGGTCCAAGTCACAACACTCATCTAGGGTAGCACTGTAGTAGGTAGGGCAGAACGCCTCAGCCTCGTCCTCTGTAATATTTTAACAGGTCCAGTCAGGACAGGAGCGAGCACAGTACATCTCAACAAAATCATAACAGGTTAGGAAATATAAACATGCTAGAGGATAAGATACAAGAAACTGAAGAACAACATGATGTAAAAAGAGAAAGACTGTAAGTAAATAGCTACAGTATATAGAGAACTAACAGTGACTAGTGATTCAGAGCACAAGATGGTTATGTAAACGGTACGATGTTGTACACGAGTAATCTAAAGAGGGCGTACACGAGTAATCTACTGGATTGATTACATAACCACTTCTACTCCCCCGCCCCAATCAATACACAAGGATCTAGCCAAGTTATGTTATTGTACACGAAGGTCATGTGAATACATGAATATACACGATTTCACACGTTTCGTACACGAATGTCACGAATACACGGAGTACACGATGCTCACGATAAAGTACACGAACACGAAATACCTGATGTAGACGCTAAGGGGATAACATCGCACAACAAGATCCATATAGTACTAATCCATGTTTCCAACGTGTCAGCATCATGTAAAGTAATCTAAAGCAGGAAATATAATCTTAAACAAGATAAAAAATGATCAGAGAATGTACTCGCCTGTATCCTGAGTATCTGAAGAATATCTACTGTCCGAGGAGTGGTGTCTGTCTCCTATAGAACAGTACAAGTCACTATAAGTCTAAAATGATAATAAGATGCAATTCAATGCATTTTAAATGAATCTAGGGCAATCTAGACCAAAGTCAACTCTTGGTCAACTCTGGTCAATCCTAGAAGTCAAACTAGGTCAACTAGGTCAAACAAGTCTATACTAGTCTAACAAGTCTATTCTAGGTCTAATCAAGACTAAACAAGTCTAACTAACTCTATACTAGGCAAACAGACACACCCATAGGCTAAGAGCCCTAGGCTATAGGCTATAATATGCCTATGACCAAACCACATCACATATACACATGTCCATAAATGTATTTAATATAATATAGTACACTCATTAACATATAGGCTACCTATATGTATATCACACATATATATAGGATACATTAAAATATGAATCTCACATATATATATATATATATATATATATATATATATATATATATATATATCACAGAAGAGAACTTCATCTTCTCCGACGAACTCCTTCCTCTCCGACTTCTTCTTCTACTTTTACAGCAGCAATGGCTCCCAAAAAAGCTGATGCTCATGCCAAGGGGAAAGCCCCTGCGACTTCGTCGCGTGCCACAACTGACAGACTTCCTCGACAAGAAATCCCGCGAGCTCCTATGCATCATAAGTGATGGGAGAACACAAACTGTCGAAGACGATGAAGATGAACTCCACATAGAATTTTTTAGGATCTTAAGATATTAAACTTCAGAAATATATCCCCCCCCCTTAGGGCAAAGGATATTTAATAAAGTATGCCCCCTCTTTAGGGTCGGCCATACTTCACATCTTCGTGTTTACGAAGCTCTGTGTTTCACGCAAAGGAGCATGGTTCTCATAATTCTGCGTGACTTTTCACGTTGGCAGAAATGTCCATGTTGAAATAGTCACGCAGCTTTCAGAATGACACTGCGTGATTTTTCACATGTTGACAGAGATGTCAATGTTGAATTATTCACGCAGACTTCTGAGAGTCATCTTCTGGATAGATTAGTCTTGATCTGTCAGCGTGCTTTTGTTAAAATGTGATTCTGGCAAATAATGCATGACTTTCATCCTAATCTGTCTGAGCTTTGCGTGAATTAATCATCCGCGTGAATAAATCACTCAGCATGTCACAGTAATATATCCATGTGGAGTCTGCATGACTTTTGAATTTTTCTTCAAATACTGTAATACACGCATAGACATAGGTATATCTGACTTTGTCTTCTTGTCTTTTTCTGTAGTGAACATCCGAAGCGAAGAAGTAGATTTTGAGGGGTGCTTGAGTATTTCATTTAAGCATGATCTATCTCATATAACATTTCCTCATTTTGATCTTCCTGAAGCAAGACTATCACTGTTGGCCAATCAAGACCACACAACTTTACTCTGCTTGATGAATGGACAACCTTTCCAGAGTCTGGATCTGGTATCCCATAAAAAACTAGCATTTTTGTTCGGAGATGCTATAGCACAAAAATCTCAGCCGAAGGGCATCAGGGAGAAGGTGTGTTTCTGCTTTGAGGGGGATGTGAAACAACCCATGTACTGGCCAAAGGTTTCCCGGGGTTTATCAATCATGAGACTTATGCATGCCAGCTACCCGAGAAAGATGTCCTGGTATTTGACAGAATATCAGCAGGCAAAGGCAAGCCGTATTATTTACAGGAAAGAGGGATTTTTCAGTGCCCCGGAGGATCATGTATCAGTATTTCGGGGTTTGAAGCCTGGATGCATACCACCTGAAGATTCAGCCATATTGATGCCATTCAGGATGCCCATTTTCATAAATGAATTCATGTCTAACAAGAATGCATTCTATCCCACCGACTCGACGCCGAGGATGAATGGCCTAATGAATCAGGAGAATGTAAGATGGAAGACTTTGGTCAACTGGGCTTTGGAGAATTTCGCGACTGAGCTGAAGAAGATAAATCTCTATAATGCCGTCGTCAATTCATCCTACGGCTTCAAGCCTAACCCCTTCCTATTCTTGGCTTTGGTTGAGAGATACAATCACAGGACGGGGACCTTTATGACTCCGAAAGGAGAGATGGGCTTCGCCCTTCATGAGATGGAATACATCTCACACCTGCCTTCAGGCTCGCTGCCGTATGAGGAATATGTTCCTACGACAGAGGGAATAGGAATATGAAATGTGCATGTGTTCAAGTGTGTGTGTGAGTGCCACATAGAGGAAAATAGTTAATGTTAAATGGTATGAACTTGTGTGTGTGTGAGGGCAATAGGAAAATAGAAAACAGGGCAATGAAGGGTGTTTAGTGAACCTGTGTACAGTGTCAAATGGAAATCAGGGAATACATTTGTGTGTGTGTGTGTGAGACATGAGGGTGTGTAGGTTAACCTGGAAACAGTGACATAGTATTAGGGGATATGTAGTGTAAACAGGGAATGGAAAAACAGTAAGCATATTAGAAAAATCAGTGTAATATATTGTGTTCATGTGTCAAAGGAGTGTCAAGGTGTACCTGTGTGTATACATGAAATAGTGTGGCATGGCATAAACCTGTGTTTGGTGTTCCTGAAATCAGTGAGTGATAGGCAATGTGAATTAGATAAACCTGGGTAAAAGAATATCAGTGAAGTGTTAACCCTTCAACAATTCCAACTCTAAATCGAATCAGTTAACAGTTTACATGAAACTCCATTTTAGTCAAAAAGGAAGAACCAATACTCAATAAGGAAGGAAATCAATTCAGGATATTAAAGAATAAAATGAACCTTCAATTTAGTATCAGTCCTATAGCTATTAGAAAACCAAACATTGTCCAAAACCCCATTCCACACAATTTGAATCACATGACAGTTCACAGGAACTAAAATCTCAGTTTTGAGAATGGGAAATCAATTCCCAGATTAACAAGAGAACATGACAGTTCTCAAAAGCCAATGACAGTTAAACATGAATCAAAACATTTATTTCAGTAAAAAGAATGAAAGGAACTAATTCTCAGATTTGTGAGAACTAACAATCATTCTATTACAGTTAATATATAGAACTGAAACCCAATCAAACCAATGTATCAGCTATTACATTCGAGCCCCAACTCATAGTCCAAATTCTTATATATGAATCCAAAACCTATTCCAACAAGTAGATCAACCTATCATGAGCTAACAATTATGTGAGAATCATTAGACAGTTGAAAATATTAGATAAATGGATTAAAAATGGATTCAACAGTTTTAGGAAAACTGAAATAAAGTATCAGTTAATATGTATCAGTCGATATGCCAAACTAACAAATTCAAATCCCCATTCACAGCAACAACCCAATCCCAAATATAAAATCAAACTAACATATATTAACAACATGTTTAGGATCTAATTAGCAATTTAATTCATAATTTAAACTATTTAAAATTGGAATTAAACAGTGAATCAAAATCAGAACTGTACACGCACAGTGCACGCCCAGTGCACACACGATTCCGTATCCGACACGACACGAGGACCCACGAATCTTTGGGAGCCCCGTATCAGTCTGTGCCCGCACCCACGTGTCAAATTATACGCGTCCACGTGGCGTGTACATCGTGCAATAGACCCCGAGTAGCAGGGGAAGTGGCACTGCGTGCGCGTGCGTTACACCCCGCGTGTACCCGTGTCCAATGCGATATGACACCAGTACAACCTCAGTCCACTGGAAAACAATAAACGAGCCTAAAACCTAATTTCTTATTCAAACCAAATTAGAAAACAGGGATGAAATGCCCACTGTGGTAATTCATCGAACACCTATGCGTATCCACTGATACGTGTCCGATACAGACACGTATTGGACACGAAACCTAGAAATAGCTATACCTACAGTTAGGGTAGACCTAGTGCTTCCTATTTATGCAATTAAAACACTATTTTATGGAGTCGATTTGAATTTACCTAGGGGTTTGAAATGGCTCAAAAAGCCCCAATGTGAGTTGTTCCTCAAGCTACCCAAACTCCTTCAAATTGGTCCTTCCCTGAAATTTCTCACCATAGCCATAAAGGGCACAGTAATTAGAATCTATTGCAAGAAATTAGAAGGAAAAAGGAGTTGAAATGGGGGAGTTATGGATTGGGGAAGAAAGGGTTTACCTCTTCTTTAAACTTGCTAAATTTTCTAAGGAGGCTAGCCCTAAGTTTGAGGAGACATTAAATAGAGTGGGAATGGATAGAGTGGCCGGCCAAGTAGGTGTTGGGCTAGGGTTAGGGTTCCACTAGTGGTCTATGGGCCTAAGCCATAAACCATGACTTACGAAATCACAAGCCATTCTCTAGCCAAATAAATTCCTATTTTCTCCAAATAATTTTTAATGAGTAGGATATCACTAACTTAGGTCAAGCTAGGGTTTCACACTCTAACCAAGTAGTCATGACCTAGGTTAGCTTCTAGGACAGGCTCCTAAGTCACCCTGAGTCAAAGTCAATAATAGCACCAAATCAATTATACTAAAAATCACTTAAAATTTTAATAATTATAATTAATACTAAATAATCCAAATAATTCCCAAAATTTTAAAAATGACCAAAATACCCTCAAGCCAGAAATATGG
Source organism: Iris pallida (assembly GCA_029216955.1). Taxonomy (NCBI): domain Eukaryota; kingdom Viridiplantae; phylum Streptophyta; class Magnoliopsida; order Asparagales; family Iridaceae; genus Iris; species Iris pallida. The sequence goes on along the minus strand of JANAVB010009400.1, from coordinate 7,130,552 downwards.
TAGTGACAAATCTACCCCCCTTAAAATAATTTCGTCCTCGAAATTAAAAGGGCGAAACAACAGATGAGAAGGATAGATAATCATACCTCACGGTGCAAACAAATATGGGTATCGCTCGCGCATCTCATCCTCCCGCTTCCAGGTCGACTCTCCTGGAGAATGATGCCTCCATGCGACGTAAACCAAGGGTATCATCTGGTTTTTCAGCACCTTCTCACGGCGATCCAGAATCTCCACAGGCTGCTCTGGATAACTGAGAGTAGGTCCAACCTCAATCTCTGAATGATCGAGCACATAGCTTGGATCAGCCACGTACCGTCTCAACTGTGATACGTAGAATACGTTGTGGACCCCCATTAGTGCAGGTGGCAAGTCTAGCCTATAAGCCACATCATCGACCCTCCCGTTGATTACGAAAGGTCCGATGAAGCGCAGGCTAAGCTTTCCACTGTTTGCCATGAAATATAAAGAACAGAACAATTATCGGAGGACCGGACTTTTACTTCACGTTACAAACTCGCTTGTACAAAGAAAGCCTAGGGACGAAAACCTAGGTACAGCAGTCTAAGTATAATTGTTTATTTTAGATTCTGGAAGGTGACGATAGAGGCTCGGGAAGGCGACGGCAGCCCTGCCTTACTCCTTGGACGATCGGTATGCAGCCTTGGCTCCTACGAGAAGATGGTTGGCGTTGACAAAGAAATGCTCTTCTTGCTCCTCTGTTGCTCTTCTGGCTTCTCTCTCTCTGTGTGTGTATTCTCTCTCTCTCTGACTATGGAGGGAAGTCTCTCTGTATATACGTATTTCTCTCTGATATTGTATATCTTTTACAAGGGAATGGCACATTCCTATTTATAATAGTGGGATGTGATCATTAGGGTTGCCAATGATTAGCTCTTGGAGATGGCGGTGGCCCATAGATTGGTCAATCCAGGCCGTTCAGTTTTGATTGTGACGAATCCGAGCCTTTAGGTGTAGATTATACCAAATCCCATTAGCAATTAATATTGATTGGAATAAATCTTCCTTATAATGATCTTCTGATATTTGCGAATAAATTAGATCTATTCTTCTGCCACGTGTCCCAGATTATCGGGATTTGACCCAATCTTTAATGGAAGTAAATCTGAGGAATTAATCGGTTTAGGACACGTGTCCTAGGAGCTGCTGGGGGGATCTGGACCGCATGATGAGTGAGCCGCATATGGATTTGAGCCACATATGGTTAAGCCCACGTGCTAGGGCTGCCTGGGCAGTGGCCCTCACTTGAGCCCTCGAACCACAAGGGAGTAATCCTTGTGGGCTGCATAGGTACATATCCGCCTGAGCTGCATGGACATGATCCTCTTGAACCGTATGAGAAGTCCTCGCTCGAGCCGCATGAGGCTTTCTTGACCTGAGCCGCATAGAACAGATTCACTCTGAACCGCATGAAAAGTTCTTTGCTCGAGCCGCATGAGGCTTCCTTGACCTGAGTCGCATAGGATTCATTCTGAACCGTATGAGAAGTGAGCCGTATACGAACGCCCACGTGGCAGGGCCACGTGGTATTTTTATGGCTCTTGGGGGATTTGCGTCAGAGATCTCTTTTCTCTTCCCTAGTGATTCATCATTATGACAGAGTCATAATTACCTGCTTTTGTGTCAGGGCTGTCAACTTTTCAGAGGGGTCAGCCGTCAAAGCAATTAATGTAGCATGGGTCGGAGGGGAGCACTGTTTGGCCACGTGTCTTCTGAGCTGCATGGAACACCTCGGGCCGTATATCTCCTTATGCCGTATGACTCCCTGAGCCGTATGAGTTTTCTGAGCCGTATGGGGTTTTCTGGTCGCATAGGTCATTTTCCATGCTTCTACAAGACCCCCTTCAAAGTTTTCAATTTGTAAAATTGAAATACTTTGAATAAGAAGCATGGCCGTATATTCTTCTGGCCGCATATAAAGTCCTGGCCGCATGGATATCTTGGCCGCATGGAAAGTTCTGCCGCAAGGGCATTTCAGCCGCATGGATGGCTCAGGCGCATAGAAATTTCTGCCTCATGACTATCTGAGTCGCATAGTTGCTTTCAGCCGCATGACCATTTGAACCGCATAGGCTCTTTGCCCCGTCATTATACCATGCGTGTAGATCTTTTTGGGATAGGATCCCAAGAGCTCAGTCTTTAAATGGCTGGTTTGGCTCGATAGCCGAAGAGTCGATCGCATTTATACGAGGCGTCGGTCCACAGTTCTCTGTCTATAAATAGAAGGGCATTTGGACGGTCTTCTCTCTTAGGCTATTCTTGACTCAGATTCTTGTCGTATTTTCTTCCTCTGATCACCAGACAACAATGGCATCCAGGGCTTCTAAGGCTGTAAAGAAGGCTGCGACGAGGAGTAAGAAGTCGACTTTGTCCTCGACTATCGCGCCCCTCGTTCGTCTTGACGTTCATATTGCCATCGAAGGTAAGGATTAGGTAGTCGATTTGAAACACTAGCAGAGCCTGCTTGCATGCTTCATGTACACGACTTTGACGTGAACTTCTCAAACTACATGGTCCGTATACACATTCCATGACTGAGCCGCATGAGGATATACCCCATGTCTGAGCCGCATGAGACTTGTCTAGAACGAGCCGCATGAACATTTCTGACTGTTTTTATTTTCTTTGTCTTTGGTTCTCGCAGTATCTCCACCGAATGTTGAGACTACGGCGTCAGAGGAGCCGCAGCCTCTTGTCATCAGCCAGGGATCTCCCTCTGTTAAGGAGGAAGTGAAGAAAGAAGAACCTGCGCTTGAAGGGAACGGCAGCCCTCCGAATATCGAGACTGTTGAGGGTGGCAGCGCTGGGAACCCTGTTTCTTCTATTCCGGACGAGGATGCTCTTCACTTGCATCCTTCATATGTGAAATGATTGAGGGAATGGTATATGCGCTCATGTAACTAGGATGTAGGGGCTTCTTGTGGATGTATGTCTGTAGTCTTTTATTTTGTTTCGTCTTTCTTCTTGCCTTCATAAAGAACTCTTTTGACTTGCTTGCAATCGTGCGGATGTAATCGATTTCTGAATGGAATATATATTTGCTTCGCTCTTTTGCTTTGTAATAATTCTTTTATTGGGACATTTTGCGTGGACCCATTGTCCCTAACGTACCCTGGTTTTGGATACGGACAACAAGTTTAAAAAGAAAGGAACCAATCATACTGACTCAGAGGTACTGCAGACATGGTGAGCATGAGGGTTTTTTTTGACGGGGGGGTACATAGAATAACTCAGAGGTAATAAGGACATGGCAATTCTATGTAGAGGGATGATCTATTTTTGGCAGAATTGGAACGACTCAGAGGTAATGAGGACATGGCCGTTTTGGAAATTTGTGGATCGATTACCCTTTTTATGCACTGGGAGTGCGGGTATTAGATCATGAGGGAGGATCTTCTTCAAGAAGAAAGTTTAGAGGTATGATCATACATAACTTTCTATCTGAAAGAGTGACCGGGATGTGAGTTCAGAGGCACCTGCGGGTACATGACTCGATAATTTGGAATATTGTAGATTTGTGAGTTCAGCGGCACCAGCGGGTACATGACTCGGTGATCGGGGATATGGAGGATGTGAGTTCAGCGGTACCAGCGGGTACGTGACTCGGGAATCTGGAGAAGGGTGAGTGTGAGTTCAACGGTACCAGCGGGTACATGACTCGAAAATCTGACAAACTATGAGGGTGAGTTCAGTGGTATCAGCGGATACATGACTCGAAAATCTGGAAATTTATGGGGTGAGTTCAGTGGTACCAGCGGATATGTGACTCAATAATCTGGGATTTTATGGGGTGAGTTCAGTGGTACCAGCGGGTACGTGACTCAATAATCTGGGATTTTATGGGGTGAGTTCAGTGGTACCAGCGGGTACGTAACTCAATAATCTGGGATGTTGTTTAGATATAATATTTCTTCAGGAACTTGCCGTTGACGGGCAACATGAGCAAGTCTCCATTTTGCTTAGCGAGGCGGTAAGCACCGTTGGAGAATACTGTCTCTATGATAAATGGGCCTTCCCATTTTGGCTGGAACTTACCGGCGGTCTTGTGAGTCATGACCATTGGCCTCCGGACTGCCAGAACAAGATCGCCCACTTGGAATGTTCTGATTTTGACCTTTTTGTTGAAGGCTCCTGAGATGCGTGCTTGGTACAGCTCGATCCTTTGCTGAGCTAGGAGGCACTTTTCATCTAAGGTCGCTAACTCTTGCAGTCGACGTCGGTAGTTGTCATTCGTCGTCAATTGATAAGTGAGGGCGACGTGGAGTGAGGGTATTTGAGTCTCTAACGGGAGAACTGCCTCACTCCCGTACACTAGAGAGAATGGCGTATTCCCAGTGGCTGTTCGAACTGTGGTGCGATAAGCCCATAAGCATTCGTCGAGTTTCTCGTTCCAGTCGCGTTTGTTGGAGGAGACAAACTTCTTTAGGAGTTTGATGATTGTTTTGTTGAACGCCTCTGCTAACCCGTTTGTTGTCGGGTTATACGACGTTGAAGCGATATTCTGAATACGGTATTTATCGTAAAACCGATAGAATGCGTAGCTTGCAAACTGCGGACCATTATCATGGATGATCCTTCGGGGCAGTCCAAAGCGGTAGATGACGTGATGCTTAAGGAAGCTGATCACGTTTGAAGTCTTGACTTCTGCGAGTGGGACAGCTTTCGCCTATTTGGAGAAGTAATCAGTGATCGCAAGTATGAAGCGATGTCCTCGGGAGGAAGGTGGCGTAATTAGACCAATGATATCCATTCCCCATGCTTCGAATGGCCAGGACGCCACCGTCGGATGTAGAAACTCGGACGGTTGGTGAATGAAGTCCGCGTGGACTTGGCAGGCTTTGTATTTTCTAGCATAATCTATCGTATCTGCCACTATCGTGGGCCAATAGTAGCCCATTCGGCGAAGGCGATCTTGTAGTTTTGGGCCGGGCTGGTGGGCCCCACAGACACTGTCATGAGCTTCTCGTACTGCTTCTTTGGCTTCTGCGTTCGACAAGCACCGGAGCAATAATCCGTCGTAGGAGCGGCGATACAGCATTTTTATCTCTGCATCGTAGAAGAATCTGAGAGAACGTCGTCTGATAGAAGTGACTTCCTTCGGGTTCTAGGGCAGGATGTCGTAGACGACGAAGTCGATGAATGGTTGTCTCCAGTCTGGGGCATCATCGATCGTCTGGGCGGAATAACTCGCCACAAATTACACATTGTTCTTGGGACATACCAGTTCGTGTCCTATCACATCCACTGATTGGCGATCATAATTCGGAACTGCTAGGGAAGCGGCCAGACCAGCTAGGGCGTCGGCTTCAATATTTCGGAGTCTGGGGACGTGCTCGATGAAGAATCCCTCAAATGACGAGATGATATCGATCGCTATTTGGTGATAAGGGATCGTGTCTTCGTGGCGAACTTCGTACGAGCCCCGGATCTGATTGACGATTAGTTTGGAATCGTCGTATGCTTCAAGGTATTCTACCTCCAGCTCTCTTGCAAGTTGGAGGCCAATGACCAGAGCGTTGTACTCGGCCATATTGTTAGAGCAGGGCTCGATGAAGGAATAAGCACGGTTAATCACCAATGCGGAAGGGGAGATCAGCACTACCCCGACTCCGACGACTATATTGCCTTTAGGTCCGGTCCTTGAAGCACCGTCAAAGAACATTCGCCAAATAGTCTCGTGAGAGGTTGCATGCAAGTCGGCGACCTCGTCTGGGATCTCTTCATATATTCTGGAGGACTCTGAGCCTGGGTGGGCTGCTAAAAAGTCTGCCAGGGCTTGACCTTTGACTGCCTTTTGGGGGACGAAGATCATATGACAAGGGGACAGCAATATTGCCCTTATGGCGAGTCGAGAGCTGAGTGCCCCTGGTTTTGTCATGAGGACCCTGAGAGGGTTGACTCGTGAGATCACATGTATCATTTGTTCGGTGACATAATGCCGCATTTTCTGAATGGCGAACACCAGGGCGAGGCATTCCTTCTCCACAGCGGTGTATCGGTGCTCTGGCCCAATCATCATTCGGCTGAGGTAATATATGGCCTGCTCATGGCCTGCATCATTGTTCTGTGCCAGCAGAGCCCCAAGGGAGTTTTTTATTGCTCGTACATAGAGCAGGAATGGTTTTCCTGGAACCGGGGCCACCAGAACTGGAGGATTTGACAAATATTCTTTGATGCTGTCGAAAGCACGCTGGCATTCCTCGTCCCATACGAATGAGACTCCTTTCTTCATGAGGTGCGTGAACGGTCGACATCGCCCGGAGAGGTTGGAGATGAACCTTCTGATGTAAGCTAGCCTCCCTTGGAGGCCTCTGAGTTCGCAGAGATTTTTCGGGGGACCCATCTCCATGATTGCTTTCGTCTTCTCAGGGTCTACATGGATACCCTGTACAGTGATGATGAAGCCCAAGAACTTCCCGCTGGATACGCCCAGAAAGGACTTCGTAGGGTTCATTTTCAAATTGTGCGCTCGTATTAGGTCGAATACCGTCCTTAGATCCTGTAGATGGTCTCCTTTGCAGCGGCTCTTAACGGCTATATCGTCAACGTAGCACTCCACTGTCTTGCGTAAGTGGTCTCTGAAGATGATGCTCATGGCTCTTTGATATGTGGCGCCGGCATTCTTCAAACCGAAAGGCATGACTGTGTAGCAGTACGTGCCAATTGGTGTTCGGAATGATGTATGCTTTTCATCATCAAGAGACATTTTGATTTGGTTGTACCCCGAGAAGCCATCCGTGAATGACATACGTTCGAAGCTGCAGGTATTGTCGATCATAATATCTGTGATAGGAAGGGGGAATTCATCTTTGGGGCATGCCTCGTTCAGGTTATGGAAGTCGATGCAGATTCGAATCTTTCCATTCTTCTTGAGGACGGGTACTATGTTGGTGACCCAGTCGGAATGTTGCTCCTCACGAATAAAGCCGCTGGCTATCAGTTTGTTGACTTCGGCTTCGATCGCGTCTATGATGCCTGGACGGAAGCGTCGCTGTTGTTGCTTGACTGGCTTCGCATCTGGTCGAATGTTGAGTTTATGAAGAGCGATGTCAGGATTTAACCCTGGCATGTCTTCATAGCTCCAGGCGAACACATCAATGTATTCTCTGACAAGTTCTAGCAGTGACTCCCGTTCTTCGTCTGCTAGGCTTTTACTGACGAAAATTGGTTTTGGAGAAGATTCGCTGTCGAGATCCACTTGTATGACCTCATCTTCAGTAGGAGGTTCTCTCAGTTCAAACCGCTTTTCCCATTGTGCGTCTAATTGCTGGGCCCATGGCTCTAGCTCGAGGATTTTAGGGATGTCTTCGTCTTCCTCGTAAGCGTCGACGAATGCCATGTTGACTGACATGACTTGTCTGAACACATCTCCGATGCTGGTATCTGAGTCGGAAGTTGGTGATCCGGTTGAATGTGACTGCCAGTCGCATTCTTTATCTGAACTTTCAGGGGTTGTAGTAGGCGTTACATACCCTAACCCGCATCGAGTTTTGTTATAGTAGTTCCGTGGTTTGCCTGCCGGGACTGGCGGCTTCAAAGGTAATCGTCGTCCAGTGTCGTAGTTCAATCCTGGCGTTGTCTCCAGATCATACCCCTGTTTCTGCATGAGATATTTGGATTGAGGGCTATAGAGATACAGAGACAGTCTCCCGGCATCTGACCCGAGGTCGACTTCTTCTATGGTGAGGGGATGCGGGTTGTTCGTCCGGCCGAAGATGATCGGATGATCTCCTCCCTCGATTATTCGATAAGCGTCTTCTACTTGAGTAAGCCGGATCACGGTGTACACATTTGTCACTTGTGTGTGTAGGTGAGTGCCTATACCGTGTTCCATAGCGTACATGGTACATAGCTTATTAAGCTCGGTGTAGTTCAAAGATAACCTTTTATTGATGAAGTAAGATATCTTTTCTAGGGGGATTACATTATCAGCGGAGGGGACATCAGTGTGGGCAGACATATACTTGGCTAGCTCCGGTTCCTCTTCGGCTACCCCCTGTGTGAACGAAGACTGAAAGGATAACCTGGAAAGCTTGATTGTCAGTGGTTCAGTTGATGGAGCAGAGCGTGGAGTTGTTGGCAGACTAGCGACCCCCAGTTTGGCATTTGATGTGGGGCGAGGAATGGCTGGTTCGCTAGAAGTGTCAGACCTTGCATCGGGGTAACAACCCTTCCTGGGAAGGCGTATCGTCATGGGCCTATCAGAGGGGTTGAGCTTTCCTGCTTGTGGTTGGCTGACTCTTGGTAGCCTGATTGTCAGTGGCTCCGTTGTGGGTCTCGGCATTTGGCTGGACCTTGGCAGCCGGATTATCATCTGCTCCTCCTGCGCTGAGAGGCTGATTGCGTCCTTCCGCAGAGTGGCGGTAAGGTGTGCGGACTTATCCGGTTTGCGAGCTTGGAGGTGGATCGTCAGGGGTCCTTCTGATCCCATGGCTGTCTCGGTATGAGCTTGTACGTTTCCTTCATCAATGTGCCTTTTCGACTTTTCGTATAGGCAGGAGTCTGAGTAGTAGGATTCGACCCCTTTGAAGGGATCGATATCAGCAAATTCCGTCTTCACGAAGCCGTATTTGTCGACATATTTGAAGCACTAGTGTAGCGTGGAAGGCACGATCATGTAATCGTGTATCCATGGGCGCCCTAATAGGATGTTATAAGAAGTGTCTGCATCTATGACGTAGCAGGAGACTTCGGATTGGAGGTCGCCAATTTGACACTTCAGACGAATCTTCCTAATAGGGTAGCTCCTGCCCGAATTGAAACCATTGATGGCGGTGCTTGTAGGTGTCAGGCGATGCATTGGGATGCGGAGATGATGTAGCAGACCCTTCGGGATGATGCTTATGGAAGAGCCAGGATCAATGTGCATCCGATCCACCTTCACGTCGCCGATGTATCCCGTGTAGTATAGCGGGCGATCATGTAGGTTGGTTTTGATGAGCATGTCCTGCGGAGTAAAGACGATATTGGGCATTGCTCCCGTGCAGGCACTGTCTTGGAGATCCACGGGTGAGTCCTCCCCGGTGAGGTTGGATTGAGCCAGATAGGCATCGGTATTTTGGAGTGTTTCCCTTAATGCAATACGAACGTCCTTGGAGAGCCTTAGGAGTTCGTACAGTGACAATTTGGCCGGTGTGTTAGCCATTATGCTAAGATGTCAAAGTTGTAGGGCCTCTCTAGCCCTTGGGCTGCGTCTTTTCGGAGAGATTTGTCGAAGCGAGTCTCCTTCGGCCTAGGCTTGTCGGTCGTCGAAGGCTGAGCCGGTCCCGGAGCATCAATTATAGTGGGTTGATGATTTTCGGCTGGGTTGTCAACCACAGGTTGGGATTGTGCTCCGGACCGCGTGACGACGGCTGTAGCTTCCTCGTTGTCTGCTGAGATTGTGTGGCAGGTCCTAATTTTTCCATTCTTCTTTTTGTTGGTGGGAGATGGTGTGGGCCGAGTTACTTCTGACAACAAGTCTGGATGGACCCACATGACCTCCCCTCGTGAGGTGGTGAGAGGTACTAGACCAGCAGCCTATTCCCGGGGAGGTGGAAGATTGGTAATCTCCATCGTCGCCAGAGGGACGGGGATTACCCCGTCTTGAGTCTCCGTCGGAGGGAAGCTGCCGAATTGTACGGACACCATATTGGCTGCTACGGTTACCTCTTCGAAGTCGATGGCCAGAGCGTTCGAATCGATGAGGCTTTGGATGTACCGTTTTAGTTGGTAGCAGTCGTGTGTAGTGTGGTGTACATAACGGTGGTAATGGCAGAACTTTGGGTTCTCCAGATCAGTCGGCCGAGGCTCCCGTCTTAGTAGAGGAAGCTGAATTCTATCTCCTTGTATGAGCATGTCCAAGATAGGCTTGACGTGGCCGTCTTCGAAAGAGTAAGTGATTTGAGGCCATTGTTTGTCTGCTGGTTGCGACTCGGGCTTCTGGGCCGTGTCGGCCACCATAGCCTGCTTTCCCTTGCTGTCCCAATTGTTGGAGGGGTTACCCCTATTATCGTTGTTGGGACGCTTGCCCTTGTTTTCTCCTTCTGAGATGTGCAATCCAAGTTGGCGAGCCTTCTTCAGTCGTTCTTCGGCGCTTGTGGCGCTGATGATGAACGCCTTCCAATCTTTGAATTGACTTTCGCCCATCCAGAGACTGATCGTTGGAAGCAGTCTCTTTTGACAAATTTCAATCAAAGAGGAATCTGGATTTCCGGAAGGCAGCTTCATAGCGGTCTGGCGGAACCGCTCGATGTAGTTCCTTGTCAACTCCTTCTTCCCTTGGACGACGTCCATGAGAGTGGACATAGTGACGTCCTGTCCTACTTCGTAGAATCGTTCCAAGAATAGGCGCTTGAAGCCAGTGAAGGAGTGGATGCAGTTGTCCGGTAGATTGCAGTACCAATCGAAGGTGACTCCTTCCAACGCCCCAATGAATAACCGTATGAGAATAGCATCATCATGGGGCAGATGGTCGGTAGTGACCTCGAAGTAGGTGATGTACCGACTTGCTGAGGTTTTGCCATCATACGGGTTGATATTGAACGGCTTATATCTTGGTGGGAATGGAACATCCCTCCATTCAGCAGGGTATGGTTGCCGTATTCTGAGATCTTGAGCGTTTTTTCGGGCATGGAACATGGCTCGGAGCTCCTGGACCTCTCTCCTTACTTTTTGGGTCTCATCTGTCGCGGTAGGGGCTATTATTTCGGGAGGATTATTGCCCAGGTTTGGTGCCGCTGAGTTCGAGTCTATATTGACCGCGGGGCCCGTGCTTGTTTGACCAGGCGTTCCTCCTTATAGAGTGGGCAGGGCCGCTTTAATCTCGTCTACAGACTTGACCAAAGCAAGTAATATGGCTTCGAGATTGTCGATACGCTGGCGATCATTGGAACCACCTTGATTGCTGTCCGTCATGAAAACCGTCCTTACATGAGGAGGGATGGAAGGAACGGTGGAGGATATGCCCTCCGAGTCATACCCATGCACCGAGAAGTCATCGAGGTAGGTGGGAATGTTCTCTTCGGGTTCGGACTCGGAGGGAACGGTATCCCCAGCCTCAGAGCTTGCTTCGTCTTGAGAGCCATGGATATCCTCGGGGACATCAGCGTCTGTTGTACCTGATGGGAGTGTGGTTTCCCCGGGCTCAGATTCTTGAAACATTGGGTTGTTGTGCATGTTCGGAGGAGTGCTACCCCCAGTTCCCATAACCCCTAGCGATGTGGATGATGAATTTCCCATCGTGGCAGGTTTCGTCTTTGAACGGGTGTGTTGGAATACACCAGTAGAGGACAACCGTTTAGATGATATTTTCTTAGCTGTAGTGGTTGATATCTTGGGACTGGATATACTTGTCTTTTTTCCTCTCCCTTCGGCGGGGATCTTTTGAGCGGAATTGCAGGAGACAACAGGAGGTGCCTCATCTTCCGAGCTCGGATGCTGTAGCCTTTGGAAGACGGATGGCCGATCTTCCGTCACTGCCGCGCTGCTGCAGCAGCAGTTAGCGATGACTTGGGTGCAGTGATGCCCAAGCGAGGACTCTTTGCACGTCGAGGCTCCTTCTCTTTCCTTGCGCTTGTGGAGGATCACCTCACGCAGGTCAGAGGAACCACTTTGTCCTTTTGCCGCCGGGGGCTGGACTCGAGCGGTTCTATACAACTTCACATCAGAGGCCCGTGTGATAATCAACGGGATGCCTCGATAGTTAGAGGTTGGGATAGCTGCCTGGGCTTGTTGAGCCCGCACTGCCCTAGACTTTCTCCTTTTAGCACTTGCAGGCGCGTAATAGGAGGAGTCCAAGTTGAACACCATAGAGTCTGGCTTATCATCCAGAAAACCATCAGAGTCAGGACCGCATGAGAGACGTTCGAAGACTGATCGAGAAAAGCGTGGAACGGTCGTTATGCGGCTAGAATTGGGTGTCGTACAGGCTGTCTGCATGCGGTTGTCTTCTGCCGTCGGATGAATTGTTTTTGTGCGGCTAGGAGTCACGACCGTACGGGCTGGCCGCATACGGTTGGCAATTGTGGCCGCATGGGTTTTCTGCAAGCGATTGACTCCCATAGTCGTATGAGTTTCATTCGTATGGTTGGCAACTGTAGCCGCATAAGCTATGCGGCTGACAGATATGGCCGCATGAGTTTTCTTCATGCGGCTGGCGGATGTAGTCGCATGAGCTTTCTCCCTGCGGCTAAGACCCCTATGCGGCTCGAATCTCATAGAGTTTTTCTTTGCCCCTGTAAGTCCAGCATCATAGTATTTTCTTCTGCCGGACTTGGGGACAGCAGAGTCGTCTACGACCTGAGGTGGGGCCGCGGGGGAATCTTGCTCGCCGTCTTGAACAACAGAGGGTGTCTCCGTAGGAGGTTCAGTAGGAACGAAGGATCGGGGTCTCCACTCCTTACGGGCCTTCTTTGTGCGGGCTCGCTTCTGGACCGGTCCAGTGCTCTTGTCGGAGAGCATTTCTTTGAACGCCTGTTGGTCGAACCGGGCGACCATCTTTCGTTGCGTGGAGCCAAGCTTGGCTGCATCCGATTGCGTCATCAACTTCTCAGCCGTGGAGAAGTTAGTCCCCAGCAGAGTCGCCATCGTATTTGCCATAAAATAAAAAAGAACAGAACAATTATCGGAGGACCAGACTTTTACTTCACGTTACAAACTCGCTTGTACAAAGAAAGCCTAGGGACGAAAACCTAGGTACAGCAATCTAAGTACAATTATTTATTTTAGATTCTGGGGGGTGACGATAGAGGCTCGGGAAGGCGACGGCAGCCCTGCCTTACTCCTTGGACGATCGGTATGCAGCCTTGGCTCCTACTAGAAGATGGTTGGCGTTGACAAAAAAATGCTCTTCTTGCTCCTCTGTTGCTCTTCTGGCTTCTCTCTCTCTGTGTGTGTATTCTCTCTCTCTGACTATGGAGGGAAGTCTCTCTGTATATACGTATTTCTCTCTGATATTGTATATCTTTTACAAGGGAATGGCACCTTGCTATTTATAATAGTGGGATGTGATCATTAGGGTTGCCAATGATTAGCTCTTGGAGATGGCGGCGGCCCATAGATTGGTCAATCCAGGCCGTTCAGTTTTGATTGTGACGAATTCGAGCCTTTAGGTGTAGATTACACCAAATCCCATTAGCAATTAATGCTGATTGGAATAAATCTTCCTTATAATGATCTTCTGATATCTGCGAATAAATTAGATCTATTCTTCTGCCACGTGTCCCAGATTATCGGGATTTGACCCAATCTTTAATGGCAGCAAATTTGAGGAATTAATCGGTTTAGGACACGTGTCCTAGGAGCTGCTGGGGGGATCTGGACCGCATGACGAGTGAGCCGCATATGAATTTGAGCCGCATATGGTTAAGCCCACGTGTTAGGGCTGCCTGGGCAGTGGCCCTCACTTGAGCCCTCGAACCACAAGGGAGTAATCCTTGTGGGCCGCATAGGTACATATCCACCTGAGCCGCATGTATATGATCCTCTTGAACCGCATGAGAAGTCCTCGCTCGAGCCGCATGAGGCTTTCTTGACCTGAGCCGCATAGGACAGATTCACTCTGAACCGCATGAGAAGTTATTTGCTCGAGCCACATGAGGCTTCCTTGACCTGAGCCACATAGGATTTATTCTGAACCGCATGAGAAGTGAGCCGCATACGAACGCCCACGTGGCAAGGCCACGTGAAATTTTTATGGCTCTTGGGGGATTTGCGTCAGAGATCTCTTTTCTCTTCCCTAGAGATTCATCATTATGACAGAGTCATAATTACCTGCTTTTGTGTCAGGGCTGTCAACTTTTTAGAGGGGTCAGCTGTCAAAGCAATTAATACAGCATTGGTCGGAGGGGAGCACTGTTAGGCCACGTGTCTTCTGAGCTGCATGGAACGCCTCGGGCCGCATATCTCCTTATGCCGCATGACTCCCTGAGCCGCATGAGTTTTCTGAGCCGCATGGGGTTTTCTGGTCGCATAGGTCATTTTCTATGCTTCTACACCCACCTCTACCAAAACGTATCGTACCACGAGTCGAAGATATCTGCAGAAAACTATGTCTCCAACCTAATCACAAGCAAGGTCTCCAGTTACTAAATAATCAAACATGATCATCAACTCAACAACAACCTGCTTCTAATCCTATCTCCAGTCAACTTAGTCAAACATTGACAATGGTCAACTACTGGTCAACAACTAGTCAATTTTTTTAGGATTTCACCTATGCTAGCTATCTAGGTGTTGGCAACTAGAGATTAGTAAAAGAAAAACTCTATATTAGGTTAGCTCTTAACTTCCCAATCCTATCAAGTCACCCATAACTAAATACCTACAAGCTAAGCACACCAATCCCAAATACCACATATATATATATATGCTCAAGAACAACAACCCATCACATATATTCTAGTATATCATCTATATATATATATATATATATATATATATATATATATATATATATATATATGATTGATCAACCAAGGGTTAAGTAGACTAAACTTATAAGGGACTGAAACAAAAGCTTAGAATTTAGGCTAAGGATGAATGGTCTGAACATCAATATAGGCAAAAGGGAATGATGCTAAGGAGACTGAAATTATGAGCTAAAGGACAGGACATTTGGGTCCACTTGTATAGTCAATGTGAAAGGAAACCTACATGGTGACTGAAACATGCCTCTAGATCAACCTGGGCTCTCCTCTCTATCTGGTTGAACTAACTATATGCAAGACAGTGGTCTGAAAAAAGTGAACCAAACGGGTGTACAGGGAATGCAATAGGCAGTATACTGCAAATGGGTGCAGGCTACAACCAATCAAAATACATTACTTATATACAAGCCATATATATATATGCTTTACCCTCATCACCTCACCTCTACTCAAAGTCTAATAACACCAACTCCCTACCACATGCCTATCACTCCAAGAAAAGGTCAGATACTACAGGGTGTGTTGGGACAGAACAGTGGTCAAGGGAGAACTCTTATCAAAAACCCACATTATATCCCCAATGAATACAACTGTACTAAAAGGACTGAACAACCCTGCCCAAAAAGGTTTTGTAGGGCAGGTACTGTAGGTTATAATGAAGGGTATTGTAAGGCTGTCAAGTAAGGTAAATGCTAAGAGATTAGTAGGTCACCATGTACAGGAGTAAGGATGAGTGCAGACCTCTAATATGCACGATACTAACTCTCCAGATATTCAGAATATGGTAAGGGGTTAATGTTTATATTGGTGAGTCAATAATTGGTGTCTGAACAATGGTCCAGTGAACTCTATGATGCAATATGGTAGGTAATGAAAGCTGAGTGCAGTGAACAACTTGTACAAGTCTGAACCAAGGGGACAGGGTATCTAGTGAAGGGTCTGCACACTGCCTATAAAGGTTGATCAAACATGGCTGAACTCCACACAAGGAGGATTTAACTAAAATAGGAAACTGAACAAATATAGGCTAACAACATGTCAATAATCCTACACAACAATGACCCATAAACACAACCAAACCCATACCCCATATGCCAATACCATCTGCAATCTATATGCATATAGGCCTCTCAGTCTTAGGTGAACTACAACTATACTCAAGGACAGGCTCTGGTCATGGGTGCCTCACTGGAAAAAAAAAACGTAAGGAAAAATAATAACAATCACCAAGGTTGTAAGGCATACTAACATCCTATATGTAAACTGGTTGGTATTATAATAACGAGGAAATCATCTACAATGGGTTACTATTCTAATACCAATGCTAACTATCATTTCTAGGGTACAGACACTCTACAAGTCATCACATCATTACACTATGAAAGAACTACATATGAATAAGCTCTACAAAACTAAAATATCCCTACTCCTAAGTTATTTATGATGGAATACAATTTTTTTATAACAACAAAAGGGTATAATCATATGCGTCTGTCCAAAATCATGTTACTCAGAGTCTTCGTCATGCTAGTGAGCAAGGCTACGATAATCACAGAGTCCTTGACTAAGGCACATACCTCTAGAATCATGGTATTTAAAAATTTTGCATTGCCGCATGCTTGGTAGCGAAAACCTTAAATTCCCACACCCGAGAAATATGTCCTAAATCCGACTATATGTCCTCACTATGCCACTACTCTCGCTGTCGCGGACCTGCGGATCGTCGAAACCCCGGATACATTGTACTGGTCGCCCAACCCTGGCGGCACTTTCTCCTTAGCCTCGACGGGCGAGGGGCATTAGTGTTCCTTCCCCTTATACCGCTCTATTCTGGCAAGCATGTATCCCAATCAAATGGTCCATTCTGATATGGAGAGCCTACCGGCGAAAACTCTCTACCGACGATATCCTAAACTCCTTCGGCTACAGCCTGGCGTCGCGGTTCCACCGCTGTTTATCCCATCAAGCTGAAACTGCGAAGCACATCCTACTCTTCGGAGACCAAGCAAAACAGATATGGACGAGCCTTTCTACCAAATGCCGACATGATCATCATCCGGGCGGCCTTAACAATCTCTGTAGGATCGTTGAGCACCTCTAGAGGGGAGTGAATAGAGTGTGTGCGTGTGCAGTAGAAAATAATCACCAATTAAAATTTTACACTATAACTATGGCAGTAAATAAATAAAGCAAGAGATAGAGAGATCAAACTAGTGACACAACGATGTATACTGGTATCCCTCTGAGAGGACTAATTCAGTCTTGAGTACTCTTGCTCGATGTTAATCCACTAAGGCACAAGCTAATTGAGAGCTTGCAGTCTCTTACAACATCGTGCTTGGTGACAAGTGCACGACCAACTTCACAACATCGTGCTTGGTGACGAGCGCACGACCGGCTCCACAACAAAGATAATTGCTGTACTTTGAACAACCTCTTTATAACTCTTGAACACCAAAAGACTCTAGATCGAAATAGATATTACTGGCTTTTGGCTACGAGGAGTATAGGTGTGATATGAAAGCTTTTTATCGGGTAAAAACACTTATTGAATAGAGAAGAGAAGATGAAGAATGAATGAGTGATTTGAAATGAAAAACTTTCCTATTTATAGCTGTTTTCTGAGACCAAACTCGGGCAGAGTTCTGATACAAAGATTTCGTATATGTACGTTGCATGCAGAATTGGAGGCAACGGATATTTGAATTCAAACAGACCGAACTCGGGCAGAGTTCGGACCGAACTCGGTTTAAGTTCTGTCTAGAAGAATTTCGAATATTTGTTAAATTCTGTTGCAAAAATGATTTTGAACTTTTGGAAAATGGAATGGGAATAGGTAGGCTTTTTAGAAATGTGGACTGAGATTAACCTAAGCCAGTATTACCGAGTCAAACTTACAATTTAAATCTTAGACTCAATAAAGATAAAATACATAATAAATTATAAAATGACTCGGACTGGATCCCAATAAAAGTAATCTTCAGATTGATGATTTATGTGCTTGATGATGCAGTAGAACGACGCTTGTTGATATTGATTTCACACGTCCTGAAATAATTAGCAGCAGTTCGTATATTTTGTGTATTGACTTAAGTTCATGTCGATTATTAAAATCGGGTGTGACCATGGAATGGGCCAACAATCTCCTCCATTTGGATAATTGACAAACTTGAGTCTATACCAAAATATATCTAAAAAATAGAATAAATAAAAATATACCTAAGTGCCTGAACAAAATGGTTTTGTTTTGGATTGTACGCTTTCTCTGATTTTTTATTATTGTATGTACTCTTTCTCCCCCTTTGTCAATATAAAAATGGCTTTGGCTCCCCCGTAATGTGTGAAGCCAACAATTTTTAACAAACAAACAAAGTAAAGCTAAAGAGAGAACCAAATAACACAAAGTGCATAAAAAGATAACTAGTACTGAAATAAACTGATAATATCATGCATAAACTGAAGGAAAGATACAATCATCATCATAAACTGCTAATAAGCTGTCTAATTAAAAAGTTTAGACAAAAGAAAATAAAAACTACATCATAACATAGATCATCAGCTAACATCCTATCCACTATCCACCAGCTCAAATCTGCATCATATAGTGGGGTCGTCACCGCCAGGAGCATCCAGAGGAAAGTAAAAAGCAGTAGGATCGAAGTAAGGGAAAGTCGCCTCATCTCCGAACCTGGGACCTGGGAAGCCTGGGTGAGGAAGGATAGTCACTGGATGTGATGGGTCCTGGAAGAGACTCCAGTGGAGATCAGCAATGCCGTTTTGCAACACCTGAGCCTGGGTGATGTGGCGGAACTCTGAGTCGAGGTAGCTTTAATGACGTTGCGCAGAGAGAGCAACAAAGTCATCAAACCGCTGATAAAATCATGGGTTAAAACCCGGAGCAGGGACTGGAGCAGGAGCATCTTGAGGAGGAGCCTCAGCATCAACATCTGGAGCAGGCTGAGGTCCAGGAGGCAGAGGTAGAGTAGGGTATCGACGAGATCTGCTGAGCTCTATGGGTGTGGAGGAGTAGGCACAGGTTTAAAAATCAATTTCAAACCTTCGAAAGATGGAGGCCAAGTGCATAGGATAGACCAGGTTGTGTCCTGCATTTCTGCAGTTCAGCATCCAGGCTATCATGGCCTTGGGAATAGAAAAAGAAATGCCAAAATAGATATGATACATGGCGGACAGCTCTAAGAAAGTGATCTTATCAGATGATCCTTTCTTTGGTAGGAGAACTGAGAAAATAAAACGATGGAGTTCATAAAATTTTTGGTTAAGGTCTTTTGAAAAGACTCTTCTAGGAACAGGTCGTGGATGGCAAAGCAGTTCTTTGAAGAAGTCGAAAGTGACACCTTCAGGGAATTGGATATGATGGATATCCATAAGAGCTTCACCCACATCAGAAACATAGAAATATTTGCTGATGTCAGTGGCACTGAACTCCAATTCTTGCCCAGCAACCAAGAATAGAAGTTTTCGTTTGGTTTTACCTTTAAGTTGCAGTAAAACAAACGGACAGCAATGTCGTAGATGTTCTCGGCTACTTCGAAGAAGTCACGATAGCCGAGACGGTCAAATATAGGAGTGTATTTAGAAAAAATAGTAAAGTTTACACAAGCTCCAGCACATATTCTACGACCAGAGAAAGAATCAAACCAAAGGTCAGAAAATTCCTTATCAGGAAATAGACCGGAATCAAAATCATCTGAACCTAATGGTCTAGCTGGACTGAAAAGACTAGTAGGGACATAATCGGACGAAGAAGATCCTGCTTGTGAGGGATCGACCTGTCTTCTCTGACGCTTGGGAGCCACAGAAGAGAAGAAAAAGAAATTTAAAGTACCTTAGAAAGGAGGAAGAAAGAGTAGCCCACTAAAACTCCTTCGAAGCTTCAAGGGAAGGATGAGGAAGAAGTTTTGGGAGTAGTAGAAGGTTTTTTACGAGATTGTTGTGTGAAAAAGAAGAAGAGAGGAGGGTTTTATAAACAGCTAGGACCGGCTGTTCGGTTCTGGAAGTTGAATAGTGCCGACCGAACTCGGCCCGAATTCGGTCCGAACTCGGTCAGAGTTCGGTCCGAACTCGGTCAGAGTTCGGTCCGAGTTCGGCTACTTGTATTTTCGAGGTCATAACTGCAGTAATGATGTTTAAATTCTGAATTTATGACAGTTGACTTCTACATTTAATAACTTATATTACTTTGGGTTAGCTGTAAGGGTACTGTCCCAGCTAACGGAGGTTCACCGGGGAACACTTAAGTATAGCTTCGCTTCGACCGTAGTCGTGGTGACAGACAGACCCTTTGTAGGCTTATACCGAAAATAATTTTCGTTAAATAAATTACGAAGTTTCGAGTCATAAAATTAAACTTAATTACCATACTACACTATGAATCTGAAAATTCAAGTATACCGAGCTCTCGCCTCATTATGTTAAAACGGTCTTCCGCTAGTAGTTTTGTGAAAATGTCTGCTAGTTGATGATCTGTGTCAATAAACTCTAAGTAGATATTCCCATGTTGTTGGTGATCACGTAAAAAGTGATGACGTATCTCAATGTGTTTTGTGTGTAAGTGACATACAGGGTTCTTAGTCAGATTAATGGTGCTAGTGTTATCACAATAAATGGGAATCTTAGTGTAGTATTGATTGTAGTCGTCTAGGGTTTGCTTCATCCACAAAATTTAAGCACAGCAAAATCCTGCGGTGATATACTCAGCCTCAGTAGTTGACAATGCTACTTAATTTTGCTTCTTGCTAAACCAAGAGACTAAGGCCTTTCCTAGAAAATAACACGTACCGCTGGTACTTTTATGGTCTACTTTGCATCCTGCAAAATCTGCATCCGAGTAACCTATCAGGTCAAAGGATTTGGTTTTAGGATACCACAAGCCGACTGTAGAAGTTTCCTTAAGGTATCGGAAGATACGCTTAACGGCACTTAGGTGTGATTCCTTAGGATTTCCCTGGTATCGTACACAGATGCAAACACTAAACATAATATCAGGACGACTAGCAGTTAAATATAATAAGCTACCAATCATACCTCGATACTTACGATGGTCGACAGGTTTGTCACTTTCATCAGAATCAAGTTTTGTGGATGTAACCATTGGAGTTCCGATTGGCTTTACATTATCGAAGTCGTACTTTTTCAGTATGTCCTTCGTGTACTTGGCTTGATTGATGAATGTTCCCTTTGAGTGATGTTTGATCTGAAGTCCTAGGAAGAAGTTTAGCTCTCCCATCATACTCATCTCAATTTCACTCTGTATACACTTAGCAAACTCTTGATAAAGTTTTTCATTAGTAGAACCGAATATAATGTCATCAACATATATTTGCACAAGAAGAATGTCATCATTCAAAGATTTGATAAATAGAGTTGTATCAACTCTTCTTTTTGAAAAATTATTATCAAGTAAGAAGGCACTTAGGCGTTCATACCAAGCACGAGGTGCCTGTTTGAGTCCATAGAGTGCTTTCTTAAGCTTGAAGACGTGATCAGGTTTTTGAAAATCTTCAAAACCAGGGGGTTGTTTCACAAAAACTTCTTCTTTTAAAAATATGTTCAAAAATGCACTTTTTACGTACATTTGAAATAATTTAAAATCATTAAAACATGCAAATGCACAAAACATGTGGATGGCTCCTAGTCTAGCAACAGGAGCATATGTCTCGTCATAATCAATACCTTCTTCTTGATTATAACCTTGTGCCACTAGACATATTTTATTGCGTAGAACTTGTCCATCTTCACTAAGTTTATTTCGGAACACCCATTTGGTACCAATTATCGATTAACCAATAGATTTAGGACCGAGTTCCCAAACTTGGTTTCTCTCAAAATGATTTAGTTCCTCTTGCATGGCATCAATCCAAAACTCATCAGAAAAGACATCTTCTATATTCTTAGGTTCTTTTTGAGAAATGAAAGCTATATTTACTGCTATTTTAGAATCCCCAAGAGAGGAGCGTGTACTTACACCTTTTGATACATCACCTATGATGAGTGTCTCTGGATGATCTGGTAAGAACTTTAATGAATCAAATTTTTGAGTCAGATCTTCTACAGGACTCTTCTCAGTTTTTGCTTGTACATCTTCATCATCACTGTTGCTAGATCTGTGACTATTGAGCTCATCAAAAGTAACGTTAATTGATTCTTCGACAATCATAGACCTTTTATTGAAAATTCTAAATCTCTTACTCTTAGCAGCATATCCGAGAAATATCCCTTCATCTGCTTTAGATTCGAACTTTTCCAAGTTATCCTTGGTGTTCAGGATAAAACAGCGACGTCCAAAAACTTTGAAATAAGAAATGTTTGGAATCCTTCCAAACCAAAGTTCATATGGTTTTATCTTCGAGATAGGTCGAATTAACACCCTATTTAAAATATGACAGGCTGTGCTAACAGCTTCTGCCCAAAAATACTTAGGAAGATTATGCTGATTCAGCATGACTCTAGCTATTTTGCTTAGAGTACGGTTCTTCCGCTCTATAATATTAATCTGTTGGGGAGTTCTAGGACAAAAAAATTTGTGGTAATACCCACTATCATCACAAAACTTTTTGAAATCAGAATTTACGAATTCGCCACCATGATCACTTCATATTCGAGTAATCATGAAGCCTTTTTCGTTTTGTACCTTTTTGTAAAATATCTGAAATTCAAAAATAGCATCACTTTTGTTTGATAAAAAGTACACCCAAGTAAAGCGAGAGAAATCATCAACAATAACAAAAGCGTAGAGATTACCGCCAACACTAGCGACTCTACGAGGACCAAATAAATCCATATGTATTAACTACAAAGGTCTAGAAGTACTTACAGCGTTGATGGATTTAAATGTAGACCTATATGCTTTAATCTTTCCACAGTCAGCACATACCATATCTCTCTTGAATAAAATTTCATGGAGTTCTTTTACCAATTTCTTAGTGCTCAGTCGTGAGATAGTATCCATATTTGTATGTCCTAGTCTCATGTGCCATAGCCAGCTTTCATCTAGATTAGCTACTAGGCATCTTCCTGCGTTATTAGTACTCTCCAAAAAGAAAACATAAATATTGTCTTCTCTAATCCCTTTATATACGAGATCACCAGATGACATATCATATATGGTATATTTGTCTTTTACAAAATTGATACCATAACCATTATCAGCCAAATGACTTATGCTTAGTAGGTTATGTTTCAATTCTGTGACTAGACAAACATCCTTTATTACAGGATAAGGAGATATAACCACAGTGCCATTACCAATAATATCACCTCTCAAATTATTTTCGAAGGTGACGTATCCTTCTTTCTTCATCGATAGCGTGGCGAACAAAGATGCATCACCTGTCATGTGCCACGAACATCCGCTATCGAGGATCCACTTGCTTTTAGTATGAGAGGGTTGAGGGTCCACCTACAAAACAAGTAGATAAATCCTTTGGTACCCATTTACTGAAGGGTCCATATTAATTAGTTTTAGGTCTCCAGAATAAGGTACGATTGTCAACAAGTTTCCTTGCCAAATAATACTGTGATATGTGTCCACGTGCACCACAATATGTGCAAGTAAGTTTAGAACCAGTGGTAGTAGAAACTGTGTTGACATGCTTGTTTTGTTTCTTGGAAAACCTATAAGTGAAAGCATGGTGATAGTCGTGTTTCCTTCGTGCGTTCTGATTTTTAGTCCAGGTGTATGCTTAGCATTATGACTAAACTTAGGCCATGTCACAGGTATTGCCTGTTTGCCTAACTTGATTTGTAACTTTTTAGAAATCGCAACAGACTCTTCATATTTAGCAGTCATGTCTGAGAGTCTTTGTTCTGTGACTAAGTGCTTCTTCTTCTCTATGTCATATAACTCTTGTATTTTGACATAGTCTCTTTATTTTTTATCAACCTTGAGGATAGCCTCATGATAGTCTACTTTGAGTTTGGCTATCTCTTTCGTGTTATCGGTAGTAGACGTCTCTTTAATATCTTCAATAAGATTGGACAGTCTAGCTATCTCGGTTGTGTATGCCTTAATCTTTTTTCGAGATTGTTTATACTTGTCAAGCACAGTTTTGTGATCTTCAAGTAATTCACTAAAGGTATTTTCTAATTCATCGAAAGTAAAATTATCACACAAAGGGTTTGAAATTACCTTATCAAAAGCCATAAGACAGACATTGGCATTTCTGCTGGGTCTGTCCTCTTCCTCTGTATCACTGGCGTCACTTTTATGCCAGATGCTTGTGTCAGCATACTTTCGACAGGTTGTTGCTTTTCTGCTTGATCTTGATCTGTCATATGGACTGCTTTTATTCGAAGTTGGACAGTCCTTTTTCATGTGCCCTGACTTCTTGTATCCAAAACATATGGTTTCATCTTTATTGCTTTTTTGGATCTCTCTCTTTCTTCTGTTTGATTTCTCAAACTTTAGGAATTTTCTGAAGTTTTTTACAAGTAGGGCTTGTTCATCACCACTTGATGATTCTTCATCAGAATCATTGCATATAGATTTTCTGGCTTGAGCTTTGAAGGCAATAGACTTTTCTTTTGGGGTTGCTTCTTCAAACTCTTGCAGATCAAGATCATGGGTCATGAGCTTGCCAATCAGTGTTTCCAGAGACATGGTGGTGAGATCGTTTCCTTCTATGATTGTTGTTGCCTTCGGGTTCTAGTTCTTGGTTAGAGCCCGTAGCACTTTTCTGATCTTCTCATGATTACTGTAATCATTACCAAGAGATTGCAAAGGATTAGTAATATCAAGGAAACGTGTAAACATCTGTGTAATTGACTCATCGGGTTTCACCTTAAAAGATTTATATTCCTGTGTTAGTCTACTAATTTTGGATTCCTTCACTTGGAAAATACCTTCATGAGTTACCTCAAGAAGTTTCCAAATCTCGTGAGACGTTTTACAGGTTGAAACTCTGTTGAACTCCGTTTTGTCAATTGCACAGAACAGTGCATTGATGGCACGAGCATCTAGACTAGCCTTAGCTTTTTCAGCCTCTGTATATTTGTCATGAGGCTTGTCTACAAGCTGGCCGTCAACCACTGTAGGTGCCGCTTTCTTATAACCGTCAATAACTATAGACCAAAGATCAAAGTCAAGAGACTTTAAGAAGAAAGTCATCCATATTTTCTAGTAGGTATAGTTTGTACCATCAAAAAGTAGGGGTCTATTTGTGGATTGCCCTTCATCGTTGAATATTGATTTCACGGCTGCCATATATTCTCTCTGAGGTTTGTTATATTGTAATAAAACCAGCTCTGATACCAATTGTAGGACCGTTGATCACCTCTAGAGGAAGATGAATAGTGTGTGCGTGTGCAGTAAAAAATAATCACCAATTAAAAATTTATACTATAACTATGGCAATAAATAAGAGACAGTAGATAAATGTAGCAAGAGATAGAGAGATCAAACTTAGTGACACAGCGATATATACTGATATCCCTCTGAGAGGACTAATCCAGTCTCGAGTACTCTTGCTTGATGTTAATCCACTAAGGCACAAGCTAATTAAGAGCTTGCAGTCTCTTACAACACCGTACTTGGTGACAAGTGTCTTCACAACACCGTACATGGTGACGAGCACACGACCGACTCCACAACAAAGATAATTGCTGTACTTTGAACAACCTCTTTACAACTCTGGAACACCAAAAGACTCTAGACCGAAATAGATATTACTGGCTTTTGGCTAAGAGGAGTATAGGTGTGATATGAAAGCTTTTGATCGGGTGAAAATACTTATTGAATAGAGAAGAGAAGATGAAGAATGAATGAGTGATTTAAAATGAATAACTCTCTCCTATTTATAGGTGTTTTCTGAGACCGAACTCGGGCAAAGTTTTGATGCAAGGATTTCGCATATGTACGTTGCATGCAGATTTGGAGGCAACGGATATTTGAATTCAAACAGACCGAACTCGGGCAGAGTTCAGACCAAACTCGGGCCGAACTCGGTTTGAGTTCTGTCTAGGAGAATTTCGAATATTTGTCAAATTCTGTTGTAAAAATGATTTTGAACTTTTGGAAAAATGGAATGGGAATAGGTAGGCTTTTTAGAAATGTGGACTGAGATTAACCTAAGCCAGTATTACCTAGTCGAACTTACAATTTAAATCCTAGACTCAATAAAGATAAAATACATAATAAATTATAAAATGACTCGGACTGGATCCCAATGAAAGTAATCTTCAGATTGATGATTTATGTGCTTGATGATGCAGTAGTACGACGCCTGTTGATATTGATTTCACACATCCAGAAATGATCAGCAGCAGTTCGTATATTTTGTGTATTGACTTAAATTCATGTCGATTATTAAAATTGGGTGTGTCCATGGAATAAGCCAATAATCTCCTTGCCAACTGGAGCAGCTCTCATGGGCATTAGATCGTTGTGGCCGTCGATATTTGGATCATGTGGAAGAATCGGAACAAATGGAGGTATGAAGGTCACAAATTCAACAACGACCAACTGATCAGGGAGGCTATCAGACAGGTGCATAAAGTCGTCCCCAGCTAGCTTTTGGGAGGCTTTGGCTGTTACTGGCGACTAGGCATCATGTCGTTCGGGCACGGAGCTATTTTGGTTTGCGTACGTATCCTTCTGCGATCGTCGTTTTTTTTCTGTTTTTCCTGTCTTTCTGCGCGTGGCACACTTACCTGTATAGGCTTCGGCATTTTGTGTCTTATACATCAATAAAAGTCTCCTCTTTCAATATATTTTTTTTCCTCCTCTTTCAATATATATATATATATATATATATATATATATATATATATATGTGTGTGTGTGTGTGTGTGTGTGTGTGTGTGTGTGCGATGTAGTTCGGGCTACCCTCCCCAAACCCTTATTTTTTTCTCTCTCTACTCTCTTCTTCTTCCCTCCTTTCTCCTCCCCCCTCTCCCAAAAAAAATCCCCAAATCCGGGCCAAACAAATCCCAAAAATCCCCCAAAAATCCCAAAAATTGATTGATTCGATCTGATCTCTCTATCAATCTATCCCGAGAAACCCTAGGAATCCCCTGGAAGAAACGACAAGAAGGGTCGAGTCGTGAGATGGCGCAGGTCCATGTCCCCTCCCCCTTTCGCAGCAGCAGCAGATCGGAGGGGCCAACGGATCGCCGACGGTCCAGGCGGCGGGTGCCGACGCGACCTGGGCGAACCTGTTTCCGACGACTTCGCTGTACGTCGACGATCTGGAGGTTAACGTAATGGACAACCAGCTATATGACCTCTTCAGCCTGGTGGCGCAGGTGCTATCGGTCAGGGTCTGCCTCGACATCACCACCCGTCGCTCGCTCGGCTACGCCTATGTCAACTTCAATAGTCCGATGGATGCGGCGAGGGCATTGG
Source organism: Iris pallida (assembly GCA_029216955.1). NCBI lineage: Eukaryota > Viridiplantae > Streptophyta > Magnoliopsida > Asparagales > Iridaceae > Iris > Iris pallida. The sequence continues at coordinate 7,103,762 of JANAVB010009400.1, read as the reverse complement.
AAATGCTGAACTACACTCCTTTCAACGAAAAAACCTATCAGAATAATGTATTCTAACCGTAACCCTAGTGCACGTAGAAGTAGGGCGGCTAATATATTCATTAAGAATCTTGATAAGGGAATTGACAACAAAGCTTTTCATGATACGTTCTCTGCGTTTGGGAACATTTTTCTTACAAAGTTGCAACTGATCCATCTGGCCAGTCAAAAGGTTATGGGTTTGTCCAATATGAACTAGAAGAGGCAGCCGAAATTGCCATAAACAAGCTAAATAGCATATTGCTTTATGAGAAACAGGTCTTCATTGGACTTTTTCTCCGTAAGCAAGAAAAAGATAACTCTGCAAACAAGTATGTTTTTAGTAACATGTTTGTAAAAAATCTCTCAGAAACTACAACTAAAGAAAATCTGAATGAAATTTTTGGCCAGTATAGAGATATAACTAGTGCTATCGTAATGAGGGAGGGTGATGGGAAATCGAAATGCTTTGGGTTTATTAATTTTGTCAAGCCCGAAGATGCTGCTCGAGCTGTAGAGGAGCTGAATGGGAAGAAATTTGATGACAAGGAGTGGTATGTTGGAAAAGCTCAGAAGAAGTCTGAGAGGGAGTCAGAACTTAAAGGAAGATTTGATCAGAGTGCCAAGGAGGTTGCTGAAAAATATCAGGGAGTGAACATGTACTTGAAGAACTTGGATGACAGTATTAGTGATGATAAACTTCGAGAACTGTTCTCAGAGTTTGGAACGATTACATCGTGCAAGGTTATGCGAGATATGAATGGCATTAGTAGGGGATCTGGATTTGTTGCTTTCTTATCTCCTCAAGATGTGCCTCGTGCTCTTGGAGAAATGAATGGGAAAATAATTGGAAGCAAACCTCTCTATGTTGTAATTGCTCAACGCAAAGAAGACAGAAGTGCAAGGATGCAGGCTCAATTTTCCCAAATGCGCCCAGTTGCAATCCCTGCTAATGTTGCTCCTTGGATGCCAGTTTACCCTCATGGTGCTCCTGGGCTTGGGCAACAACTATTTTATGGTCAAGCCCCTCCTGTACTCATTCGTCTGCAGCAATTTGGATACCAGCAGCCGCTTGTTCCTGGGGGGAGGCCAGATGGTGCTCCTATGGCCAATTTTTTCGTGCCAATGGTCCAGCAGGGTCAGCAACACCAAAGACTAGGGGGAAGACGTGTTGGTGGTGGACCTGTACAGTAGGCACAACACCCTGTGCCAATGCTTCAGCAGTAGATGATTCCAAGGGGTGGTCGGGTCTATCGCTATCCTATAGGCCACAACATGCCCGATGATCCAATGCCTAGTTTAGCTGGTGGAATGCTCTATGTTCCTTATGACATGGGGGGTATGCCTATGAGAGATGCTGGCATGTTGTAGCCGATTCTAATTGGAGCTTTGACTTCAGCCCTAGCCAATGCAAGCCCTAAGCAATAGAGGATGATGCTTGGGGAAAGCCTGTACCCACTTGGATCAACTGGAGCATGAATATGCTGCAAAGGTGACTGGTATGCTGCGGGAAATAGATCATATAGAAGTCTTGCATTTGCTGGAGTCCCCAGATGCTCTCAAGGCAAAAGTCGTCGAGGCTATGGATGTCCTGAGGAATGTTGCACAGCAACCTGGCACACCCACTGATTAGCTGTCTTCACTGTCGTTGAATGATGGCATTGTTTCTTGAGTTAATTATATCTGAATTTTATGCTAGGACATTAGGTTTCCTTCTTTGCAAATGAATCTGAGTTTGAATTATTTTAGTAGGTCTATTTAGGGCTTATTTAGAGGTGTTGGTTAAGTTTGGCCAATGGCATACTGTTTTAAGGCTATTTTGAAGTTGATTTTAGAATATTAGAGTTATATATATATATATATATATATATATATATATATATATATATATATATATATATGAGAATTCCCTTCACTATGCTCCTGACCTCCCCAGCCCTCCCTTTAACCCCCTCCCCTTCATGGACTCCTTGCCACCGTTAGCGGTCTGGGAGCACCTCCATCCCCCTCCTCCCCCCGGAATATGCCTCCCCCCGACATTCTCCGGCCCGTTCCTTCGGCCTCCCCGCCGAGGAAGCTCTCAATCACAGGCTCGCGGCAGTCACACGCCCTCGGTGCTCCCCCCACCCCGTCGCCATCGGCATGCCATCCGCCGCTCCACCCCTCCTCCTCAGCCGCCCGGCGGGACGCGAGACTCCTTCTCCAAGGCCTGTGCCGGCGCGGGTCTCCCGTCTGTCCTCGGAGCCCAACCCCCCTCGCCTGGACCTCTGCGCAGAATTCGCTCGTTGGGCAAAGTTTCGCAGCGGTGGCTCATTCGTCCTCCGACGTTGGACCGGCAGAGGCTAGCGGCCCAGCACCCCAGTCCTCGTCAAAGCAGTAGCCCCATGCCGGTGACGTGCGTCACCCACTCGCAAGGCTGGATGAAGGGCCAGATCTTTCCCGCTCGTCCTCAGATGTGGTTCAAATTTTGAATCCGTCCATCCGCTCTCGGGCTCTGTCGCGCTCGGGCAATGCGCCTCCCATCTCCCCGGTCATGTGCCCTCTCTCCCTTTCCCCCGGGGCATGCGCCCGTTGTGAGGGCCATGCGCCCATTCGGCATCTCGCGGAGCCACAACTCTCCCTAGCGCCTGCTCAGGCGCAGGTCCATGCGCCTTCAGGGCTATGCGCCTCCCTCCTCCTTTCACCGTATGCTTCCCTATGTGCCAACCCTTCCTCATTTCTTCGCCTGTCTTCCCCCTAGCGCCAGCGTCGCAATCGAGCTATGTGCCACCTGGGGCTGCCCATGCGCCAGCCCATCCCCTCTATGCGCCCGCCTCCTTAGTCGCCGTGAGCCAGGAGCCCCACCCCCCCCGGGGTGTTAGCATCGTATGCAGGACTTACCCCCATTGGCTCCCCCTATCGTCCTCTTCCCTACCTCATGCGCCCATGGGCCGGTCTCTCCCATCCTCATCCCTGCACCATGCGCCCATGGGCCGGTCTCTCCCGTTCTACCTTCTGCCTCATGCGCCCCTCCTGTACGATATCCAGCCCCCCAAGGCATGGTCACCCCCCTTTCCATAGCCGGGGGAGTGCCCGGAGGTATTTCGACTTCCTCTCCAGGCCTGTCCATTCTTCGCGGATCCTCCTCCAGCGCTGCCGATCTCGGAAGTCCAGGTCCACCGCCCCGATCTCCTGACGTTGTCAGGACCCCCCCAATACTGGTGACCCCATCTCCATCCACCCCCAACATTCTCGCTCCTCCAGAGTCCTCGCTAGCAGTCTCGTTCGCTGATATGGTTAGGCCCGATCGAGTTGCCCAGCAGACCCCGATCCTCCCTGACGTCCCGCTCCCAGAGATTGATTATCCTTCGCCTCTAGCGGGAGAGCCTTTAACGATCCCTTTCTCTGAAGCTGATCTGCTCTCCCTACACCAGCGGTTCTCATTCACCTTTGTGCTCCAATTCTCAGCGGGGTGCCCCAAGCTTGCCAGAGTTCAAGAAGCCATTGCCAAATGGCACTTCCAGGCGGCATACAGAGTTGACCCCTGGACCCTAAAAACATTCTGTTCCATATCTCCTCGGTAGAAGACCAAAGGATCGCCCTGACCCATGGCACCAGCAAGGTGGACTCCGAAACCATGACAATGGTCAGATGGTCTCAGACCCTCAACCCAAAAGAGGACTCGCCCATCGTGGCAGCCTGGGTCACACTCCCCATCCCCCTCTGATCTGCTTTGAAGAACAGATGGCAACTCTAGAGGGGGGTGAATAGAGTTTATAAAGATAATAGCCAATTAAAAAATCAACTCTATCACAAACAAAACTAATCAAAGTAAATGCGGAATTTAAAGTGAGAAGAAAGATAGCATACGCAAACACAGCCGATTTTAACATGGTTTCCCTCGTGGAGGACTAGTCCAGGCCTGAGAACTCTAGCTCAGGATTAAATCCACTATTTGTGAAATAGTAGTTTACAACCCGTGCCTTTTCTTCAGAAGAGCATGTCAACTTCTTACAGAGGATCGCAGTGGCGATTTGCTTGGAATTTTCCAAGCGACTTCTTCAACTCTTGCACAAGACTCCTAACTGAGAGATGCTGAGCACTCGAGACTTAGGAAGCTTGTGGCTAGTAGATGGGAAGGATATGGCTTATCTGAGCTTTAAGAGAGAAGAGAAGAGAAGATTGGATGATTTGAAATGAGAGAATTCTTGGCCTATTTATAGGGTTTTTGTAGGCAGAATTCGGCCAGAATTCGGGTAGGAAATTTCAAATATTTGGCCGTTGGACAACTAGCAACCAGCTAACCCTAAAATTAAGGTTGCTAATTTTTAGGGGACAGAGTTCGGCCCGAACTCTGTGTGGAGGCAGAGTTCGGCCCGAACTCTGTCTCCAGAGCACAGAACAGGTTCTTAGGGATCTGTGGGCTTATTTCTGGATGGTGTAGTTTATAGATTTGGGTAGGCTTTTGGTCAAGTCTCAAGAGCTCAGCATGACACAGTTTACAACAGTCTAGACTCAATAAAAGTATAAAATACAGACTCATATACAACTAAAATGCAAAGATTGAGCAGTCTTCTAACTTGAGCTTGATGTAGACGTCGTGTGTCTTATTGAATTATTACAAGTATTTTTTAGTCAATGTTATCAATATTTGGTTGACTGTGACTTTGTGTCAACAATCTCCCCCATATTGATAATTGACAAAATAAGAAATGTATATTCAATATTCATACCTGGACACAGTCAAGGACGAAAAATATAGCTCGCCCATAATCGGTGCTGAGCTAGTGAAAATAGTTCCCCCGTAAACAATGCGTAGAACCTGTTGGCCTGACAAGAAATATCTCCCAAAAGCACACACAAAAAGCACATATATACCAAAAAGAATATAACCACAGAATATACATATCTCTCCCCCTTTTGGCATTTAGCAATATAATAAGAAGCAAGTAATAATGGGCAAACACACCAAAAGAGAAGAAACAGCATATTAACTAACAGAACAGGCAAATGTCATAGAATAATAGAACATAAGAGTCACATCTCATAACTAGAGCATATAAGAGTCATCACAACTAAAACATAAAGAGTACTGATAAACCAAGTACATAAATCCAACTAAGCAACTGAAAATACTAGAAAGCATAAAACATAAACTAGGATCAGCAGCAGCATCATCTGGTGGAAGCCATCTCCATCATGGAGCACGAGAAGGCCCAGCGGAGTCGGAAGGATCAGTGAATGAACGGCTGGGGTCCACAATAGCGGCATCCGGATCCAGGTAGCGCATGACCCAGGGATCGTCAATGCGATATCCCTCGCGACCAGGATCCCGCTCTATGGGAATGGGCATAGAAGGGTGACGAGACATAGAATACCGGATATCATGCAGCAAGTTGCTGAGGGCACTCATCTGCAGGGTAGTACGGTAGTCCATCTGAGTCCAGCGATCGTCTTCCAATACGAAATGATCTCTGAGCATGGACTGGATGGAGTCAAGAGTAGCAGGAAGAGGTGGCGCATCCTGTCCAAGTGGAGGGGCGTCGGGCTCCTCATCATCAGAATACTCAGAAGTGGCAGGAGAGGCTACGACTGCCTGAAGTCGTCGTGCCTTAGATAGGAAGGCAGGAGCAGGCAAAAAAGAACAATCATCGAGAGGTACATGGAACGCACGAAAGACCATAGGAAGATATAAGGCATAAACCAAGGCTCGTGGTTTCTTCCTACAGTTAATCATCCAGTCCATCATGGTACGTGAAAGATTGAAAGGAACACAAAAGTGGAGATGATACAAAGCTGAGATCTCAAAATATGTAATTTCATCGGTAGAACCCGCTTTGGGTAGAATGGTATTGAAAATAATCCGATGAAGTTCATAGAAATATAGATTTAGATATTTAGCCATAAGCTTGCGAGGACGTGTGTTCGGAGTACACAAGTCGTCCTTGAAGCTTTCAAGGGAAGTCCCGTCGGGAAAACGGAACGACCGAGCTTCAACAAGCTTTTCCCAAGAGTTGGGCTCTTGAAGATCAAGATATTCGGCTAAGTCAAAATCATCAAATGAGATATCGATACCCGCAACACGTGAATAGATGTGAGTATCATCATGAGTCAAATTATAGTAAAACATTTGTATTGCACTACGATATATGACCGAATTAGAAGTAACAAGTTCGTCAAGACATAGGGCATTAAAGAGTGCATCATATTGAGAGAAAATTGTGAAGTTAATGGGATGTCCCGCAAACATTGGACGTGTCCAAAAATCACTAAACCATTCATTGGACGCATCTAGTGATATAAAAAGTCGGTCGTCGTAGGTGTTTGGATCACGTGGACGTGAAGGATTGAACAATGGATGAGGTGGAAGATGTTGTTCAACAGGTTGCTCAACGGGAGGAGGAGCATTCGACGAGGACACTCCCTCGGTACGAATTCTCTTTCCACGGTTGAACAAGCGAGAAGCCATTGCACAAAATAGAGAAATTGAAATAGAGAAGTAGAGTGAGTTATACCTCAAATAGATGATGAACAGTGAAAGAGAATGAGAAAATAGCCCTTCTCCTTGATTTTGGTGAAGAATGGAGCACTATGGAGAGAAAACTAGGGTTAGGGTTTGAGAAAATAGTGGTAGAGAAGTAGAGGAGGTGGTAAGAATGAAGGAAGGGGAAGAGAAACCGAAATATAGGTAAGGGTTTCTCTTGGTCGGGCTTAATTTTGACCATTGGATTAACATTGAGATCCACGGCTGGAACAGTCCCCGATTCTGGAACAGGGAGACCGAACTCGGCCCGAACTTTGGTAAGGGCAGAGTTCGGCCCGAATTCTGGGTCCTTGTCCCAGAACAGAAAACAGACTAGAAGATGAAAAATGGTTAAGTATAGAAAGCCAATAGAGATGAAGCTTAAGGGATTCAATAAATCAGATAGTAGAAGTAGAAAGATAGCAATATGAAATTGAAAAATAGCATATTAGCAAGTGATAAATCAAATGTACCGTATAATAAATAAGGAGTTATATTATAATTCAATATTTTGAATTTGCCATGAGTTAGCTGCAGGAGCCGGATCCCAGCTAGCGGTAGTCCTGAGGACTAGTGCACCGTGTCGCTTAGGCTTTTATGCCTTATTGTCAGAAGGGCCCTTTCGGCTTGTACTCATAGCAAGTTCATCATAAGAGAATCACAATATAATCGATATTTACGCAGGTGTATTTTAATTTATGACGGCTTCATCTAAAATTCCAAGTTCATGACAAAGGAAATTGAAGCGCTCTTCGAATAATGGCTTTGTGAAGAAGTCTGCTAACTAATGATCAGTGTCAATAAATTCTAAGTTAATCGTGCCATTTTGCTGATGATCACGTAAAAAGTGGTGTCGTATCTCAATGTGCTTCGTGCGTGAGTGACAAATGGGGTTCTTAGTAAGATTTATTGCACTAGTGTTGTCACAAAAGATAGGAATATGCATGAAAGATAAATTATAGTCTTCAAGGGTTTGCTTCATCCACAAAATTTGTGCACAATAACGCCCAGCTGCTATGTATTCAGCTTCTGTTGTGGATAGTGCAACAGAATTCTGCTTCTTGCTAAACTAAGAGACTAAAGCCTTTCCTAATAAATGGCACGTACCGTTCGTACTTTTACGGTCGACCTTGCATCCAGTAAAATCAGCATCAGAATAACCAATGAGGTCAAATGATGTTGACTTGGGATACCATAGGCCCACTGTAACCGTACCCTTAAGGTATCTGAAGATACGCTTAACAGCGGTCATGTGCGATTCCTTAGGATTTGCTTGATATCTAGCACACAGGCAAACGCTAAACATTATATCAGGGCGACTAGCAGTAAGATAGAGTAGACTGCCTATCATACCTCGATACTTACGTTGATCTACGGGTTTGCCGCTTTCATCTGGTTCAAGTTTGGTTGAAGTAGCCATAGGAGTGCTGAATGGTTTGACATTATCAAGTTCGAATTTCTTTAGCATGTCCTTTGTATACTTCGACTGACAGATGAAGGTTCCATTTGACATTTGTTTGACTTGCAGCCCAAGAAAGTAGTTGAGCTCCCCCATCATGCTCATCTCAAACTCGGTCTGCATACACTTGGCAAAATCTTGACAGAGAGTCTCATCAGTAGAACCAAAAATAATATCATCTACATATATCTATACTAGGAGAATAGTGTCCTTCAAAGACTTTATAAAAAGTGTAGTGTCAATTTTCCCTTTTGAAAAACCTTTCTCAAGCAAGAAGTTGCTAAGCCGTTCATACCAAGCTCTAGGGGCTTGTTTGAGGCCGTATAGTGCTTTCTTTAGCTTGAACACGTGGTCGAGAAACTCGTGATTTTCAAAACCAGGAGGTTGTTTTACATAGACTTCCTCCTTAATAAAACCATTCAAGAAAGCACTTTTAACATCCATTTGAAATAATTTGAAATTTTAAAAATTCGTAAATGCGCAAAGCATTCGAATGGATTCTAATCTAGCAACAGGAGCATATGTCTCATCGTAGTCAATACCTTCCTCTTGGTTGTATCCTTGGGCTACTAGACGAGCTTTGTTGCGTGTGACTGAACCATCTTTATTTACTTTGTTTCTAAAAACCCATTTAGTACCAATAATTGAGTGATTAGCCGGTCTAGGAATGAGTTTCCATACTTGGCTCCTCTCGAATTGGTTGAGTTCTTCTTGCATAGCAGAAATCCAAAATTCATCATTGAAAGCTTCAGAAATATTTTTAGGCTCAATTTGTGAAATAAAGGCAGTGCTAGCAATAGAGTCTCTTAATGATGATCTAGTAGTTACTCCTCGTGAGACCTCACCGATTACCAAATTTTTTGGATGAGAAGGCTTGAAAGAGAACTTCTTAGGCAAGCTTTCCAGAGAATTTGTTTCGGTTGTGGTGTTCATTGGAGTAGACGTTGATGGCTCAACATCATCATCAAGAGTAGCTGCTGCACTGTTATCTTCATCAAAAGTCACATTTGTAGACTCTTCCACAATTAAAGTGCGTTTGTTAAAAACTCTATATCCCTTACTCTTGGCAGCATAGCCAAAGAAAATACCATCGTCAGCTTTGGCATCGAATTTGCCTAAGTTGTCTTTGGTGTTAAGGATAAAACATCTACAGCCAAAAACTTTAAAATAAGAAACATTTGGGGTTCTCCCAAACCAAAGCTCATAGGGTGTCTTTTTCGTAATAGGACGAATAAGTACCCTATTTAGAATGTGGCATACTGTACTGACAGCTTCAGCCCAAAAATATTTTGGAAGTAAAAACTTGTTCAACATAACTTTGGCCATATCGCCAAGAGTCCTATTCTTCCGCTCCACAACACCATTTTGTTGAGGAGTTCTTGGACAAGAAAACTCATGATCAAAACCATTAGAATCACAAAAACTTTCAAAATCAGAATTTTCGAATTCGCCTCCATGATCACTTCGGATTCGAGTAATCATGTAGCCTTTTTCGTTTTGAACTTTCTTGACAAAAATCTTGAAAACCGAAATAGCATCACTTTTATTAGTAAGAAAGAAAACCCAAGTAAATCTAGAAAAATCATCAACAATAACAAATGCATAGAGTTTTCCACCAAGACTGGCTACTCTACTAGGGCCAAATAAATCCATATAAAGTAGTTGCAGGGTCTAGTAGTACTTGCAGAGTTTATGGAATGGAAGGAAGATTTGGTTGCCTTATTCAACTCACATTCGGCACATACGGTGTCCTTTTTGAATGTGATGTCGGGCAAGCCTCTAACTAGCTTCTTGGTTGATAGCCTGGATATATTATCCATGTTGGCATGACCAAGACGCTGGTGCCATAGTAACCGTTCATCTTTGTGAGCATATAGGCATCTACCTGCATGGTTAGTATCTAGAGACAAATAGAAAATATAGATTTTGTCCTCTCTTACCCCTTCAAAAGCAATGTCTCCTGTTGACCTATCATAAATAACGCATTTGTTTTGTCCAAAGTTAATATCATAACCATGGTCAGCAAGATGACTGATGCTGAGCCAGTTATGCTTTAACTCGGTCACTAGGCAGACATCCTTTATTACGGGAGAGGAAGGATAGCCAATAATACCATTACCTATGATATAACCTTTTAGGTTATTTCCGAAGGATACATATCCTTCTCTCTTCATCGATAGTGATGCGAAAAGATGTCCGTCTCCTGTCATATACCGTGATCATCCACTATCGAGAATCCACTTACTCTTAGTTGAGGAGGGAAGGTCCACCTACTTCAAGAGTAGATGTGACCTTTGGTACCCAAATTCTTGAGGGTCCTAAAGAGTTAGCTTTTGGAAACATGCATTTATCTTTTTATCAACTAATCTTCTGATCCTACATTGTGGTGATATATGTCCATGTAGACCACAATAAGTGCATGTAGCATTTCTATTCACATTAGGAGCATGCTGATGATGTCTATAAGAATATTTATGAAATATAGATTGATATGGCATGGCATGATGATGTTGTCTATATGGCATGGCATGATGAGGTTGTCTATATGGCATGGTATGATGAGATTGTCTATATGACATGACATGATGAGGTTGTCTATATGGCATGGCATGATGAGATTGTCTATATGTGGAGTGATGTTGATTGTGTCTTTGTGCAACATGATGATGACTGTGAGTAGCATGATGTTTATGTGATATATGATGATTATTTCTACGTGCATGAGGTTTATGAAAGTGTGTGTATATGTAGGCATGATTCTGAGCAGCATGAGTATGACGTGGTTTACTAGTATGAGTAGTGCTATGCTTTGTGTGTGTCTCATGTGATTGGGTTTGAGGTTGAGCAACCTGTTTTCCCAATTTAGTCTCTAATTTCTTAGAGACAGCTTGCAATTCAGTGATCTTAGCATTTAAACCATGCAACTTAGTGATAGTGATCTTGTGTCTATTCTTTTCATCTGCAAGCTCCGTGTTGAGTGTTGCAATTTCTTTTGTTTGCTGCTCAATACGTGCCTCGGCATCATGTAAGCTTATTTTAAGCTTAGATACCTCATCAGTGACATCCGTGGGTACATTGTCTCTAATATTATCAAGTAAAAGAGAAAGTCTTTATATTTCAACTTCATGACTTTTGATTTTGTCCTTGGCTTTTTGTATTTACCAATGGCCTTTTTATGGTCACTAAGTAAATCAGTGAAAGCATCGCCAAGTTCATCAAAAGTGAAGTCGTCAAGAGTGTCGTTGGATACCCTGTCGGATGTTGCCATTAGGCAAACATTAGCCGTATCTTGAGGAGAGTTCTTTTTTTCCTCAGAGTCACTAGCATCGCTTTCATGCCAGATGCTAGTGTTGGCATATCTCTTTGAAGTGGTCTTCTTATATGGCTTCTCATAGCGGTTGCTTTTCTTTGAGAATGGACAGTCTTTTTGGACATGTCCCATCTTTTTGCAACCATAGCAAGTAGGCTCTTCTTCTTCATCTTCTTGTGGTTCCTTCTTTCTTCGGTTGAAGCGAAGGAATTTCTTGAAGTTGCGAACCATGAGGGCTTGATCATCATCTTCTGAGTTGTCGTCATCCGTCTCTTCAGGTTCAGCCCTCCGTCGGTGAGCTTTGAGTGCGATCTCCTTAGCCTTAGGAGCAGGCTCTTCGAAGTCCTTGAGGTCAAGCTCATGAGTCATTAGCTTTCCTATCAAGGTCTCCATAGACATTGTTGTGAGATCGTTTCCTTCTATGATGGTCGTCACCTTAGGGTTCCAAATTTTTGGTAGCCCCCTAAGCAACTTGCGAATCTTCTCATGATTTGAATATTGCTTTCCAAGTGAAGACAGGGGGTTGATGATGTCGAGGAATCTTGTGAACATCTGCGTGATCGCCTCGTTTGGCTTCATCTTGAAGGCCTCGTATTCTTGCGTGAGATGACTTATTTTTGATTCCTTGACTTGGGTGGTTCCTTCATGCGTCACTTCTAGAAGCTTCCATACTTCGTGGGATGTGGTGCATGTGGATACCCTGTTGAACTCATTCTTGTCTATAGCACAGAATAAAGCATTAAAAGCTCTCGCGTCTAGACTTGCCTGTTTCTTCTCCTCGTCAGAATATTTGTCATGTGATTTCTCAATGAGATCACCGTTGACAACTATCCTGGCGGGCTTTTTGTAACCGTCAGTGACGATAGTCCACAGGTCAAAGTCTAGAGACTTGAGATAAAAACTCATCCTTGTTTTCCAATACGTGTAGTTAGTTCCATCAAATAGGGGAGGCCTATGAGTGGACTGTCCTTCACCGTGATTGGAAATCAAGGATTGTGTGGTTGCCATGGATCAGCTCTAGGATGTAAATCCTTGTAAAGAGAACAGAGCTCTGATACCAATTGAAGAACAGATGGCAACTCTAGAGGGGGGTGAATAGAGTTTATAAAGATAATAGCCAATTAAAAAATCAACTCTATCACAAACAAAACTAATCAGAGTAAATACGGAATTTAAAGTGAGAAGAAAGAGAGCATACGCAAACACAGTCGATTTTAACCTGGTTTCCCTCGTGGAGGACTAGTCCAGGCCTGAGAACTCTAGCTCAGGATTAAATCCACTATTTGTGAAATAGTAGTTTACAACCCGTGCCTTTTCTTCAGAAGAGCACGTCAACTTCTTACAGAGGATCGCAGTGGCGATTTGCTTGGAATTTTCTAAGCGACTTCTTCAACTCTTGCACAAGACTCCTAACTGAGATATGCTGAGCACTCGAGACTTAGGAAGCTTATGGCTAGTAGATGGGAAGGATATGGCTTATCTGAGCTTTAAGAGAGAAGAGAAGAGAAGATTGGATGATTTGAAATGAGAGAATTCTTGGCCTATTTATAGGGTTTTTGTAGGCAGAATTCGGCCAGAATTCGGGTAGGAAATTTCAAATATTTGGCCGTTGGACAACTAGCAACCAGCTAACCCTAAAATTAAGGTTGCTGATTTTTAGGGGACAGAGTTCGGCCCGAACTCTGTGTGGAGGCAGAGTTCGGCCCGAACTCTGTCTCCAGAGCACAGAATAGGTTCTTGGGGATCTGTGGGCTTATTTCTGGATGGTGGAGTTTATGGATTTGGGTAGGCTTTTGGTCAAGTCTCAAGAGCTCAGCATGACACAGTTTACAACAGTCTAGACTCAATAAAAGTATAAAATACAGACTCATATACAACTGAAATGCAAAGACTGAGCAGTCTTCTGACTTGAGCTTGATATAGACGTCGTGTGTCTTATTGAATTATTACAAGTATTATTTAGTCAATGTTATCAATATTTGGTTGACTGTGACTTTGTGTCAACATGCTTCATCCCAACGGCTCTCAAAAGAATAGTTAACTCGTTTGGCACCTTTGTAGCAATGGCGAAGGAAACCAGGAATCTCACCAGAGCCAACTACGCTAAAGTCTGCATGGAACTTGATATCTCTAAAGATCTTCCCAAATCAATCAATATTGAGTTAGGGAACCAGACCCATATCCAACCTCCCATCTACGACAACAACGTTCTCTTCTGCAATCACTGCCACATCAGAGGACACCTCACAAAATTCTGCTACAAAGCCCACCCAGCGCTGAAACAAAAGAAACAACAGGCCCCCAAGAACCACCCCTGCGGAAGCAACGCGAGGAGTTGCAACACACCCAACCCACCACAAACTCACACCTCAGATTCGATAATAGTCCAAACAAGATCCAGACAACAACCCCCCCGAACAAGGCAATCCCACCTCTCCTAAACCTAACTCTATATCAACCACAAACAGGTACGAAGCTCTGAATTTGGAAGACATTATTAACGAAGGTGAGGCACTTGAGATTCCACCTACCGTCGACATCACACAAGCGCCCGACAACCCAGACAACGGCACAGAGACGAGTATCACCACACCCAGCAAATCACGACAAACCTCTGCTCAAACATCAACCACTATGGCCTACAGTCCTCAGGGGGGAACCAAAGAAATGCATTCCACAGCACATGAGATCGAAATCCCCTCCTCGTCGAACCCGATAGACCCCAGCAGAGCCTTGCAGCCACCATTAGACAAAGAGGTCACGGAAAGGCTGAGACTCGCCAAGGAAGCCGAATTCCTAGATCCTAGCAACCCCATGTGTGCTCTAACAGAACCCGATGAATCCAAAGACGTATCCGACTAGACAAAAGACATCGGGACCAGTTCCAATGTCACTCCAGGGACTGCGTCAGACCCCTCCGGAGATAACAACAACACCTCCAATAAATCTCACAAGAAGAAGAAAAAGAACAACCAAGAACACCACTCGGCAAGGACCACAAGGTCTACCGCGAAGCTCCACAACCTCGACACCCTTTCCATCCCTATTGCTTAACATCCTTTCATGGAACGTGAGAGGGCTCGCTAATAAACCGACGCTGAATAGAATTATCAGCCTCAAGAAAACCCACCAAATCGATATCTTAGTTGTCATTGAACCCAAAATCCCGCAGAAAAGAATTAAAGGCATCCAGCTCAAACTCGGATTCCAGGCCATTGTTGTCGGATGCCACGACATCTGGATTTTCTTTGCAGCTGGTATCAAGTTCGGCCTAGTCCAGGACTCGAGTCAGGCTCTCTCTTACTGGGTGGAACACCCAGAGCTTCGGTCCCGTTCTCTTATCTCCGCTGTCAACGGCAGCTGCGACATCATCGAGCGCAGTAACCTCTGGGCTTACCTTTTCGCCTCTTATCTCCCCTACAGCAACCTCTCGTGGATATGCATCGGCAACTTCAACACGATTTCCTATAGTTTTGAGAAGTCTGGAGGGCGCCCGCCTCTACTCCCGGCTATGGCAGACTTCAACAACTTTATGTTCAACGTCCAACTCAATCCCCTTCCCTTCTCAGGCAACTCTTTCACCTAGTGTAACATGCAGGAAGGAGCCCGACGGCAATATTCCCATCTGGACCATGCTCTAATCAACGGCATTTGGTCAGACATGGGCCTCGTATCCAATCTCTCTCATCTTAACTCCACAAAATCGGATCATTCCCTCTCCTAATTGAGATCAGAAGTAATCCCCAGCGCATCAAAAAACTATTTCGATTCCAGGACTTCTGGAGACATCATCCCCAATTCAAATCAGTTGTGACCGTTGCTTGTATCTTCGCAGATGATCTCGACTCCCTGACTAGAGTTGCGGCCAAACTTAGAGCCACCAGTAAGGCGTTATCTGCTTGGAGCAAGGTCACCTACGGCAACATCTTCCAGGCGATCAGAACCGCGGAGGATGACGTGACCAGAGCGAAAATTTGGGTAGCCTCGGACGGCTCTCCGGAGGCGCGGGCTTCGCTCAATCTCGCCAGAGCTATTCTCAAATCTCGACTCAAGGTCGGGACCGAATTCTGGAAGCAAAAAGTTAGATTAGCCTGGGACCTAGAGGGAAATCGCAACTCTTTCTTTTTCTACACTTGTGTCAAGGGGCGTAGACAACAGCTCAACCTTCACCATATCTCGGACGACAACGGCACTCAGCTTCTAGACCAGAAGAGCATTCAGGAGGCTGTCGCTCAATTCTACTCATCTCTTTTTGCAAAAGAGGCGATCGTAAAGGAAGAAGAGTTTCTCTCCGAGGTCCCCTTCATCATCTCCGAAAGAGAGAATGATCAGCTTTTGGTCGCTCCTTCGGCGGAACAAGTCAAGTCAGCGGTGTGGAATCTTGACGTTCACAGTGCTCCCTGTAGAAGCATGAAAATTTCAGCAAAGAAGGCTTATGCGCCCATGACTATGAAGACATATACGCCCCTGTGAAACTCTATGCGCCCAAGTCACCCTGTGAAGTTCTATGCGCCCAAGCCATCCTGTGAAGCTCTATGCGCCCAAGCCACCCTGTGAAGTTCTATGCGCCTAAGCCAAGTTCCCTCAGAAGGATGGCACATAGCCTAAAACAGGGCTATGCGCCAAAGCCTGACTCAGTCAAAGCTGTGATCAAAACGTGCACCGAAGCGTACGGCCACGTCAGTCTCTACGAGCAATCATGCACCGAAGTATGCGGCCACGTCAACACTACGACCAACCCATGATCTCGCAGCCTGCATGCGCCTACACCCTATGCGCCCAAGGCAGGACTATGCGCCCACATGAAAACTAGTGTGTTTTCCTTATGTGGGTGCATAATATCATTCCAGCTCAGAAACTACTATAAAAAGGGGTCTCATCCCTCTTCAAAACACAGAGCAGAGAGCATTTTCAAGATCCAAATTGCTGCACTTCTTGCCAGTGAGCCGAGAGTTAGCAATTTTCTTAGGTTTTCTCCCACTTTTGTAATCGGAGTGTCAACGGAGTAGAGGAGCAACTGCGGCTCGATCTCCATCGTCCCATTCCCTAGAATTTTTTTGTACTCGGGGATCCTCAGTGTAGGATCTCTCAGGCATACTCGATTTGTGGTGCCTTGCGCCAACAAAGAAAAGACAGCATTTCTTCTTCTTTTTGTGTGTGTCCACAAAAATGGCGACTCTGCTGGGAACTACCTTTTCCTATGACGAGAAGGTGGTGATGCAATCCGATACCGATAAAGTGGGGAGCACTCAGAAGATGCTGATCGTAAAGTTCGATCAGCAGGCATTCAAAGAGATGCTCTCGAGGGACGGCTCTACTCCCTCAAAATTAGCAAAGCCAAACAAGTCTCGCAAGACTTGGATTCCGAAGGCTCGCCGTGCATATCCTACTAGTGTCATAGCAGATATGCGACTGGAGGACTCTGTCACACGGGCGCATGACTCTGCCACAGAAGCTCCCCAAATGAAGAAAACTCATACCATTCCGGGCTCTACTAGCCCAGCGACTTCTTTCTTGCACAACCAACAACAGAGTGTTCGACACTCGAGACTTGGCAAAGAAAAGCACTACGATGCTAAGAATCGGGGTGTTCGACACTCTGGGCAAACCCAGCGAGGCTCACAAATGAAGAAGGCGAAGCTGGAAGAAAATAGTGCTGCTCCACCAAGCATGCGCCCAAAGCTATGCGCCCAAGGGGGTGTTTGGGCGCATAACTCCAATCAGAATGCTTCTGTCTTCGACAAATTGGACATCCAGTATCATATGCCCAAGGCTATGTGCCCAGGCTCTACTGATCCATACTATACGCCCACATCGAGGAAGCTCAAACATGCTGCCAAGAAGCATGCGCCCAAAGCCAGTCTCCAAGGCCTATGTGCCCACAGCAAAACGACAGCCCCCAACGCGTATAGCACGGGGCTGTCTTCAAGGACATCACAAAACTTAGGTATGGGGGTTGCCCCTACACGTGAACTAAGTTTGGATGCGCCAACTCTCCTCACAAACCCGCATGCAAAGCTTGGCGATGCATGCAACATGGGTTTCAAGGCAAAACTTCCTTCCGCTGACTTACGCGACATGATAAATCATAAGCATAAAGCGAAGGAGGACATAAAAATTTATAGTGCACATCCGTGCACCAGTATTGTTATCAACTGTTGCTGCTCCAAAGCAACAAGAGTGCCTCAGAGACAGTTCGTGTTTCGACGGTTATATTTCTCTGACGATGAAAAGTCGCGGTGTATCTCATTCAACATGGCTTCATGGGGTCTCCCTTACGGAAGCCCCAATCAAAGACGATGGACCACGAACCTAACTTTCTCTCTCAGTTCTGCGAGAGGAAGAAGACGAAGTCTACCAGGAGATGGCCAGCAGGCTGTCACATCTGAAGGAGTCTATATGGGTACTCGGTCAAATGCGAGATTCCGTACAGATGACAAAGACTCCCAAGCTGGAGGTAGTATTCCCTCAGAGTCTGAAGCAGATGACCTTCATACTGGGGGTAGCCTTCCAGAGGACGATGATCCCTCCTAGTCTGATGGTGACTATCTACCTCCCTTACCTGAAGATGAGGGACTTGTCAACTCGGAGACAGACAGTATCAGCACCAGTTGTATTGTTTCTTCTGTTCATCCTCGCATGTTATCTACATACATGGCAGACGAAGAAACAATTGAAGAAGCCAGTGATCAGACCAGCAGGCGACTAGAGGGTCTTGAAACAGCATTCGTCTAGATCACTGATATGCTTACCAGTATCATGGATGTCCAAGCTGCTGGGGCGGTCCCTCCACCTCAACAAAATGTCTCGGCCCACGCTAGTCTGGCTCCTAGCAAGAACCCTTCTTCACTACAAAAGGAGTTTTATTCCATTACGCCTTTCCCAAATCTTACAAATGCTGGGGGTGGACCTTCGCCAACGATGCCTGACAACCGTTCAGCAGTCGTTTTCCAACACCTGCTTAATCAACAGGATGTAATTGATTCCCTGATCGCCCGTCTCGACACCATCTCACACAAAGACGAGCTCCAGAAGATGGGGATATCTCAACCTTATCCCCCTGAATGGAAGAATGCTACATGCCCTCCTAACTACAAGCCGCTGATGCTAAATTCATTTGACGGGCTAACTTTTCCTCGTCAACACATGACAAACTTCAATACGCAGACTCTACACTTACCCAGGGACGATCCGTTCTTGTCAAAGCCGTTTATTAGCACCTTACAGGGGGTAGCTTTTGAATGGTTCTGCAGTCTGCCTGACGATTGCATCAACTCTTTTAAAAACTTGGAGAGGTTGTTCCTCAACAGGTTTTATGAGAGTGGTAGGCATGTTAGTATGTCCACCTCATCGAGATAATAGAAAGGAGGACTGAGTCTGTCATTGCTTTCATCGAACGCTTCAGGTGGCTAGTACTGAAGATGCCCTTCGACATACCAGACTCATAGCTTATGGATACTTGCCGACAAAACTTCCTTCCTACAGTAAAGTTCTGTCTGGGTATATATAAGTATGATATATGGCCCGCTTTCATTGGGGCCGCTGATGCTGCTGAAAACGACGTTCCTAATCTGGAACTACTAGGGTTGAAAATACCCAGATCCGAAGACAAGGGCAAGCATCCTCAAACTATCCCTGTCCGTGGGGGTAAAAGGAAATAAGTCCTGAAGGTCGACACATCCAAAGAAGCTTCCAATTCTCAGGGCGCTTCCGACAAGCCTAAGGAGACCTTCTCCGTTGACGAAGACGATGTCATTACCATCTTTCACACATTGACGAAGGGTAATAAACTGACATTGCCTCCACCACGACATCCTGCAGAGGTGAACAAGCTCAACAATCCCAAATATTATCTCTATCATCAGTACGTGCATCATTCCACCAAGGACTGCATCGTCCTGAAGAAGAAGATACAACAGCTTATCGACAGCCAAGTGATCAACCTCGAAGCTGAAGACAAGGTCGTATCTTCTAACATGATCTATCTTCAGTTTGGTGACTTTTCTCCTACAGAAGTCCTAGACGGCGTGGTCCCGATTCCTAAGGCAATAATAGAAGTCGTCAACCTACCGCCAGCTTGCAACTCAACCTTGGTTCCACTCACAACTGAACGTGGTAAGATCGTGTGGGTCCATCCGGACCTTGTGCAAGAAATGACATAGGGGATGGTACCTCCCAAAGCAAAAAAGGGACAAAAAATACAAGCCAAGCCATATGGTGTCTTCTCCCATCTACGAGGTTCTACCTAGCAAAATGCGATCGGGGAAGGCTTATCTTTAGACGTACGATCCTGCACAAGAAGAAGCAGTACCTTCTCAAGCTCCTGCTGCCCCCACAAGCTCAGAAGCCGGCCCGTCTAAGCCTCCAACTACGGACAAAGCCAAGCAGAAGGAGACACGGTTTGACAAGTCTCTGAAAGCGCCAGCTCCCGAAGGCATGGATCGGCCCTACAACTTTGCAATATTGGCACAGTTAGCCAATACACCTGCCAGGTTGTCTCTGTTCGATCTGTTGCGACTCTCCAAAAAAATACGGAAGGCCTTAAGTGAGGCATTACTACTTGCTGACTCTTATCTCGCTGAAGTCAAAGTCCCTACTGAAGACCCTATCTCCTGTCCTCACTGCCACAGTACTATAGAAGTAGTGCCCATCATCACCTTTTCACAGGAGGACATGCTACTCAAAAATAATCGTCATGATAGACCCCTGTACTATACAAGGTATATCGAGGCGATCAAGGTGGACCGCATGCACATCGATCCAGGTTCCTCCATCAGCATCATTCCTATAAGTTTGCTTCAAATTCTAGGAATCCTTCTGCACAAGCTATCCGCAACCAATACAACTATTACGGCTTTCAACGCTGGTCGAAGCCGCCCGCTAGGCAAGATCCGTCTCAAGTGCCAGATCGGTGATCTCCAAACGGAGGTTTCCTGCTATGGGATAGATGCCAACGTATCCTATAACGTCTTGTTAGGACGTCCATGGATACATGAGAACATGATCGTTCCATCCATACTTCACCAGTGCTTCAAGTATGTCAACAGCGACGGTATCGTAAAGACAGAGTTTGCCGATGTCGATCCTTTTAAGGACATCGAAGCCTACTATAGAGATTCAGTACTTTACCAATCTCAACCCCCCAAGGATGACGGCAACAAAGCTGACAATGAAGATGAAGCAAGTTCATCCTCCAATGATGGTCCCCTCATTATCCGAGTCAAAGGACGTACTACTCCAAAAAGTACTCTGAAGCCTCTCACAATCTGGCTGAAAAGGAAGAACCCTGACAAGGTCAGACCATTGACCATCACTCTCCGCAAGATGCCTCGAAAGGAACCTGCTGAAGTCCGTCCTCCCAATCCTGAAGAATTACCCTACGCGGTAAATCTGTCCATGACTGTGGCTCCTCTTCCATATGATGATCCTATCAATGAGTATATCAATACTAATAATAATGTACCTTCAGCGGATGATGTTATCCCTGAAGAAGAACTTGCGTATTTTCTTAGTAAAGGTTTATCTTTGAATTACTCCGATGTCTATCAGTCTGTAAACCACTACATAGATACGATATACGCTCTAGAGTACGGCATAGGACCACACCTCTGCATGCCGGTCACAACGCCTCACTTGCAAAAAAAAGTTTACCCAGAAGATATCCACTACTTCATCGTCCCAGCCAGAAAGAAGGATGAAGAACTAATTATCTTCGGTCGAATAATTGGCGAAAGAAAGTTCGTTTTGGAGACTACTTCTTCCAAGCACAACACGGAAGCTGATTATGACTCTGGAAAAATACAACTTTTTCGATATAGTTGGCAGGCCAAGAATATCATCCAGAACATGGGATATGACATCAAAAGCGACCATGGGCTAAATTACGGCCGGGGACGACGGTTGCCAATATGACACTACGCTCCTCCCGGCAAACCCGAGAACTACTATCAAAGAAATGGTGTTGGTTTGGGTTATGTCACTCCTCCAACAACTCCTAAAATATTAGATGATGAAGCAGATAGTTGTTCTCACTCTTCTGATTCCTCCCTCTGGGACTCAGACTCCAGCATTGGCGACATGCTAAAAGCAACTCTGTCCGTCAACATGGTTTTCGTTGACCAAATTACAGACGATGTCCAATCGATCGAACTTGAACAATGGGCTCAAAAGATGGATACTATGTGGGAGCTGCGCTTCGAACAACGTGAACCACCTACCGAAGACGAAGTCATCCAAGTCAATTTAGGAGATGAATCATCCTTTAAACCAATATTCATCAGCAAAAGTCTATCTGGCGATGAACGCCAATCACTTGAACAGCTTATAAGAGAATACATCGACGTCTTTGCATGGAGCTATGAAGACAAGCCAGGCCTGGACCCTAAAGTCGCCATGCACCGCCTGAATATTTCATCTAAAGCTAAGCCAGTGAAACAGCAACAACGAAGATTCCGACCAGATGTCATGGAGGCCATCGAAAATGAAATCAAGAAGCTCATTGCCAATAGATTCATTCGCAAAGAACAACACCCTGACTGGGCTACTAACATTGTTCCAGTCATGAAAAAAATGATAAAGTTTGAGTCTGTATCGATTACCATGATTCGAACTCTGTATGCCCGAAGGACGAGTTTCCTCTACCGATCACCAACGTAATCATCAACAATACTTGCGGCTTCGAGCGGATGTCCTTCATGGACGGGTTCTCAGGCTATAACCAGATCAAGATGTTCCCCGACGATGAGAAGCACACATCTTTTTGAACACCGTTGGGGGTATACTGCTATACGGGAATGCCCTTCAGATTGAAAAATGCAGGGGCGTCATACCAGCAAGCCATGAACAAAAATTTTTACGATCATTTGCGCAAAAAAGTAGAGTGCTACGTAGACGATATCGTAATTAAAAGTCGCCTCAAGAGCAACCACCTCCAAGACTTGAGAACGGTGTTCGAACTAATGCGTGCACACCAACTCAAGATGAATCCAACCAAGTCTTTTCTGGGAGTCTCCATCAGCAAGTTCCTTGGTTTCGTCATCACTTCAAAGGGTATACGTCTTGATCCAGAGAAAGTGAAGGCTATCCTCAATATGCATCCTCCAAGAAACCTCAAAGAGCTACGCGGACTACAAGGAAGGCTAGCCTACATCAGACGATTCATTTTGAACCTTTCTGGAAGGTGTCAACCATTCACTCAGCTCATGAAGAAAGACGTATCTTTCGTCTAGACTGAACAATGTCAACGTGCATTCAACGACATCAAGAAGTATCTCAAAAGCCCCCCAGTATTAGTAGCTCCAACAATGGAAAAGCCTTTCTTACTATATGTCCGCGCAATGGACCATTCTTTTGGCACCCTATTAGCTCAGAAGAATGAAGGCGGCCATGAACAGGCAATCTACTACCTCAACCGCACAATGGAAGATGCCGAGCATAGATACACACATGTGGAAAAGGAATACCTTGAACTGTTATTTGCCATCCAGAAGACACGCCACTATGTGTCTGGGCAGACAATCCACATCTATCACGACCCGCACCCACTGTGAGGGTACGAGAGCGTAACAACGCCTAGCCTACACCGCAGTGTCGGCGGTAGAATGCTGTTCTAGGTCATGAACTATAACTAACATAATATGAATACTCTCCATAAGGAGGCCAACACAGAGGTACAACTCAATCACAATCTAGAGGTAGAATATGGCACGATAAAATAGATAAGAGAATCCTCAACTGAGGTACAACAGAAATGAAATACAAGTCTAATCATCTCTAAAAATATACAACTCTGAATCAAGAACAACAACTAAACATAAAATGGAAAACAGTCTAAGCTATCTATACTAAGCAGGATATCGTCCTCAGCAGCTGCCTGAACCTCCCCAGTGGTCCAGGTCGCGAGTGTCATCTAGGCAAGCTCCAAGTAAGGGGTGCAGGGTTTCTCATCATCCTCTGTAAAATTTTCAACAGGTCCAGTCAGGACGGGAGCGAGCACAGTACATCTCAACAGTTCATAGCAGGTTAGAAAATATAATCATGCAGTAAAGTAAGATATAGATACTGAAGGGAATGCAGTATGTAAACAGAGAGAGAACTGTAATAGAAATATCTACTATAAGTAGAGAGCTACCAGTGACTAGTGATTCAGAGTACAAAGTCGACATGTGAACGGCTTGATTTGTACATGGCTATACTAAAGAGGCGTACATGGCTATTCTACTTTGGAAATTGTTCACATGGCTATTTATACTCCCCCGTACCCCCAACTAATACACAAGGATCCAAACAGGTTATGTTATGATTCTATGTAACAGCCCCCGAAGGGTAGTAGACCCCGAAGGTGATAGACCCCGAAGGTGATAGACCCCGAAGGTAATAGACCCCGAAGGTGATACATAGTAGTCCCAAAAATGGGGATTCTGATAGACCCAATAAATAGGATAAGGATTCAAAGAAGACTTTGTGATCATATGAGTATATGTCACAAGTGATCAAAGAACCAAAGAAGCATATGATACGCCATGTAAGTGAAACGCACAGAACATAGAGTACCCGATGCTCCCTGAAGGGATAACATCTCAAGAAGGGATCCATATAGTACTAATCTGTGTGACCAACGTGACAGTATCAAGTAAAGTAATTTAATGCAGGAAATAATTTTAAGCAGGATATGAAATGATCAGAGAATGTACTCGCCTCGTATCTGAATGTCTGAAGTAAATGTAATGTCCGAGATGAGGTACCTGACTCCTAGTTAGAGCAACACAAATCACAATAAGTCCAGAATGGTAATATTGAGCTCTATGATACATTCTATATGAATCTAGGTCAAACTAGGCCAAAGTCAACCCTTGGTCAACTCTGGTCAACTGTACTAGTCAAACTAGGTCAAGTATGGTCAAAAATAGTCTAAACTCAACTAACTAGGTCTAACAAGTCATTCTAGGCTCTATCAAGCCTATACTAGACAACACACATCATTCCAAGGCTATACAAGCCAAACAACAAACCACACATCATAGGCAACATCACATTTAGCTATCTATCATGAAATTCATATATATACATGAATAAAGGCTTACACCTATATATATACAACATATATAAATATAGAGCATTATAAATAGGGAGAGAGTTGAGAGGGAAGGAACTAGTATGTAGAGGCTATGTGACATATGAAGTGTGTGTGTAACATGAGAGGGAGAGGGTGTGTGTACTATATTGCATTTTACATGTGGGTATTAGGCACATAGATTTCCAAAACAGTGTGACAGGAATCCTGTGTATGTGTGTGTGGGAGATGTGTGAGAGTGTTGAATGTGTTTAGCTATGTAGTGTGATAGGAATTATATATGAGATTGACAGTTAATATAAAATTATATTGACAGTGACATTTAGATAACAGTTATCAGTTAAAAGCATTCGTTAAACTAACAATTCAATATGTAAAGAACTGAGGATAACTCGGTGACTCAGGAATCTAGGTGACAGGACAGCAGGGTGAAAACAATCTGCAGGAAGATGAAAAAAACAATGTATACATAAGAATATAGGTGACATTGGCTTCAGGTTTTTGTGTAGAGATGTGTGTATGTGTGAACCATCAATGTGGTTCACAGGATTCCATTTATATTGTAAATCAAATAATAGGGCTTAACAAGAAATCTCAGGTTTTAAAGAGCTAAATAACAGTTGTAATAGGAAGAAACAAGGGATAATTTAATATGGATCAAAACAGGGAGCTAACATGGTGTATCCTGGAAAACACATTGACAGATTACATTGAATCAAAATCAGTTGAAGGTTAACTCTTCAACAAATCCAACTCCAATTCGAATCAGGAATGAAGCAGCAATTACCAATATGAGAGTTCATATTAAAACTCCTTCTAGGTCAGTTTACATACTTGTGTGTGCCTACATGGTGAGTTCCCAGATTCAATACTGCATGTAGGTGACAGTGTCATATGGGAATTAGGAGTACAGAAAAGGAAAACATGGCAATTGGCATTGGCATATATGAAATTAATCAAGTGGGTGTCATATGTGAGATGCACTAATGAGTGCCATATGTGAATCATATTGACAGTTCATAATACAACAGTGAATCCATTTGAATCCCCCCTTCCCTATACATAATCCATTACTGAGAACCATAGAATGTATAAGAATTTACATGGCTACTTATCATTCAAATTCAGTTAACAGGAATCAAGGAACTCAATGACAGTTAAAACAATGAAATTAATCGACAGTAAATTTATCCAACCCCATCCCATTGACAGTTTGATATTGAACTCAATCTCGATTCCATCCTTCAATGAAACCTATCGCAATGTGGCTAATACACTCGTGTAAGGATCTAAACATGGAACTAAAGCATGAGATCAGTTTAAAAGGAATGAAATTAATTTGACAGTTAAAAGGAAAATAAATCATTTAACTAATGTATCAGTTAAAATCAAAATTTTGCAATTGAACAAACAAAACACATTAATATGTTAACTAATAGTTGGTAATTATGCTAGGATGTTTATACATGCCATATAGTGTAAATGTGTCCCACCACGAGGACACAGACGTGTCCAAACCAAGGAAAACTCAAATCGAGCACAACACAGGCACAACCAACAGTACAATGTCGTGCACGAATTAGATCTCGTGTTCGTGCAAGAGGATGCGCCTAGGGTAGCTCTAGGTCTGATATAGCCTGACACGGGTCCACGTGTCACAGGGACGTGTCCAGAGTGCGTATCAGTGCACGAAATTCTGCTGAAACAAAACAGTGTAAAATCAATGCACAGTCTCGTGCGTGTCCGACACGACACGAGAGTGTCTCAAACTTTGAGGACTTCGTGTCAGTGTCTGCCCCTAGGGCTGTGTCAAATCTTAGGTGTCCACGTGTCGTGTCCGTGTCGTAATCGTACCCGAGCACCAGGGCACGCACAGTGCCTGTGCACGCGCGCGTGCGACCACGTGTACACGTGTCTGTGCAGACTCGACACGACACGAAAATCACATTACGACACAAGAAATCCATAAGCAATCATAAAACCTATTTTTCCAATCAATTACTTTTCAGAAAAATAATGGAAATGCCCTCAGTGGCATTTCGACAAACACCTACGTCCTACCCCTGATACGTGTCCAAATAGACACGAAACTCATGAAAACCGATACGACACCAATGCAGACACTTAGGGGACCCCTAGGGCTTCCTAACCATAAAGAGAAATCAAAAATCCATGGAGAAATGAGAAAGTTACCTATACTTGAACTTTCAAGAAAAATCCCCTTCTCTAGAGCTCTTCTCCTTGATGTCCCAATCCAACAAATCCACAACAAACTGAAATGAAACTTCAATAACAGCAAGAATAGGTGTATTAAAACCTAATGGAAGAGATTTGAATGAAAAAGGAAATGGAATGGAGTTCTAGGGATTAAATGATGTAGGAACAAACCTTTCCTTCTAAACTTTAGCTTTCCTAAGAAAGAGCAACCCTAAACTAAGAGAGTATTTATAGGGTGGTGTTCCCAAGGAGGATATTGTGGCTGGCCACTTAGTCTAGGGCTTAGGGTTTTGGAATCTGTCTTGGGCTTTGGGCCATACTACAAGGCTTTGAGTTAAAAGATTAACCAAAGGCTCTAAATCATAAGCCATGACTTATGACTTTCTAAATCCTAATGCCAACTAGAGTCTAAAGACCAACCCAAGGATTAGCTTAGGTTAGACTAGAGTCATATAACCTAACCAAGTTCATACTAACTAGGGTTAGCTTCTAGGTTGGTCTACAAGGATCAAACTAGTCAAAGTCAACCTAGTCCAAACAATTCTAAAATAATTCCTAAAAATTCCCCTAAATTCCAATAAATTCTAATAAATTTAAATAATAATTAATAATCCCAAATAATTCTTAAAATTATAAAAATGACTAAAATACCCCTCAGTTTGGAAATGAACACTAGCAAGACACCAAATCATAAGTCATGAATTTAAATAGTTTAAAAATAATTAAAAATTACTAAAAATCATAACATGAAATAAATACCATTAAATAATAATTATAATTACAAAATTTCAAAATTATCCTCTTCTGGAAAACTAGGTGTTACAACATCATATCTAAAGTCAACCCTCTCAGAATACTCATGACTAAACCGGGCTCTCTCAATTTCCGTTTAGCTACATGGACAATGTTGTTGACTCCATACGATATGCTCTTCATTCCTTAGAAGGCAGTAAAAGGCCAAGCATTAGCTGATTTTCTAGCAGCACATCCGGTGCAAGAATCTTCCAAACTCTACGACGAAATCCCCGATGAAGTAGTGGAGTCTAACACTGCAACTGAAGAAATTCCTATTTGGCAAATTTTTTTTGACGGTGCATCAAGAACAGGACCCAAAGGAAATATTATGGCTGGAGTAGGTGTCGTGCTCGTGTCACCTGATCATCTGGTGATACATCGTACATATTCTCTCGTAGAACCATGCACCAACAACGTGGCCGAATATAATGCCCTATTAATCGGTCTACAATTGGCTAAACAACTGGGAGTTGACTATCTAGAAGCTTACGGTGATTCCAAGCTAATAGTTAGTCAAGTCTGAGGGGATTATGGAGTTCATCACGAAAATCTTATCCCCTATCAGAGAGCAACAATCGAGTTGGCATCTACTTTTGCTGGATTCTTCATCGAGCACGTGCCTCGATTACATAATATAGAAGCAGATGCTCTAGCCAGTCTCGCTGCTTCCTTGACCGTCCCTACCAATACTCAGCAGTCGATCACAGTGTCTGGTCGAGAACTATTCTGTATAAAAAATGCCTTGCATATTCATCACAGTTACACAACGAAAACAAACGTCGATGTTAAAGACTGGAGATTTCCTTTTATAGACTACGCCGTCTATGGAATCCTTCCTGAGGACCCGAAGGAAGCTGTGTCTATCCAAAGGCGATCCGTCAGATTTTACTACGACACAGCTACCAAGATGTTGTACCGGCGCTCTTACGACGGGCTACTGTTACGATGTTTATCAAACATAGAAGCCAAATATGCACTCCGGAAGGCTCACGATGGAGTTTGTGGTGCACATCAATCAGGCCCCAAATTACAAGATCGCCTCAAACGAATGTGTATTATTGGCCCACGATGATAGCAGATGCTGTTGAATATAGAAAAAAGTACAGATCTTGTCAGTTCCACACCGATTACATTCATCATCCTTCAGAGTTTCTATACCCGACGGCAGCATCCTGGCCTTTTGAAGCCTGGGGCATGGACGTCATAGGTCCAATTAGCCCGCCATCTTTCAGAGGACATCGGTTCATCCTAGCCATAACCGATTACTTCTTCAATTGGGTGGAGGCTATACCGCTCACCGAAGTGAAGGCATCAAACGTGATCAATTTTATTAAACATCACGTTATCTACCGCTTTGGCCTACCTCGCAGGATCATCCATGATAATGGTCCATAATTCGTAAGCCATGCATTCTATCGGTTCTGCGATAGAAATTGAATCCAGAATGTAGCCTCTACTGCCTATAATCCAGCAGCTAACGGGCTAGCAGGAGCCTTCAATAAAACCATCATTAAACTTTTTAAGAAATTCGTGTCTTTGAACAAGCGTGATTGGAATGAGAAGCTCGGCGAATGTCAAGCCTATCGTACAACGATCCGGACTCCAATAGGCAGTACGTCATTCTCTCTCATTTATGGGAGCGAAGCAGTACTTCCCCTACAAATTCAGATTCCTTCTCTTCGAGTAGCCTTAGCCAGCGAGTTGACTACCGAAGAAAGCTACCGTCTGCGTCTACAAGAGTTTGAAGCGTTAGACAAAAAATGCTTATTAGCTCAGCAGCGTATTAAGCTAACCAAGTACGTCTTTCCAGAGCCTTCAATAAAAAGGTGAAGGAAAGAATCTTTCAAGTCGGTGATCTAGTCTTAGCAGTGAGAAGACCAATGGTCATGACGCACAAAACAAAAGGGAAATTTCAGCCTAAATGGGAAGGTCCTTTCATCATAGAATCAGTGTATTCTAACGGTACGTACCGACTAACCAAGCCTGATGGCGACTTGATCATAATGCCTATCAATGGCAAGTTCCTGAAGAAATACTATGTATAACCTTTTTTACATAGTGTTCACATATGTCTAGTCATGTAAATGTACAGTGTGATGTTTATGTGATACGAAAAATTATCTAACTATTATCCGTATTTCAAGAGTCTTGAATACGCCTTAGATAATGGGTCCTCCAAAATATTTCCCCAGTGGAATCATTTCCTTTTTTTTACTCTGTCCAAACTCGGTTTGACGAAAACAAGTCACGTCCCTATTACCTCTGAATTATTTTCCGATAATTATTTCTCCAGTGGAATGATTAAGAAATATTTTGTCATGTCCATATAACCTCTGAGCAAAGTATTCATCAAGGATACTACGTCCATATTATCTTTGTTAGGTTTTTTTCTTAAAATCCATTCTACTAAAAACTACTCCTGATTATCGTGTGTCACGTCCATATTACCTCTGATACCGATAGTCTTTCAACTTGACGTCTGTACCCAACCCGGAATAAAAGATACGGTGTTAAGACCACAAAACCTATCACGTCCATATTACCTCTATTGGGTTTTGTTTCGAATCTATTACCCGCACCGACAGTGCCCAGAGGGGTAATAGGTCCACGAAAATATCATTCAAATCTATTTGCTCGCGTTCCCAAATGCGTAGAGGGGCAATAGGTCCACAAAAAAGTCCTCCAGTGGGATGTCCTTTATCAAACACAAATGTTGTATTAGGCCCTCTAGTACAAGTACTACAGATACCACAAATAAAGAATGGACTGAATGTATTCTATTTATTCAAAATTAGTTACATTCATAGGAGTACATCTCCAGTAAAGGATTATACTGATTTTGTTTCATATTCCCGAAAACAGCAATTACATGACAATTAATGGATCCCTACAGTCGAGGATCATAGTTGTGTTGAGGCATATACCATTCTCTCTGCCATTTCGCATATGAAAGGTCTATTTGATTAAGGTCTTCAGCGGGGACAGGAGGATCAGAACTCCCAGTGCTACTGCCCTAAGACTTGGGCTCCTCCTTTATAGCAGTCTCAATCTTGGAAGTAATTCCCTTACTGATGGGCTCCAGCTCTTCTTTTACCTCAATTTTTGGTATCACCTCCTCCTTAACAAACGGTGACTCTTGTTCGATGAAGGGGGCAGCATCTCTTCCTTCATAATGTTCTCAGCCTTCGGCGTGGATGCTGCAAAGAATCAAAGACAGAAAAGAAGGTCAGACTCAGAAACCGCAGGAAAAACTAAGTGCTGAAGGACTCTTATGCGCCCAAAGGACTATGCGCCTAAGACAAACATGTGAGCGCATAACGTACGGCAGTACGTGCACGCATAACATGCAAACAACTTGTGGGCGCATAATATGGCAACATATGGGCGCATAGCACACCACAGTATTGGCACATAACTTCTGTGGACGCATAAGAATGCCACAGAAGTATGTTGCCTTAGGCGCATGCGCCCAAGCAGAATAAAAGTCTGAGAGTCGCAAATTAATGCTCAAGACTTTGTTTTTTGAGGCGTGCCCTCACCCAGAATTGGGTCCTGGACTGGCGAGGACGCTGCCGCAGGAGGAGAGCCACTCGGTGCAGCCCCCTTGTCCTTCGCAGATTTCTTCGTGACCTTGGGAGATATGGTTCGTAAAAGAAATGAGATGAAGAGTCTTTTTGAAAGTTCTAAAAAGAAGAGAATAATAAACTTTCT
The DNA here is from genome assembly GCA_029216955.1 of Iris pallida. Classification (NCBI taxonomy): domain Eukaryota; kingdom Viridiplantae; phylum Streptophyta; class Magnoliopsida; order Asparagales; family Iridaceae; genus Iris; species Iris pallida. The sequence continues at coordinate 7,072,679 of JANAVB010009400.1, read as the reverse complement.
TTCTCTTTCAAAGCCTATTTATAGGCATGGGCCACTTCCTATGCGCCCACTATTCTCTATGTAGATATGTGCCCATTAAGCGTTATGCGCCCACCATGGCTTATGCGCCCACGTGAAGATCTAACCTCTTGCACACATGCGACTGCCACTTATTGACGTAGACAAGGTATGAAGGATGGACCTCTTCAAATTCTACCCCGATGAATCTATCAGTTCAGATTTTCGAGGAAGGTCTCAACAGTCGTCTCTCTGACAGGCTGGCCAAACGCTATGTACCCAAAAAGAGAGTTGTGCTATGTGCACACTGAGTAGACGGTCCATGCTTCTTTCAAAGTATTTCGAACTCGTTCAAAATATCGAAAACTTTAAAGGGGGTCTTGTAGAAGCATGAAAATTTCAACAAATAAGGCTTATGCGTCCATGCCTATGAAGACATATGCGCCCATGTGAAACTCAATGCGCCCAAGTCGCCCTGTAAAGGTCTATGCACCCAAGCCACCCTATGAAGCTCTATGCGCCGAAGCCACCCTGTGAAGTTCTATGCGCCCAAGCCAAGTTCCCTCAGAAGGAGGGCGCATAGCCTGAAACAGGACTATGCGCCCAAGCCTGACTCAGTCAAAGCCATGATTAAAACGTGCACCGAAGCGTACGGCCACGTCAGTATCCACGAGCAATCATGCACCGAAGCATGCGGCCACGTCAGCACCATGTCAACACCACGACCAACCCACGATCTCGCAGCCTGTACGAGCCTACACCCTATGCGCCCAAGGTAGGACTATGCGCCCACATGAAAACTAGTGTATTTTCCTCATGTGGGTGCGTAACATCATTCCAGCTCAAAAACTACTATAAAAAGGGGTCTCATCCCTCTTCAAAACACAGAGCGGGGAGCATTTTTCAAGAGCCAAATTGTTGTACTTCTTGCCAGTGAGCCAAGAGTTAGCAATTTTCTTAGGTTTTCTCCCACTTTTGTAATCGGAGTGTCAACGGAGTAAAGGAGCAACTGCTGCTCGATCTCCATCGTCCCATTCCCTAGAATTCTTTTTTGTACTCGGAGATCCTCAGCGCAGGATCTCTTATGCGTACTCAATTTGTGGTGCCTTGTGCCATTAAAGAAAAGATAGCGTTTCTTCTTCTTTTTGTGTGTGTCCACACTCCCGGGCCGGACGGGTTCTCCGAGGATTTCTTCATATCTTGCTGGGACATCATCGCTCCAGATCTGCTTGATGCCACCACTGCTTTCTTCCAGGGGGCGAGATACCCAAAATCCATATCCAGGGCGAACCTCATCCTCATCCCCAAAAAAGATAATTCGGAGACCTTTAGAGACTTTCGGCCTATAAGCTTATGCAACTTCACCAACAAGATCATCGCCAATCGAATGTCCGACCTCCTGCCCAAGATCATCTCCAAAGAGCAGAGCAGCTTTGTCAAAGGATGGAACATCATCGACAACATCCTCCTAGCTCAAGAAATGGTTACCTGCATGAAATTCCCTGCCAGAGGAGGCAACGTCGCCATCAAACTAGACATGGAGAAAGCTTACGATCGTATGGACTGGCAATTCTTGATCTGGATACTCAGAGCTTTCGGTTTCTCAGAACCGTGGATCGACATTATCTTCAGATCAGTCAGCAACTCCTAGTTTTCCACTGTCATCAACGGCCAATCGGAAGGTTTTTTCCCTTCTAGCCGTAGATTTCGCCAGGGAGACTCCCTGTCAGCCACCATCTTCATCATCGTTGTCGAAGCCCTCAGCAGAAATCTCAAAAGCAAGATCAACAACCCTCAATTTCACCACTTCCACACCACCGCAGGTTGTCCCATCATCACTCACCTCGCTTACGCAGACAATGTCCTTATTTTCTCGTCAAGTGACATCGGATCTGTTGAGGTTGTCCACAGAACGCTGGAGAGATACGCCACATGCTCAGGTCAGCGTGTCAATAACAACAAAAGCGTCATCTGTACCCATCACAAAGCGGAATGGAATCACTCAACTAGGATCTCTAATTTGACTTCCTTCACCACCTCGTATCCTCCATTCTTCTACCTAGGCTGCCCGTTAGTGTATGGTAAGTCCAACTCCAGCATTTTTGAGTCCCTAGTGACCTCTATCAGGAAGAAGATCGAGGGCTGGCACAACGTGACCCTTTTTCCTGGCGGGAAGATGATTTTGGTCAAGCACGTTCTCTCCTCCATCCCCATCCATATCCTGGCAGCCTGCTGCCCCCCCAAGAAGGTTCTCTCAACGCTCGAATCCTTCTTCGCTAGATTCTTCTGGGGCCATACAAATGGAGAGGACAAGCACCACTGGGACAGTTGGATCACCATGGCTAAACCCACAGAGGAGGGCGGACTTGGATTTAGCAGATTGGAGCACTTAGTGGACGCTCACTCCATGAAGTTATGGTGGAAGCTGCGCACGGGCCACTCTCTCTGGACCAGGTTCATTAAGGCCAGATACTTCAGATTTGCTCACCCGACGATGGCCTTAGTGAACAACAGGTCCTTGGCCACCTGGCGTCGCATCTCTAGAGGCCGTGAGCTCATCGAACCCTTTATCCGACTACAGCTGGGCAACGGTCACTCCTCGGTGAGTCACGAGCGTTGGCTGAGTGACTCGCTCCTCACCGTCTACACCCCTCTCAACGGGGAGATCCGTGACCTGTGGGATAACACTTCGGGATGGATCTGGAACAGAGTGAGTGAATGGCTCGGGTAGGAGGTGGCCGACTATCTCGCAGCCGCTAATTTGTAAATCTCCGACGAACCGGACTCCCTGCGGTAGAACCCCAATTCAAGCGGCTCTTTCTTGCTGGCATCGGCTAGGATTATTGCGAAAGGGACCGGCACCACGTCCCCCTTTATCGTCCCGTACTGGCAATCATGCATCCCTAACAAATGGTCGATCCTCATTTGGAGAGCTCAGAGACGAAAACTTCCCACTGACGACTCCATCACCTCTTTCGGCTACAGCCTCGCATCGAGATGCCACTGCTGTTCCTCCCCTCAAGAAGAGTCGGTGGAGCACGTCCTGTATTCTGAAGATCTGGCATCGTAGTTGTGGTCCAGCCTCAATATTAAGCTACAGCAAACTCACCATCCCGGAGGCTTCAACGATATCCTTTCCTACTGGGGTCACTTCCACGGCCGTCAGATCGTAGTAGCCGCTGGTATTTGGGTTCTATGGAAAAATTAGAATAAGTATAGGTACGAGGGGCGCCAATTCCTTCCTCGCCAGCTCCAAAGAGAAGTTCGACGTCAGATCCATCATGCCAGGCGGCGCTGCACTCACTCCGAGGACAGCTTTTGGGATGCCTTGTCCTAACTATCGCCCTTCTTCGCAAGGTTTTGGGTTGACGCTCTGCGTCCTTTTGTAGTTCTTTCTTTCTTTTTGGGCGCGTGGTGCTTTTACTTGTATAGGCATCGGCATTTTGCGCCTGATAATATATATATATATATATATATATATATATATATATATATATATATATATATATATATATATATATATATATATATTTTTGAGTTATAAATATATGGGTAGGCAAGGTCGTATAAATATACCTACACATCTATAAGATTGTGTATATCCATTTATATACGATTTTCTATATGTATCTATATGGTTAAATATATATATATATATATATATATATATATATATATATATATATATATATATATATATATATATATATATATATATATATATATATATATATGTGTGTGTGTGTGTTGTGTGTGTGTGTAATTAATATAAAAATATTTTTCTTATAATGTTTATTTAAAAATTCTTTGAGATGGTGAGAAATATTTTATTTTGTATCATTGTTTAGAAAATATATAAATGTATATATATATATATATATATATATATATATATATATATATATATATATATATATATATATATATATATATATATATATATATATATATTTTTATATATATATATTTTTTTATATATATATATTTTATATATATATATATATATATATATATATATATATATATATATATATATATATATATATATATATATATGTGTGTGAAAAAAGAAAAAAAAAATATATATATATATGTGTGTGTGTGTGTTGTGTGTGTGTGTGTAATTAATATAAAAATATTTTTCTTATAATGTTTATTTAAAAATTCTTTGAGATGCTGAGAAATATTTTATTTTGTATCATTGTTTAGAAAATATTATATATATATATATATATATATATATATATATATATATATATATATATATATATATATATATATATATATATATATATATATATTTATTTATTTATTTATTTATTTATTTATAACATTGGGTTATTATAAATATAATTCTATATATACAAAATTGCATCTAAACCTATTTGGATGTACAAAACCCTATAAAGTAATTCAGAAATAATACTACTGGGTCATGGCAACCTAATGTGGCTCTACCAAGTGGGGTTGGCTAGGTTAGGGTCCCTACATATTTCCTAGTCAAATCGAATCTGAAAATTATTCAATGAGTCTTCTATGCCATTCGCAAATAAATAGCATATGGGAATTCAATTGAGTGGCACACCCTTGTGTAGGTCCTAAAAATCAAGTTGCACCCATCAAAAAAGCAAAGAAAATCAAATTGTGCATCTTTCAAGTGAACTGCGCAGGAAACAAATTGCGCAACAACTCAACTGCGCAAACATCCAAGCGCGCTAGCTGACGTGGCCGCATCATCATTATCTGACAGAGAATTAGATCTTCTGACAGCTGACAGTTCGAAGAACGAGGAAACTGTTCGTTTCTCGTGCAGCACAGCGCTCGAGGACAGCTGTACATGCAGCACAAGCTACCAGCCCAATCGAAGCACAATCTGCCAAATTCTCTGCAGCGTAATTCAATCCCAGTGCAGTCTGAAGCCAGCGCAATTCATATGGCACAATCCATCAAGATAAATGAAAATTTACACGTGGCCTACATGCAATCAATTGATCATTACGTGGTAACCGTCTGTACACGACCAAGCGCATTTCAATCAAACAATGCCACGCGTCTCATACAGTTGGTCCACGATCGAGTAACTGCCAGCGCAGTTTGCTGCTAGCGCAGTCCAATGTCTACGCAATACATCTTGCGCAATTCAGAATAACTAAAAATTAGGTATTTCCAGAACTCTATAAATAGAGTTTCAAGTCCTCCATTATCAGTCAGATCAGATCAGAGATCATTCAAGTCATCACCAGAGATCAGGAGTTCTTGCCAAAGTGTTGCTGCATTCTTCAGAGGCTACCGTCTTCAAAGTTCACATCGTCCAAGGGATAAAACGATCGTCTTCAGATCGGATTCCTATAGTTGTACTTTCCCGGAATTCTTGTAATCTTCTTACAAAGTTTGTGAAATAAAGATCAACTTTTGTTTTTGCAAACAAAATGGCGACTCTGCTGGGGACGACTTTCTCCTCCGATGAGGAAGTGACAACTCAATGTGACGTTGCGTCTATCGAAAAGACGCAGAAGACACTGGTTGTAAAGGTCAACCAGACGGCCTACGAGACGATGATCAACTCCAGGACTACTCGTCGCACTGCGACTTCTGCCAAGAGCAAAGTCTGCTCAGTGTGGACTCCAAAGTCCTCTGCACAATCCCTTGTGTAATCCTCTGCGCAGTCTGCTATCTCTGCTTCCAAGACTGTTGCAGTCTGCTGCTACTGCCCATGCACAATATACTGCTCCCCTTGCCAGTACACGAACAACTTCCTATGCTGCTCTGGCAAAGTGCAAGACTCCTCTTCCCCTGGCGCATTTGGCTACAACTCTGCCTGCGCAGTCCACCACTCTGAAATCAAGACTCCTGCTGTGCAATCTGCTGTGACTGTGGCCAGAAGACCTTCTGTCAAAACTCATCATGCGCAACCAGCTAATGCGCTAACAGCCACTTCCACCCCTGTGCAAACTGTGCCAGCGCAGTCTAAGAGGGACAGCCCTTTGTCTAATCTCCCTTCTTCTCACAGTAAAGGGAAAAACTCTGCTCCTCTTTCCAAACATCTTGTTGCTCCAGCGCAATCCACTGGGGATAATCTGTTGACTATTCCTCCTCCACCTCAGAACAAAGGAAAAGGCCCGTTGGTCTTTTCTCAAACTTCCTCGTCCCACGACTTGGAAGACAACAGAGGGAAACGCTCTTTAGCCAACCCTTCTTCACAAAACAAAGAAAAAGGCCATTTGGTCTTTTCTCAGTCTTCCTCGGTTTTTACCATAGAAGATCAATCTGAACGTACCTCGGCACCAATCAGTACAAGGACTCTCTCAAACAAGAGTTCTTCTTCCCTCCTTGCCAAAAGGAAGTGCACTGATCAAAGAGGTATTCTGCCTACCCCGGTAGCAGAATTCTAAGATCTTCCAACTCTCAGGATATCCCGTTCAAAATAGGGAAAATTACTGGTGTCTCAGACAGAAACCCCTGGGGGTGAATTTATTGATCTAAGAACTTATCTCAATAGACCAACTTCGGTGAAACGCAAACAGCTAATGCCGAAGACCAACCAGCATCAGAGGCAAACTTCCAGGATCAAAAATCCTGACACCTATGCTAATAAAATGAGTACTTCCCTGTACACTCAAGGGACAAAATATCTGAAGAACTGGAACCATGTTCCGAATGTTGTCAAAGAACATATCCCTCAGACCTCTTCTCGTCCTGTCATTGTTCCTGATCTCCGAGAACACCTCAAGCAAAAATGGGACAACATCTCAACACCTCCAGTGTAACCACTTGGACACCATTGTAATCACAAGGTTGTCATCAAGTGTTGTAGTCAGACAACAAAACGATCTGTCTTCGATCATTTGAATTTTACAACATCTGAACCTATGTCAGAAGATGAAGACGAAGTGTTGTACGCTTCCGTCAACATGACTTCTCGAGACACTAGGGGTAGGAAGTGCTCCAAGCACGGCAAGCCTCGCCGGCCCAGCCAGCGGTATTTAGATCTACTCCAAGAATCTTCTGAAGGAGTATTTCGACATACCAGATCCAGAAGCTGAGATACAATCGGTCAAAGGAATCTTCTCCAAGATCCTTTCGGTCATCTCCCTCTTTCTCACTCAGGAGATGATTCTTTCTCTGACTATGATGCATACAGCAAAAGTTCTGAATAGACAGTGTCCTCCACTGTACCTAGAGAAGTGACAGCTTATGTTGTCACTGAAGATCCAGATGCTTCTAGTTTGGCTAGTCAAGAACAACGAATAGCTGCACTAGAAGACAAGCTGAAGACCATGGCTGAAATGGTTGCAAGTATGCATTCTATCATTGTGGCCCAACATACAGTACCACCGGCTGTACCTGCTGTAAATTCTGAAATCATAGCATCGTCGGTGCATGTCAATGCAGGGCTGGGGGTAGCATCTCCTCAAGTACCTCTTGTACAGATTCAACCTACACCCAGTCAGTTAGGTGCTGGGGGTAGTGCTTACCACGCTGTTCCTCCTCCTAATACTCTGATTCAGCCTGCTTCTTCTACATCATTGGAGGATGCTAATGAAGTTGTCAAAATCTTGTGCACTCAATTCGAGGCCTTCAAAGAGAAGGACAATTTGCAGAGGTTGGGAATCAAGCAACCCTATCCAGTTGAATGGAAGGAAGTCCCATTTCCTCCAAAGTACAAGATCCCTATAATTTCGCTGTTTGATGGCAGCACTTCTCCCAGTTAGTTCATTAACCACTTTGAGGTAATGACTGTCCAACTTCAGCCAAATGACGCTCTTCTTACCAGAGTATTCGTCGGCTGTTTAGCCGGTGTCGTATACGATTGGTACAGAAGTTTGTCCGATGGCTGTATCACCTCTTTCTCGGGTCTCAAACAGATCTTCTTGGAACGATTCTATGAGGGGATCAATGAATGACCATGTTAGCCCTTAATAAAATCAAACAAAGACATAATGAAACCGCTGAGAGTTTCATTGAAAGGTTCTGCCGAGAAGCCTTAAAAATGCCTTCTTGAACTCCGGCCGCTGTCACCATAGACACCTACAAGGCAAATCTTTTGCCTATCATCAGCATGTGGACGGGATCAACTCAGTTCCAAGATTGGCCATCCTTCATTGTCAATACTAAAGCAGCTGAAGTTAGCGCTGACAAGTTCAAGCAGCTAGGGGTACACATGTCTAACCTCGACCGGGACGAACACCAGACATCGAGTAGCGGTAATTGCCAGAACAACCGCAAGGGAAAAGAGACTTTGAACATCAACTTGAAGAACAAAGAATCTCTGGCGGTCAACGTAGCTCTACCTACGTCTACTTCTACTCCTTCTGCACCTCCACCAAGGGAACCTCGTCCGAAAGTAGAGTACTCATTTGACGAGAATGACACTGTGAGCATCTTTGATTGCTTGATCAAAAGCAATAAGCTCCAACTTCCAGACCCAAAGAAGCCTGATGAGGTCGGTAAGACTGATCATCCCAAATATTATGTCTACCACAGGTTCATTGGGCATCCCACTCGAGCATGTTATGTGCTCAAAGACAAAGTTCAAGAGCTAGTCAACGCTGGTGTTGTCACTCTGCAGCAAGACGAGAAGACGGTTATCGCGAACATGGTCTCAGTTCAGTTCGGTGACTTCCCTCCACAGATGGTACAATACGGTGTTATCCCTATCCCCAAGGCTACTCTTGAGATCGAGAATCTCCCTCCTCCACGAAGTGAAGGTCTCGTCCCCTTATCTCTTGACAATAGCGAGATTATGTGGATTCACCCTGATCTTGCTTCAGAGTTCGAAGTTCCTTCTTCCTCCAAGAAGAAAGAACGCTCTAAGGGCAAGACAAAGACTTGCAATATGGTGTCTTTTGACCCCCATAGTTGAAGAGGAAATCCTGCTGGGCACCAGATCAGGAAAAGCCTATCTACGGGAGCATCCTGAAGCTCAGGACAATCCTGTTTCTTCTTCTGAGCCCGCTCCAGTACAACCTGTCTCCCCTGAGGACATTTCTACTACTGTATCCTCACCGGTTGTAGAGTCCACTCCTTCCAAGCCGACGGTAGCTGACAAAGGCAAACAACAAGTCTGTTTCGACAAGCCCTTAAAGAAGTCATCTTCTTCTGGACTTGAAAAGCCTTACAACTTTGATATCTTGGCTCAACTAGCCAATACACCGGCCAGGCTGTCAATCTTCGAGCTCTTGCACCTTTCTAAAGAGACTCGAAAAACTCTGAGTGAAGCTCTCATGCAGGCAGAAACTTGTCTAGCCCTTCTGAAGAAGCCGAAAGCAGAGCCAGTCTCTTGCCTTCATTGTCATAGTGTGTTGGAGTTAATTCCAAATATTACCTTCACACAAGATGATATGCTGATGGAAGACAATAGACATGACCGTCCTCTATACTATACAGGATATGTCGACTCGATGAAAGTCGATCGTATTCTGATAGATCCAGGGTCTGCCCTCAGCATCATACCGAAGACAATGTTAGATGCACTGAAAATCCTAGTGCATAGTCTTTCTAGCACAATCACCACCATCCTGGGGTTCAATCAGGAAAGAAGTGAACCTCTGGGCAAGATTCGCCTAAAACTCCAAATAGGTAATCTCCGCACAAAGGTGACCTTCTACATCATAGACAACCATGGTTGTTCTTATAATGCTCTGTTGGGGAGACCATTCCTGCATGAACATAATATTGTTCCTTCGACTCTCCATCAATGTTTCAAATATGTTGATGACAATGGAGAGGTTCAAAAGGAGGTTGCTGATCTCTATCCTTTCAAAGGTGTTGAAGCATGCTGCAACAATGCTCGTATGTACAAGGATGAGTTCATGAAAGTAGTACTGTCTCTGGACACTGAAGAAGAACAAGAAGCAGTGCCCAATGACCCTCTCATTATACCTGTCAAAGGGCGTGTTTCTCGTCCTCAATCCTCCAAACCACTGGCTATTCACTTGCCAGTCCAGAAACAACCAACTGATGGTGGTCAGGATCAAAGGAAGCTCACCTCTTCTGAGCCACTTGTTATCGACTTACGTCGTAACAAGGAAAAAAGGCAGCTCACCTCTTCTGAGCCACTTGTTATTGATTTATCTCATAACAAGGATAAAAGGGAGCTCACATCTTCTGAGCCGCTTGTTATCGACCTCCGTCATAACAAGTCCAATCCTCCTCCACGTTCTTCTTTTTTCCCTCTTGTAATCAATCTGACCAAGCCTGCTAAGGCTACAGGTCCTACTGTAAATACAGATGTACAAATTAATGAAAAAGCATCTCCTTTCTAGTATACTGATGTCATTTATCATGCTAAATGCTATTTGGATATGTTAGATAGCTTTCAGTCATTTACAATGGGAGTTGTACAGTCTCTTCAAACAGAAGTCTCACTCGAACATCCAAATGACTCATATCGTGTTGTGCCCGCTCGAAAGAGAGGCGAGAGTCTAATACTTTTTAGTAAAGGACCAGAACAAAAATTTAGCTATACCGATGATAGCAAAAGTAACGATACGGGGCATCTCCAACTTCGTTGTTACAGTCAACAATCAAAAGACATCATCCGAAAGATGGGTTATCATTTCAAGAATGGCCTCAACTACGGTAAGGGTAGAAGAACTCCTATCTGTACGGCTGTTCCAAAAGGAAAATCAGAGATGTACTATAGCAGAACCAAAAGAGGTCTCGGATATGCTTCACCTCTAATATTATCCCCAGCAGTCTTCGAATCCGATAGCGAGGAGCGTTCTAACTCTTCTGATTCCAGATCATGGGATTCTGACACCAGCAATGGTCAAGTTCATCGATTGGTCGTATCTTCCAACATGGTCTCCGTTGAACTTCCAGAAGGCTATGACAAAGATATTGAAAAAAATCTCGAAACAGATTCTTGGGCTCAACGAATGGATACCCAATAGGAACTCTGATTCGAACAAAGAGAACCTCTTACCGAAGATCAATTGGTTCAAATTGATGTAGGAGAGAGCGGGTCACCTCGTCCAATATTCATCAGCAAGAACCTTCCAGAGGCAGACAAGTAAGAATTAATTCTTTTTATTCAAGAATATATTGATGTCTTTGCCTGGAGCTATGAAGACATGCCAGGTCTAGATCTCAAAGTTGCTACTCACAAATTGAATATCTTGCCTAATGCAAAACCGGTCAAACAGCAACAACGGCGCTTCAAGCCAGAAATGATGGACGCAATCGACGATGAAGTCAAGAAGCTCATTGTTTGTGGCTTTATCCGAGAAGAACAACATCCAGATTGGGTAGCCAATGTCGTCCCAGTTTTGAAGAAAACTGGAAAAGTTCGAGTTTGCATCGACTTTCGGGATCTTAATGAAGCCTATCCAAAAGATGAATTTCTTCTTTCTATCACGGACGTCATGATTGACAACACCTGTGGGTTCGAGCGAATATCTTTCATGGATGGATTCTCCGGATACAATCAGATTTGGATGAATCCTGAAGATAAAAAATATACTTCTTTCCACACTCCTCGCGGAGTCTACTGCTATACCGTAATGCCATTTGGTCTCAAGAACGCTGGTGCAACTTACCAACGAGCCATGATTACCATCTTTCGAGATCATCTGCGAAAGACTGTCGAATGCTATATCGACGATATTGCCGTCAAGAGTCGTCTAAAGGAAGATCACATCCAAGACTTGAGAACTATCTTCAATCTCATGTGCCAACATCAACTCAAAATGAATCCTACCAAGTCATTCTTGGGTGTCTCTAGTGAAAAATTTCTCGGCTTCGTCATTACCTCTAAGGGTATACACGTAGATTCCGAAAAGATCAAAGCCATTCAAGAGATGCGTCCTCCACGCAACCTAAAAGAGCTACGAGGATTCCAGGGTCGACTTGCGTACATCAGGAGATTTATTTCGAATCTGTCTGGACGCTGCAGACCATTTACTCAACTAATGAAGAAGGTTGTATCTTTCATTTGGACCGAAGAATATCAACGAGCATTTGATGACATAAAATGATATCTCATGAACCCACCAGTCTTGGTGCCACCGATCTCAGGCATACCATTCTTAATGTATGTCCATGCTATGGATCATTCATTGGGTGCTCTACTTGCCCAAAAGAACAAAGAAGGTCACGAACATGCCATTTATTATCTCAGTCGTACTATGATTGGTGCCGAACACCGTTATAGTCCGGTCGAAAAAGAATGCCTAGCTCTTATGTTTGTTGTTCAAAAGACTCGGCATTACATCATTGGCCAAACTATTCATGTCATATCCCGAGTTAATCTTCTTCGGGTACTGATGAAGAAGCCTAGCACACTTAATTCTCGGCTGGCTACATGGGCCATTCTGCTAGCCCAATATGACATGGTATACGTTCCACAAAATATGTTAAAGGTCAAGCACTGGCAGATTTTTTAGCAGCTCATCCTGTTCCAGAGACATCCAAACTTTATGATGAAAATCTAGACGAGACATTGGAATCAAATATGATCTCCGAAGAATTTCCTACTTGGCGTCTATTCTTTGACGATGCGTCCAGGATTGGACCCAATTGTGCCATTATCGCAGGAGTTGGAGTTGTCCTTATTTCTCCAGACGGGTCAGCTATTCAAAGAGCCTACTCCTTAGATGAACCTTGCTCCAACAACGTAGCAGAATACAATGCTCTACTCATTGGTCTTCAGTTAGCTAAACAACTGGACATTGAATATCTTGAAGTCTATGGTGACTCCAAGCTGGTTGTTAACCAGGTTAGAGGAACCTATGAAGTTCGCCATCAAGATCTAGTGCCTTACCATGAAGCGGCAATCAACATGGCTACATCATTCAAAGCCTTCTTCATCGAATATGTCCGACGAGCTTGCAATACTGAAGCAGATGCTTTGGCTAATCTTGTAGCAGCCTTAGCCATCCCTATCAAGAGACAGCAGGTGGTGGTTGTCTCTAATCGAGAATTGTTCTGCATCAAAAACAATCGTAATATTGAGTTCAGTAATCTTACTGAAGCCAATGTTATCAGTGAAGATTGGAGATCTTCCTTCATCGACTTCGTAGTTCATGATATACTCCCTGAAGATCCCAAAGAGGCTACGAGTATTCGTCGGCGGTCTCTGCGATTCTACTACAATTAAACCACCAAAACTCTTTACCGGCGAACTTATGACGGCCTACTCTTGCGCTGTCTTGCTGGTGATGAAGTGAAGCAAGTATTATGTGAAGCTCACGACGGTGTCTGCGGAGCACATCAACCCGGTCCTAAACTACAAGACCGTATCCGACGTATAGGTTACTACTGGCCCTCTATGGTATCTGATGCCATCGAATATGTAAGGAAATGTCGAGCTTGTCAATTCTACGCAGATTTCATTCATCAACCATCAGAATTCCTTCATCCAACTGCTGCTTTCTGGCCTTTTGAAGCCTGGGGCATGGACGTTATAGGTCCCATCAACCCTCCTTCTTCTAGAGGACATCGGTTCATACTGGCAATAACTGACTACTTCTCCAAATGGGCCGAAGCTATACCATTGGCTGAAGTCAAGACCAGCAGTGTCATCAACTTCGTCAAACACCATGTCATCTATAGATTTGGTATACCTCGACGAATCATCCATGATAAAGGACCTCAGTTCATCAGCCAAAAGTTCACAAGGTTCTGTGACGATCACCGGATTGACAATGTCGCTTCAACAGCTTACAATCCTGCTGCTAATGGCTTGGCTGAAGCTTTTAACAAGACTATCATCAAGCTCCTTAAGAACTTTGTGTCTACTAACAAATGAAACTGGAGTGAAAAGCTTTACGAATGTCTTTGGGCCTACCGTACTACGATTCGCAACCCTATAGGCTGTACACCCTTCTCTTTGGTGTACGGCTGTGAAGCAGTTCTACCCCTGGAACTTAAAATCCTATCTCTGCGGATTTCTATCGCCAATGAACTCACAACAGAAAACAACGATCTTCTTCAACTCCAAGAATTGGAAGCGCTCGACGAGAAAAGGCTATTGGCTCAACAGCATATTGAGCTATACCAAGCCCGTATCTCAAAGACCTTCAATCGCAAAATTAAAGTCAGAGCCTTTCAGAAAGGAGAGCTCGTTCTAACCGTCAGACGTCCTATGACTATGACTCATATGAGCAAGGGCAAGTTCGATACGAAGTGGGAAGGGCCATATATCGTGAGCAAAGTCTTCTCAAATGGAGCCTATCAACTCACAGAACTAGACGGTCGAGTTGCAATGATGCCCATCAATGGCAAGTTCCTCAAAAAGTATTATGTATAAATGTAAAAGACATTGCTTGTAATCATCAGACAAGTTCATAAATAAAATTTGATTTTATTTTATCATGAATGATAGTACATAACATCAAGGAAGGTCACTATCACCCTTCTCAAAATTGGGACGAGGACCACTACCGTCCTTTTCAAAAACATAATCAGCAAAAGAGCCAAGAACATCCTTACTCGAACCCACCAGGAACTTGCAAGCAGCCATCCTCATGGCCTCTTCTTCCTCTGTCATCCCTGGTTCAAGAAGGAAGTCCAAGATGTCCCTTGTCGGCTTTGATACAGACGAACCTTTGCCTGCCTCTGTTTGCTTTGGCTGGGCCGGCTCGACTGGACGTTCTTCAGTAACCGCTTCAACCTTCGGGACGATCCCAGCCTTCTTGGATGCATCTCCAGACGACATCTTTATATTGAAAAGTGAAAGTGATCATTCCATCTAATTTTCTGTTCTATTTATAGACAGAGATTTGTAAGACAATGAATCGACAAATTCATCCGATGGTTCACCCGTTCATTACATTCATCCGACGGTTCGTCAGTTCATTACATTCATCCGACGGTTCGTCCGTTCATCATATTCATCTAACGGTTCATCCGTTCATTCCATTCATTTGACGGTCCATCCGTTCATCCTGACGATTTATTTCGTTCACACATTTTGACGATTCTTATCCATTTCGTTCATATCAGCAACTTGTCATGTATTTGTTATCCTTGATTAAGTTGTCTACTGAAATAATGATATTCAACAAATTATATTCTGCCATGTCCACATTACCTCTGAGTAGATATAATGAATATAATTATTTTCTAAATCAAGAAATATATCATGTCCTGTACCTCTGAATATATTTTCTATCGCTATTATTTATATCTGAATAAGATATACAATAAATAATAGAGCCACAAAGAAAATATCTTTTTATTGATCAAAATTGAAAGACATTACAAAAATACATGTCACAAAATAAAAAAAATACAAAGAGTCATTCTATTCGGCTGGCGGGGTCATCAAGCTAGTCATCTGATGCTTTAAAGTTTGCAGTCGCTCCTCACGAGAGTCCATCACTCGCCTCCTAGCTTCCTCCATTCCAGACTTATCGTTGAAAGTCGGCATGGTTACTAGTCTGCGAGAGATTTCAGCTTGATGAGTTGTGACATACTCATCTCTTTCCTGGGTCAGAGCATCCAATTGTTGAACTGCAGTCTGATGTTATGTGACCTCATCTTCCAGAGCAAGCTGAACAAGTCTCAACTCTTCTTGAAGACAGGCAGATTCTGCTTGCAGCTCAACAACTTTCCTCTCCTTTTCCTCAGCAATAGATGCTATTGTTTCCACTTGGGAATTATACTCAGCAGACTTAGTAGAGAAAGTGTCCAAGAGAACTTGGAGATCAACTTTCGCAACTGCAGCCTCTTGAGACATCTTCTCAAATTCAGCCTGTACCAAAGGCTCCATCTCCCCCCTATTAAGCTCTTTGTAGATTCTAACCGATGCCTCCAGCTCATCTAATATATGTTCAAGAAAAACAGCTTGAGCTTCGTCACCTTGACTGCGGATGGCATTGATCAGATAGAAGGTTGGACCTCTAACTGTAGAGAAACCAGCATCTTCTTTCTCTATCACCCTATCTACTAAGGGTCCCAACAAATTAAAGAAAAGGTTGGTGAAGGAGCTAATGATAAATCGGTTAGTAGCCAGAGCACCAGGAGTAGCAGCTACTCCCATGGACGTCGAAGCAGCAGCAGGTGCCTGTACAGATGGACGTTCAGCTTCTTGCACTTGAGTGGAGGGCTCTTTAGACAAGGGAGCCATTGTAGAGCTGGCTGCCCCTCCCAGATGTTCTTCTGTAAAATCAAATAAACTTTATCATTTTGTTGTCATTTGCAACTAATCGAAAAGGATCAAAAGTAAAGGCAATCTTACCATTACTAGGTCCAGGGACAAGTTTGTCCTCTGCTGACACGATTTCCAACCTAGCATAAGTAGCCTCAGACATTACTGCCTGGCTACTACCTGCCTCAGAGCCGCCCGAAAAATATCGGCTACCACTAGCTGTCGCCGTTATTGGCACTATATCAGTGCATGTGGAAGGAACTGGGGAAGATTCAAGTTCTGCATGGATAAAAATGTAGATGTCAGCTATTTAATCTATAAAAAGAAGGTTGATAATATCATTTAATACCTTTGGGATCAGCAGTAGTAGTTTCCTCAGGTGCTACTTCTTCACCCGTATTCTTTTCTGGAGACACATGCACCTCAACATCCTCTTCAGGATTCAGCGTGTCATCAACGACTTCCGAGGATACATGGACATTAGCATCCTCTTCTGGATTTAAAGTATCATCAACAGCTTCTGTTGATGTATCTTCATTACTCACACTATCTTCTGGTGCTTCTTCGTTGTGCGGTGGCCGGATCAACATCATCATGCAGGCCGAAGTCGCAGTCATTCAGAGCATTGATCATTAATCGATCCTCTTCATCACGAAGTGTTCTTGGTGTAGCCGGAAGCTGGGTAGTCTCCACTGCAAGTGTAGGAGATCGCACCACTTCATCCTCTTTTTCCACGGCTTCCTCCATGGTCTCTACAGCCTCAACCCTCCTCTCTGGACAAAAAGTTTCAGGTTCAGGGGCGGGTGTAGGAGACGACATTATAACTCCGGCGATAGCACTTGCCATGACCGATGACAGGATTTGTCTCGGAGGAGTGACTACCTTCTTTCTTCTGAAGACCATTTTCTTTCTATGTAGAGGTCTCACCGGACTCTCTATATCTATGACATTTTTTGTCTTTGAACAGAAATTGGGGTGGTCGCTTCTTCTCTCTGAATTGACTCGGCCAGCTGCCGAGATTGTCACGACCCGCACCCTAGAGTTAGGGCACGAGAACGTAACAACGCCCAGCCTATGCCGCAGTGTCGGCGGTAGAACGCTGTCCTAGGTCTCAATACATCTAACAGTATAAGACAAAACAGTTTATACTCCCCGAATGGGGGTGACATAGCAGATACAGACTCAATCACATCTAAGGTAGAGCATGATGAGGATAGATAAAACATAAAATCCAAAAGAGATACAGGAGATAGAAGTCTAAGTGTCTAAGATACATAAACCCAGAAATACATCTCAAAGCTCAATACAGTAATCCATAGAATAAATACAACTCAATACAACTGAAATAACTAACTATACAACCTCTACTGTGTCTCCTCTAGGCTAGCAGGCAACCTCCAGGCTATCTATAAAATTTATCAACAGGTCCAGTCAGGACAGGAACGAGTACAACTCATCAAGAAATCCCAATTAAATGACAGATAACTATAAAGCAGTTATAGACAGTTTTATTGATGAATATGGCAGTTTTATACAGGTAATAATGTAGAGAAATAGCAAGGTACAAGGAAAGTAAGGTAATGAAATAAAAGAAGAATGATGGCAAAGAAGACTGTAAAATAAGATCTAGCTGAACTAGGGTAACATGTTATAAGTCCAGTTTGTACAATGTAAGTTGAGTATAATCCCAATGTGAGTCTAATACAATTTGAGTCTAGTAAATGATTCTTGTACATGATGATTCTAGTAGATGATTTTTCTCAATGATTGGAGTGAAGTGATTCTTGTAAGATTCTTGTACACTAATCCTTGTAGGTGATTCTTGTAATAAGTACGGCACATCGCACGCTCGGCCAAGCGGTGATGGCTATCATTCTTGTAATACGGTACATCGTACGCTCGGCCAAGCGGTGATGGCTATCATTCTTGTAATACGGCACATCGCACGCTCGGCCAAGCGGTGATGGCTATCATTCTTGTTTGGTGATTCTTGTTGAATACGGCACATCGCTCGCTCGGCCAAGCGGTGATGGCTATTATTCTTGTTTGGTGATTCTTGTTGAATACGGCACATCGCACACCGGTCCAGCAGCGATGGCTATCGTTCTTGTAATGATGATTCTTGTATGATTCGTACATTTAATACTTGTAGGTGTTTCGAGTAGATGAGTCTTGAGTGATTCGAGTAATAGGGTTAGATAAATCAAGTACATGTATTGCGAGTAAATGAATCTAAAATATTAATACATGTTGTGACAGAGAATCAAATAGAACTATACTAGAACAGAATCACAGTAATCATCAGATAATGAAAGAACTATCAGAGAATGTACTCGCCTGATGTCTGAATGTCCAAAGTAAATATACGGTCCAATGAGAGGTGTCTGGCTCCTAATCAGAACAGCACAAGTCACGATCTAAAATGACAATATGAAGTTCTACTATGCATTCTACATGATTCTAGGTCAATCTAGACCAAAGTCAACCCTTGGTCAACTCTGGTCAACTGCACTAGTCAAACTAGGTTAAACTAGGTCATGTCCCAATCCAGCAAGTCTTATTGGGCCTAACCAAGACTATCCTAGCAAGCACACATCAATACAAGGCTATACAAGCCAACATACACCCAACTCTATATAGCATGCATTTATTCAATACTCAACTAGGCAAGAATTCATATTGGATATACACTAGGTAATCTATTACTTTAAGCTATATATGTCTACACATATATACACATGCATATATTGGTATTAACATTAGGTCTATAATCATGGTATTTCAAATGGTTATATAAACTTATATATTACAACACAATATGCTAACATATATATATAATATACATACATAGCTAAGTTAACTATATTCATAAATACTTATTTAAGAGGCTATGTGTGTGTATGTGAACATGACAAAGGGACAAGTGAGGGTTAAATGGGCATACATAGTATATACATATGAAAGAGTGTCAAAGTGTAAGTGAACAATGTGTCAAGTGTGATAGTGTCAATATAGTGTAAGGGGGTACATGAGGTAATATAGGATTTGTGTTAACATAGAACATTACATCTCATTAACTTGTATATTGCATATATTACATATATTATTACATTACATTCATGCTTGCATTCATTCATCATTTATTTATTCTCTTGCACTACTATATGCACCATACATTACATACTATGGAACCTACATATTCATTACAAGCCATACTTATACATGCCTACATTAGATAGGATACTTACACCTCATACATCATTTATTTAAACATTTACTCATGCTTGTATTCTCTATTTAATTACATAATGTATATACATTAACATGGGTTAAAATCAAATAGAATATTATATTACACACAAGGGTGCACAAAATACATATGCCGAATAGTAACTCCTACTAATAATCAATACTATACCATCTCAGCATGAAATAAAATCTAGGATTAAAGTATGTTATAGATCTATGTGTTAGCTTTCCGAAACTTCAAACGGATCGCGTTTTCGTTTCCGAAAACTCCCGGAATCGCAAAAACACCGAGAACGCGTTTGTCTTTCGTACAGCTGACACTCAAATAATTCTCCAGAAAGTTACAGAAAGAATTAGGCCTATTAATACATGTTTTTGGAAATCTAACTTCAATACGCTTCTTTTAAAAAAAACAGAAGATTAAACCGAGCTTTGAGCTAGAAGTTATGATATTTCTAAGTTATGGCTGAAATTAAAAATGTGGATAAAAATCATGACGGATTTGGGTAGTTTGAGACAAAAGAACACAAGTATATAACATAATATATCAAGAACTCACTCTCTACACTAATATATATATATGAGACACTATAGAACACATCTCCAATACAAAAATATGAGATTAAACATGTAATAATTCATTCATACATAACAACAACACATAGTGTGTCCAAATTTGGGGTTTTCCCACATGGACACAAACACAACACAAAGGACACTCATATGACCTCCAAATGGACACGAAATGGACACAAATAGAGATACAACCATGGGGGTCATTCCTATGGGTTCAAAATAGACCTATATGCATGAGAAAATGAAAAGGAGAAGAGATTTATACCTCCTGGTAGATCGAATCGAAGAAAAACCTTCCCGGAGCGACACCGACACGTAGAGATTCCCAAAGGACACGAACGAGCTCCGAATCCTCCCAAACTTGGGTAGCTTCCTCCTTGGCTAGAATAGAGAAGGAAAGAAGAAGATTTGGTGGTGAAATGGAAGGATTTGGTGGAGAAATGGAAGGATTTGGAGAGAAATTGCTAGGGATTGCTCTCTAAAAATTTGGGGAAGAACAAGAGAGAGAGTGTGGATGAGAATAATGAAATAAACTTGAGCCTATCCTCTCCCAAAGTGGCTGGCCATATGGCTATTTGTCCTATTATGGTAAGGTCCAAAATGCCCCCACTAACCTATTCTATGAGTATTAGGAAAGGGCTAATTGGTTGGGGCTAAATTAGTCATTCTAAAGTCTCTAATCACACTAACCTTATCCATAATAATTAGTCTAACCTCTAACTAAAATATTTCTATCATGTGGACCAAAATTAATATCATGTGGGCCATGTCTAACTAGTGTGTGGGTCCCACTAGAGTCAAACTACCCCCGGGTCCCCGTTTCAAGTCGGATTGAGCTGAAATTCGAACCCGACTCAAATAATCCCAAAACAATATCATAAATAATAAAATAAATTTCAAAAATACAAATGACAAAAATACCCCTGTTCCTGAAAACTGGGGGTGACAAATTCCTCGAAATTAAAACCAAACAATAGTAAAATGTCAAAATCACAAGTCATAATTTTAAATAGTTTAAAAATGATTAAAAATCACCAAAAATCATAATATGAAATAATAATCAATAAATAATAATTATAATTACAAAATTTCAAAATTACCCTCATCTGGAAAACTGGGTGTTACAATCCTACCCACCTTATAAAAATTTCGTCCTCAAAATTAAGATGATCGCACCCCCTTCTATGTCAAACATAGTCAAGGGTCAATCACTAGTCAATTTCTCAACATCCAAGTACTTGGTCATCAACTGGTCAATTTCTTAGGGTTTTACCTATGCTAGCTATCTAGGTGTTGGCAACTAGAATTTACCAAAAGAGAAACTCTATAATAGACTAGCTCTTAACTTCCCAATCCTATCAAGTCACCTATAACTAAATACCTACAAACTAAGCACATGAATACCAAATACCACATATATATATATATATATATATATATATATATATATATATATACATGACTGATCAACCAAGAGTTAAGGCAGACTAAACTTATAAGGGTCTGAAATAATGCTTAGAACTAGGCTAAGGATGATTGGTCTGAATCAAGGGGACATGGTATCTAGTGAAGGGTCTGCACACTGCCTATAAAGGTGATCAACACAAAGGAACTCAACACGAAGAGAACTTAACTAAAATGGAAAACTGAACCAAGTATAGGCTAAACAACATGTTTATAACCCTATACAACAATGGCATATAGATACCAACTAACCTATATCCCATATGCCAATATCATCTGCAATCTATCTATGCAAATAGACATCTCGGTCTTATGTGAACTATAACTATACTCAAAGGCAGGCTCTGGTCATGGGTGCCTCACTGGAAAAGGTAAGGGAATGTAGTAATAATCATCAAGGCTGTAAGGCATACTAACATCCTATGTGTAACTGGTTGGTATTATAGATAACAGGAGAATTATCTGCAATGGGTTACTATTCTAACACCAATGCTAACTATCACCTCTAGGGTACAAACACTCTACAAGTCATCATACCATTATACTATGAAGGAACTACCTATGAAAAAAGCTCTACAAAACTAAATATCCCTACTCCTAAGTCATTTATAACAATCAAAAGGGTATGATGTTTAAACCTTCTCAAGATACAATCTGTTAATCATATGCGTCTGTCCAAAATCATGTTGTCCAGAGTCTTCATCATGCTAGTGAGCAAGGCTACGATAATCACAGAGTCCTTGACTAAGGTACGTACCTCTAGGTTCATGGTATTTAAAATTTTCGCACTGCCGCATGCGACGGCAAAAACCTTAAATTCCCATACCCGAGAATACATCCAAAATCTGACTACATGTCCTCACTATGCCAACTAACACGACTATCGAGGATTCTAGATTCCATAATTTAGGCGACCTAGCCCATATGATTTTCTCAGAAGAAAAAAAACAAACACAACAAAAGAGTAACATGACAAAATTAGTCAATCAACAAGGAACAAATGGAATCGAATTTCAAGGTAATTATAAAAGACAATTGTAGGAATAGAATTGAGAAGAACGGAACATGCAGCAAGATCTCTAATGGTCTGCGCATCCTTGACTATCCTGACGATAGCTCGCCCTGCTAGTTTTCCCTGGTCTGCTGCTGATGCTGCATGAATCACCGCTGCTGAGAGAAATCAAAAATGACGGGAGAAAATCTCTGTACAGATAGAGGTGCACCTCTAATATAGCAGAAACGCCAACCTGAGTCGGTACAACAAGAGCTTCGGTCTCGAGGCCCTGATGAACAGGACGAGAGGTGGCCAGCCTCTCGATAGTATCCCCCGAACCAGAGCGATGAAATCGTCTTCATAACCATCATGAAGATGGGTCACACCAAAAAGCAATTACTGAGAATGAAGCGAAAAAATCAAGGAAGGACAGTTTATATTCAAGGGAAATCAATAAGCAGCAATTGGATAAAAGGAATCTGATTAAGAGTTTTTCCTAATGTGATTGAGTACCCCAAAAATAATCCTAATCCTACTGCAGGCTGTAGTGATACTCTAGTTCGAATACCACTACATAAACTCGACCTGCATGGGCCACCACTAAAAACGTGTCACGACCCACACCCTAGAGTTAGGGCACGAGAACGTAACAACGCCCAGCCTACGTCGCAGTGTCGGCGGTAGAACACTGTCCTAGGTCTCAATGCATCTAACAGTATAAGACTAAACAGTTTATACTCCCCGAATGGGGGTGACATAGCAGATACAGACTCAATCACATCTAAGGTAGAGCATGATGAGGATAGATAAAACATGAAATCCAAAAGAGATACAGGAGATAGAAGTCTAAGTGTCTAAGATACATAAACCCAGAAATACATCTCAAAGCTCAATACAGTAATCCATAGAATAAATACAACTCAATACAACTGAAATAACTAACTATACAACCTCTACTGTGTCTCCTCTAGGCTAGCAGGCAACCTCCAGGCTATCTGTAAAATTTATCAACAGGTCCAGTCAGGACAGGAACGAGTACAACTCATCAAAAAATCTTAATTAAATGACAGAGAACTATAAAGCAGTTATAGACAGTTTTATTGATGAATATGGCAGTTTTATACAGGTAATGATGTAGAGAAATAGTAAGGTACAAGGAAAGTAAGGTAATGAAATAAAAGAAGAATGATGGCAAAGAAGACTGTAAAATAAGATCTAGCTGAACTAGGGTAACATGTTATAAGTCCAGTTTGTACAATGTAAGTTGAGTATAATCCCAATGTGAGTCTAATACAATTTGAGTCTAGTAAATGATTCTTGTACATGATGATTCTAGTAGATGATTTTTCTCAATGATTGGAGTCAAGTGATTCTTGTAAGATTCTTGTACACTAATCCTTGTAGGTGATTCTTGTAATGAGTACAGCACATCGCACGCTCGGCCAAGCGGTGATGGCTATCATTCTTGTAATACGGTACATCGCACGCTCGGCCAAGCGGTAATAGCTATCATTCTTGTAATACGGCACATCGCACGCTCGGCCAAGCGGTGATGGCTATCATTCTTGTTTGGTGATTCTTGTTGAATACGGCACATCGCTCGCTCGGCCAAGCGGTGATGGCTATCATTCTTGTTTGGTGATTCTTGTTGAATACGGCACATCGCACACCGACCCAGCAGCGATGGCTATCGTTCTTGTAATGATGATTCTTTTATGATTCATACATTTAATACTTGTAGGTGTTTCGAGTAGATGAGTCTTGAGTGATTCGAGTAATAGGGTTAGATAAATCAAGTACGTGTATTGCGAGTAAATGAATCTAAAATATTAATACATGTTGTGACAGAGAATCAAATAGAACTATACTAGAACTGAATCACAGTAATCATCAGATAATGAAAAAACTATCAGAGAATATACTCGCCTGATGTCTAAATGTCCAAAGTAAATATACGGTCCAATGAGAGGTGTCTGGCTCCTAATCAGAACAGCACAAGTCACAACAAGTCCAAAATGACAATATGAAGTTCTACTATACATTCTACATGATTCTAGGTCAATCTAGACCAAAGTCAACCCTTGGTCAACTCTGGTCAACTGCACTAGTCAAACTAGGTTAAACTAGGTCATGTCCTAACCCAGCAAGTCTTACTAGGCCTAACCAAGACTATCCTAGCAAGCACACATCAATACAAGGCTATACAAGCCAACATACACCCAACTCTATATAGCATGCAATTATTCAATACTCAACTAGGCAAGAATTCACATTGGATATACACTAGGTAATCTATTACTTTAAGCTATATATGTCTACACATATACACATGCATATATTGGTATTAACTTTAGGTCTATAATCATGGCATTTCAAATGGTTATATAAACTTATATATTACAACACAATATGCTAACTGTTATGAAACCCTTATCTATTCACCATTATGTCATGAGTTACACATGACCCTTGGGATCTTGTAACTCATGACCCTTGGGTTATGTAACTCATGACCCTTGGGTTGTCCCTTGTACCTATATATATGGCCCTTGCCATATGATGAAATGAGAAGAAGAAAGATACTATTCTACAATTCTAGTTTCCCTTCAAACACGTTATCAGCACGACACTCTACAGCTACAACTTGGCCTCTCCCATTCCAAGCATCCTCATTGCGTTCTCAACGAGGATGGGTTTTATAAGATATCAGTAAATGGTAATTTGCTCTCGTTTCAGGTATTTTTTTTGTATGTTCTTACCTCTATAGTTGCTTTCCTTCGACATACAATTTCATGAAACATGCTACTGAGCATAGTTCATGAGATTTACATTCGAGAATAATATTGGAATGGGATGCTGTAGACCGTACTTCATAACAAGTTAGCCTCATCAATAACAAAGCCTTTTATCATGATAAATTTGGTATAGACATATTTCATGTGCTGCTTTATTATGTGGTAAATATAAGATACTTGAATGCATCTTGTTAACATAGGATGGCCATATTTAGGCAGAAATATGACGCATGACACATATTTAAACTTCTGACAAACTTCGTCTGATTATACGAAACCTTATTTTTTTTAATTTGAAATCAGGCACTCATGTACAGACACTCTCCGAATACAATTGTCGGACACTTTTATATGCTTGTTTGAAATCAGGATAAAAAGGTTAAAGTTTTTTTTCTTGTGTGGGAATTTTAATTTCATATAAATCAAGTACGACAAAGTCGTCATCCCAAATTTTTTTTTGGGCCACTTCAGACTGATATTCAATTATTTAATATCATACTGATAAAATAGGTAAAATTAGAAGTGGTATATCCTGTTGATACTTGTAACAGACACAAGTTTTGATTGGCCTATGATAGAAGCATTACTTACACAAAGGTACTAAAAATAAACGGGCTCCTTTCATGTGTTAAAATTGTTTTTGAATATTCACATTGGTTGATCATTGTCATATATATTACTCTTTGGACAATTGATCTTATATAATTGTCATCACTTAAGTAAATTACTGTTCAACTAATCTTGTTAGAATTGACAACGTAGCAATTTTTTTTTTCAATTCTAGCTTCTTTTATTCAATATTTTAATTTAGGCTTAATCAAACAATTAATTAATTTAGTAAAAATTTCTTTAGTTTTTAAGTTCTAAAGTTAAGATTTGTTTGGGAACAAGCCGAAAGGGCCCTTCTGTCAACAAGGCAAAATATCGTCTAAGCGACCGGTACTTAAGAGTTCCTAGTAAACCTCCGCTTGCTGGGATCCGGCCCCTACAGCTAACCCAACCTTATCAAAACTTGAAAAACTAAAAATTTAAAGGTTTATTACTAAAATTATTTTAATTGTTAATTTTAGCTTAAAACCATCTTATTGAGTATATATAATTTTTCAGACCTTAGAAATATGACTTCCAAGGTAGAGACTTTCTCTGCAATGCCTGCAAAATTCAATGGCACATATTTCAAGAGGTGGCAGAGCCAAATGATTTTTGGCTTACCATATAAATTATGCATTTTTGCAAGCAACTTATTGACCTCTCTATATCGGCCCGTCGATCGATAATTTTTTTTTCATTGATCTATAGATGAAGTGTGAATGCCTTGTGGACAGCGCCTCGACGCACACAATCCTTCGAGAAAAAAGTTATTTTTATAGCTTATATGATTATGACGGTCCCGTTATTACGATATCAGGACTATCAAACATAATAGAAGGATCTGGTGAAGCAATTATATTGCTCCCAAATAAAACAAGACTAATAATAAAAGATGCACTATTCTCTCCTAAATCAAATAGGAACCTCATAAGTTTCAAGGACATTTGTTTAAACGGATATCACTTAGAAACAAATAAAATAAATGAGGCAGAATATCTGTATGTTACTCGTCTAAAAGATGGTTCAAAAACTATCATAGAACGATTCAAGGGACTCCCATCGGGTCTCTATCATACTCATATTCAATCAACAGAAGCTAACATGATTGTACACCAGAAGTGTCATTCATCGCCAAAATTTAAACTTTGGCATGATAGACTGGGTCATCCAGGATCAGCTATGATGAAACGAATCATGAGCCAATCAAGTGGACACAACCTGCAGAACCTGAAGATTCTTCAGAAGTATGATTACTCGTGTCTACCTTGTTTTCAAGGCAAACTTATAACGAGACCATCCCTTTTGAAAGTGGGACTAGAGTCTCCTAGCTTCTTAGAGAGAATTCATGGAGACATTTGCGGACCTATTCACCCCGCAAGTGGTCCATTTAGGTACTTTATGGTACTTATAGATGCATCTACTAAATGGTCTTATGTGTGCCTTTTGTCCACCCGTAACTTAGCTTTTTCTAAGCTATTGGCACAAATAATTAAGTTGCGGGCTCATTTCCCCGATAACCATATCAAAAAATTAAGACTTGATAATGCGGGGGAATTTACTTCACAGGTTTTTCAAGACTATTGCCAAGCAACTGGCATCGAAGTTGAACATCCTGTAGCTCATGTTCACACCCAGAACGGGTTAGCAGAATCTCTTATTAAGAGATTACAATGGATTGCTCGTCCATTGTTGATGCAGTCACAGTTGACTGTGGAAGCTTGGGGTCATGCTATATTGCATGCCGCATCACTTATTAGAATACGGCCTTCTGGAGGTCATATTCTATCTCCGATGCAGCTCGCTTATGGTTTACCTCCAAATATCTCTCATTTGAGAGTTTTTGGTTGTGCTGTTTACGTCCCCATTGCTCCTCCACAGAGGACCAAAATGGGTCCACAACGTCGATTAGGTATCGATGTTGGGTTTGACTCACCCTCTATAATTAGATACCTAGAACCCCTGACGGGTGACGTATTTAAGGCACGTCTTGATGACTGTGAGTTTGATGAAGGATTATTTCCTAAACTGGGCACACAGTCTAAGAAGCCAGAAGCTTCTAAGACAATTTCTTGGAACACAAAAACTTTGTCTTATTTTGATCCGCGTACAAGTCAATGTGAAGATGAGATCCTGAAGATATTACATCTTCAGAATACTGTACATCTACTTCCGGATACATTTACTGACAACCAGAAGATTGTTAGATCACACGTCCCTGCTGCCAATACGCCAGCTAGGATTGACATCCCCAAAGATGGATACAATCCGCCGGCAGCAGAAATGGCAATACCTCAATTAAAAAGAGGACGCCCACCAGGTTCAAGAGACAAAGTCCCTCGTAAAAGAAAAAACCCTGGAGAAATTAAGAAGATCCCAACACAGGATGCTGAGCTCAGATCAGCTACCTCTCCCCTCCTAGTTTCCCCTGAAGAGGAACAAACAGGAGAAATATCATTAAATTATGTACGTACTGGAGAGGTACTGAACAGAAAAAGCACAGTCGTTGACGACGATTTTTCGTTCAATATTGCCGTTCACGTCACTGAAAATGACGATGACATCGATCCACGGTCTCTAGCGAAATGTAAACGCAGAGGCGATTGGCCAAAGTGGAACGAGGCAATAGGAGTAGAGCTGGACTCACTCTTGAAACGCGAAGTCTTTGGACCAGTAGTCCAAACACCTGAAGGTGTAAAACCTGTGGGATATAAATGGATCTTCACAAGAAAAAGAAATAAACACAACATAGTTGTGCGCTACAAAGCACGCCTTGTAGCACAAGGTTTCTTCCAGAAACCGGGAATAGATTATGAAGAAACATATTCTCCGGTCATGGATGGGAATACCTTCAGATTCCTGATCAGCCTCTCTTCTCTGAAAAGCCTAGAAATGCAGCTCATGGACGTTGTGACTGCATATCTTTATGGCAATATAGATAAAGATATCTATATGAAACTCCCTGAAGGATATAAAATTTTACCAGAGAAAACAGATAGACCTCGGGACACCTATTCTGTAAGGTTACAAAGATCATTGTACGGTCTTAAACAATCAGGAAAAATGTGGTATAACAGACTAAGTGAGTTTCTTGCTACGCAAGGATTTACTAATGATAAAGTCTGCCCGTGTATCTTTATAAAAAGATCGAGAACAGGATTTGTTATAGTCGCCGTTTATTTCGACGACTTAAATATCATTGGATCTCCTGCAGAGATCACTGAGATATCTGAAAGCCTTAAGACAACTTTTGAAATGAAAGACCTAGGCAAAACAAAGTATTGTCTTGGCTTACAGATCGAACACCTAAAGGGTGGTATCCTGTTACACCAATCTACATATACACAAAGATTACTTAAACAATTCCACATGGATAAATGCCATCCCCTTAGTACACCAATGGTCATTCGATCATTGGACGTAAAGAAGGACCCTTTCCGTCCACTGGAAGAGGGGGAGGAATCATTAGGTCCTAAAGTACCTTACCTAAGTGCCATTGGGGCACTACTCTATCTGGCTAACTGTACGCGTCCTGATATAGCGTTTTCAGTTAACTTATTAGCCAGATACAGTGCAGCGCCCACAAAACGCTACTGGAATGGAGTGAAGCATCTTCTGCGCTACCTTCAAGGGTCTATAGACCTAGGACTATATTACCCGAATAGTGGGTCTTCTACTTTACTTGGTTATTCAGATGCAGGTTATAGATCAGATCCCCACACAGAGAAATCACAAACTGGATTTGTATTTACTTTCGGTGGTACGGCTATCTCCTGGAGGTCCGTCAAACAGACCAGTGTGGCTATCTCATCCAACCATTCTGAACTCCTGGCAATCCATGAAACAAGCAAGGAGTGTGTTTGGCTCCGCTCCGTCATTCAGCACATTTTGGCATCTACTGGCCTGAAGACTGATGAACTTGAGCCTACTACCCTTTTTGAAGATAATGCAGCATGCGTAGCTCAACTTCAGAAAGGATACATGAAGAGTGACAAGACGAAGCACATATCCTCCAAATTCTTCTGGACGCACGACCTTCAAGAGAAGGGACAAGTCAAAGTACAACAAATTCAATCTTGTAATAACTTAGCAGATTTGTTTACCAAAACACTGCCACGATGTACTTTTGTAAAGCTTGTAAGAGGAATAGGGATGAGGCAACTAAAAGACCTGCAAGCCTGAAGCTTGTATAGATCAGGGGGAGTAAAACTATAGGATTGTACTCTTTTTCCTTAGGACTGATGGTTTTTCCCACTGGGTTTTCCACAGCCAAGGTTTTAATGAGGCAAACTAAGTTTACTCTGGATCCAGCAGTATCCACCCCATTAGCTTATTGAATCCTGAAGTACTTCATAAGTGGATCCAAGGAAATGGATGAATAAGGGGGAGTGTTATGAAACCCTTATCTATTCACCATTATGTCATGAGTTACACATGACCCTTGGGATCTTGTAACTTATGACCCTTGGGTTATGTAACTCATGACCCTTGGGTTGTCCCTTGTACCTATATATGGCCCTTGCCATATGATGAAATGAGAAAAAGAAAGATACTATTCTACAATTCTAGTTTCCCTTCAAACACTAACATATATATATAATATACATACATAGCTAAGTTAACTATATTCATAAATACTTATTTAAGAGGCTATGTGTGTGTATGTGAACATGACAAAGGGGCAAGTGAGGGTTAAATGGGCATACATAGTGTATACATATGAAAGAGTGTCAAAGTGTAAGTGAACAATGTGTCAAGTGTGATAGTGTCAATATAGTGTAAGGGGGTATATGAGGTAATATAGGATTTGTGTTAACATAGAACATTACATCTCATTAACTTGTATATTGCATACATTACATCTATTATTACATTACATTCATGCTTGCATTCATTCATTATTTATTTATTCTCTTGCACTACTATATGCACCATACATTACATACTATGGAACCTACATATTCATTACAAGCCATACTTATACATGCTTACATTAGATAGGATACTTACACCTCATACATCATCTATTTAAACATTTACTCATGCTTGCATTCTCTATTTAATTACATAATGTATATACATTAACATGGGTTAAAATCAAATAGAACATTATATTACACACAAGGGTGCACAAAATGCATATGCCGAATAGTAACTCCTACTAATAATCAATACTGTACCATCTTAGCATGAATTAAAATCTAGGATTAAAGTATGTTATAGATCTATGTGTTAGCTTTCCGAAACTTCAAACGGATCGCGTTTTCGTTTCCGAAAACTCCCCGAATCGCAAAAACACCGAGAACGCGTTTGTCTTTCGTACAGCTGACACGTAAATAATTCTCCAGAAAGTTACAGAAAGAATTAGGCCTATTAATACATGTTTTTGGAAAGCTAACTTCAATACGCTTCTTTTAAAAAAATGGGAGATTAAACCTAGCTTTGAGCTAGAAGTTATGACATTTCTAAGTTATGGCTGAAATTAAAAACGTGGATAAAAATTATGACGGATTTGGGTAGTTTGAGACAAAAGAACACAAGTATATAACATAATATATCAAGAACTCACTCTCTACACTAATATATATATGAGACACTATAGAACACATCTCCAATACAAAAATATGAGATTAAACATGTAATAATTCATTCATACATAACAACAACACATAGTGTGTCCAAATTTGGGATTTTCCCACATGGACACAAACACAACACAAAGGACACTCATATGACCTCCAAATGGACATGAAATGGACACAAATGGAGATACAACCATAGGGGTCATTCCTATGGGTTCAAAATAGACCTATATGCATGAGGAAATGAAAAGGAGAAGGGATTTATACCTCCCGGTAGATCGAATCGAAGAAAAACCTTCCCGGAGCGACACCGACACGTAGAGATTTCCAAAGGACACGAACGAGCTCCGAATCCTCCCAAACTTGGGTAGCTTCCTCCTTGGCTAGAATGGAGAAGGAAAGAAGAAGATTTGGTGGCGAAATGGAAGAATTTGGTGGAGAAATGGAAGGATTTGGGGAGAAATTGCTAGGGATTGCTCTCTAGAAATTTTGGGAAGAACAAGAGAGAGAGTGTGGATGAGAATAATGAAATGAACTTGAGCCTATCCTCTCCCAAAGTGGCTGGCCATATGGCTATTTGTCCTATTATGGTAAGGTCCAAAATGCCCCACTAACCTATTCTATGAGTATTAGGAAAGGGCTAATTGGTTGGGGCTAAATTAGTCGTTCTAAAGTCTCTAATCACACTAACCTTATCCATAATAATTAGTCTAACCTCTAACTAAAATATTTCTATCATGTGGACTAAAATTAATATCATGTGGGCCATGTCTAACTAGTGTGTGGGTCCCACTAGAGTCAAACTATCCCCGGGTCCCCGTTTCAAGTCTGATTGAACTGAAATCCGAACCCGACTCAAATAATCCCAAAACAATATCATAAATAATAAAATAAATTTCAAAAATATTTTAAAAATACAAATAACAAAAATACCCCTGTTCCTGAAAACTGGGGGTGACAAATTCCTCGAAATTAAAACCAAACAATAGTAAAATGTCAAAATCACAAGTCATAATTTTAAATAGTTTAAAAATGATTAAAAATTACCAAAAATCATAATAGGAAATAATAATCAATAAATAATAATTATAATTACAAAATTTCAAAATTACCCTCATCTGGAAAACTGGGTGTTACAGAGATTGCGACCGAGTGGTGACCTTTTCTGAAGGTTCCAAGACAAGCTTCTTCTTCGCAACTAGAGAAGAAGGTTCATCTATCCTCCTCTTCCTCTCCTTGGCTGGAGATTTGACAACCTTCAAAGAGATGCGCAATGGTTCGTTGATTTCTTTCGGAAAGTTGGCTTCCCTTGAAGCTTCCAACGGTGCATCGGCCGGTTCACGCTCTTCATCGTTGCCAGGAGCCAATACAACAGTTGCTCCCTTCTTTAATCTGGCCGCTGTCGCGAAATTTAATCGAATAAAATAATTATGCAAAATTGAACTAGATATTGTAAGATGGTGACTAGAGACAGAGAGAACACAAGGATTTTACGTTATAGAAATTATTTTAGATGATTGGAAGAAAATTGTAGAATTCAAAAAAAAAATATTTGAAGGTGAACGTTGAAGAAAATATGAAGGTTGATTTATAAAAAAAAGAATAAATTTTGTGTGACATAGTGGTATTGGAGTTTAGTGAATACGAGACTCGATTTAAACAAGTCCAAGGATTCCATAAACTGGATTTAGAGGTTTCGGATCTAATTTAAAACGAGGTGAAGGAATTTGAAATTTTGATTAAATGAATAAGTGTTGACTCCTAAAAAGAGGGGTATGTTTCGTGGAAAATGTTTTGGAACTTAAAGATTTTGTCTATGGTGATTGTGGTAAAGGTTTAGATGACTGAAGGTTATAAAATTTCAATGATAGTTATATAGAGGTTGATTTTCATATTGGGACTTGTGAGAAAAAAAAAAGAATATGGTTTAGCAAATGATAAACTGATAGTATTAGAGAGGGATGATTTGCTGACTTCGTATGAAATCTTTTCCTGTTTTCTCTAAAAGGGGTTTTTCAATATCATTGAATCCTAGTTTCCTTAATCCGACCAAATCGACTTCGATTATATTTTCTTATCATATTTGTATCTTGGGTTGTACTTAATTGAATTAAATTTGATTGTGACCTGAATCTCTATCCTTGTATGCTCGATCTCAGACTTTGTTGAACCTGTCCTCCATATTACCTAAATCTTGATTTCCCCCAATTTGATCAACTTAGATCGTATCAAGACTAAATATTCTTAATACGTATTGTGATTGGAAATTTTCCATGGAATTGGCTTTCATTCCTTAACTTTGATTTTGATTTTCTTTTTTTTTCTGAACCCTTTAAAGATAATGGGTAGTTACTTTTCTTTATTTTTATGATAAGTATCAGTTTTCATATAGGATGGTAGACTGCCTTACAGTTTTGATGGTTTGTTGTTTTTGTAACTTTTGTTTAGCACCCTAGATTGCATGTGTGTTTTGATACCCTATGACCGTTTTGGTTTAGCATGACTAGAATACCTAGATGAGACTTTCACTACCACCGTATGCCATGACCCTGTATGTCGTCCTTTTGATGGTATGATTTATTTAAGTTCTGGGATTTGATTGTGGGGGTTTGACCTAGAAGGATTACGAATATTTTAATTTTGAGGACGAAATTTTTATAAGGTGGGTAGGATGTGAGCACCCTAAATTTTGGGTTGATTTTTTTTCATTTTATTTTAATTTTCTGATTGAGGATAATTTTGAAATTTCGTGTTTATAATTATTTTAATAATGATATTTAATTCATGATATGATTTTAGGTGATTTTAAATCATTTTAAAATTATTTAAATCAATGACTTGTGATTTTGACGTTTTGCTAGTGAAATCCTAGAGATTGTTTGACCTAAAGCCTAACCATGTGATTATGATATTTTAATGTCATTTTTGGCCTAAGGATATTTTTGCATTTGACCTCTTTGAATTATTTTGATATTATTTTATTATTTATGATATTGTTTTGGGGTTATTTGAGTCGGGTTCGAATTTTAACTCAATCCGACTTGAAACGGGGACCCGGGAGTAGTTTGACTCTAGTGGGACCCACACACTAGTTAGGCATGACCCACATGATATTAATTTTAGTCCACATGATAGAAATATTTTAGTTAGAGGTTAGACTAATTATTATGGATAAGGTTAGTGTGATTAGAGACTTTAGAATGACTAATTTAGCCCCAACCAATTAGCCCTTTCCTAATACTCATAGAATAGGTTAGTAGGGGCTTTTGGACTTTTCCTAATAGGACAAAACCACCTTTATGGCCAGCCACAATAAGGATAGGGTTGAGCCTCCCATTTGTCATTATCCATCTATTTTTCTCTCTTGTTCTTCCCCAAATTCCTAGAGAGCAATCCCCTAGCAATTTCTTCACCAAATCCTTCCATTTCACCACCAAATCTTCTTCTTTCCTTCTCCATTCTAGTCAAGGAGGAAGCTACCCAAGTTTGGAAGGATTTGGAGCTCGTTCGTGTCCTTTTGGAATCTCTACGTGTCGGTGTCGCTCCGGGAAGGTTTTTCTTCGATTCGATCTACCGGGAGGTATAAATCCCTTCTCCTTTTCATTTCCTCATGCATATAGGTCTATTTTGAATCCATAGGAATGACCCCCATGGTTGTATCTCTATTTCTGTCTATTTTGTGTCCATTTGGAGGTCATATGAGTGTCCTTTGTGTTGTGGATGTGTTCATGTTACATATATAGATTTATATATATATATATATATATATATATATATATTGTAATGAGAGTGTATCTATATTTATATATGTAATAAATGGTTCATGATGATTATATAATCAAGTTTGTGAGTGTGGTTCCTCATATTATTATTGCTATTATTGTTGTGGATAATTAGGATATATATTGTGTATTCTTTTGGCTCAAACTATCTAAATCCGTCATGATTTTTATCCACGTTTTTAATTTCAGCCCTAACTTCGAAATGTCATAACTTCTAGCTCAAAGCTCGGTTTAATCTTCCATTTTTTTTAAAAGAAGCGTATTGAAGTTAGCTTTCCAAAAACAGTATTAGTAGGCCTAATTCTTTCTGTAACTTTCTGGAGAATTATTTGAGTGTCAGCTGTACGAAAAACAAACGCGTTCTCGGTGTTTTTGCGATTCCGGGAGTTTTCGAAAACGAAAACGCGATCCGTTTAAAGTTTCGGAAAGCTAACACATAGATCTATAACATACTTTAATCATAGAGTTTAATTCATGCTGAGATGGTACAGTATTCATTATTAGTAGGAGTTACTATTCGGCATATGCATTTTGTGCACCCTTGTGTGTAATATAATGTTCTATTTGATTTTAACTCATGTTAATATATATACATTATGTAACTAAATAAAGAATGCAAGCATGAGTAAATGTTTAAATAAATGATGTATGAGGTGTAAGTATCCTATCTAATGTAAGCATGTATAAGTATGGCTTGTAATGAATATGTAGGTTCCATAGAATGTAATGTATGGTGCATATAGTAGTGCAAGAGAATAAATGAATGATGAATGAATGCAAGCATGAATGTAATTTAATAATAGATGTAATATATGCAATATACAAGTTAATGAGATGTAATGTTCTATGTTAACGCAAATCCTATATTACCTCATGTACCCCCTTACACTATGTTGACACTATCACACTTGACACATTGTTCACTTACACTTTGACACTCTTTGATATGTATATACTCTGTATGCCCATTTAACCCTCACTTGCCCCTTTGCCATGTTCACATACACACACATAGCCTCTTAAATAAGTATTTATGAATATAGTTAACTTAGTTATGTATATTATATATATGTTAGCATATTGTGTTGTAATATATAAGTTTATATAACCATTTGAAATACCATGATTATAGACCTAATGTTGAATACTAATATATGCATGTTTATATATGTGTAGACATATATAGCTTAAAGTAATAGATTACCTAGTGTATATCCAATGTGAATTCTTGCCTATTTGAGTATTGAATAATTGCATGCTATATAGAGTTGGGTGTATGTTGGCTTGTATAGCCTTGTATTGATGTGTGCTTGCTAGGATAGTCTTGGTTAGGCCTAGTAAGACTTACTGGGTTAGGACATGACCTAGTTTGACTAGTGCAGTTGACCAGAGTTGACCAAGGGTTGACTTTGGCCTAGTTTGACCTAGATTCATGTAGAATGCATTGTAGTGCTTTATATTACCCTTTTGGATATGTTGTGACTTGTGTTATTCTAATTAGGAGCCAGACACCTCTCCTCGGACAGTATATTTACTTTGGACATTCAGACATCAGGCGAGTACATTCTCTGATAGTTCTCTCATTTATTTGTCAATTACTGTACTTCAGTTCTAGTTAGCTGTATGTGATTCTCTGTTACAAACATGTATTTTTTATTTCTGAATCCATGTATGCGACACACATACTTACTTGTCTTACCTCTATTATTCGAATCACCATACGAATCACCATACGAATCACTATTCGAATCACCCTATTCGTATCTTCATATGTTGGTTGGACTTTTATTCGATTGATGTGTCGGATTTTGGATTCATTTGTATTAGATGGGCGGAGAAATACTTGATTAGACATGTGAACATTCCCACTATTCGAACCACCCCCTGTGAATATATTCGAACGATAGCCATTCCACACCCGGCCAGGTGTGTGATGTGCCGGATTTACCTATAGCCGTTTACATGTCTAACTAAGTATTTTAAAACACACTTGGAGAATTTATTCGAATCATTATTAGAACATCATGTGAATCACTATTCGTATCACCTTATTCGTATCACCTTATTCGATTCACCTTATTAGAATAATGATTAGAATTACATTCGACTCATCTTATATTAGACTCACATTGGGATTACACTCGACTTATATTGTACCATCTGAACTCATTATGTTACTGTAGTTCAGCTAGATTTTATTTTACAGTCTTTATTGCTATGATTTCTTCTCTTGTTTAGTTACTTACTTTCTTTGTACTTTATCTGTCTCTCCATACCATCACCTGAATATAAACTGCCATATTCATCAATACAACTGTCTATAACTGCTTTATAATTCTCTGTCATTTACTTGGATTTTCTAGATGAGATGTGCTCGTTCCTGTCCTGACTGGACCTGTTGATAAATTTTACAGATAGCTTGGAGGTTGCTTGCTAGCCTAGAGGAGACACAATAGAGATTGTATAGATAGTTATTTTAGTTGTCTTGAGTTGTATTTACTTGTGGATTACTGTATTTGAGTTTTGAGATGTATTTCTAGGATTATATATCTTAGACACTTAGACTTCTATCTCCTGTATCTCTTTTGGATTTCATGTTTATCTATCTTTATCATTCTATCTTAGATTGTGATTGAGTTGCACCTCTGTGTTGGCCTCCTTATGGAGAGTATTCATATTATGCTAGTTATAGTTCATGACCTAGAACAGCGTTCTACCGCCGACACTGCGGCGTAGGCTGGGCGTTGTTACGTACTCGTACCCTCACGGTGGGTGCGGGTCGTGACAGTCGACGAGACTAAAGTTCTCGGCAAAGGTATTCGTCGATGTATAGAAGATTGAATATGTGTACAACATCCGCGGGCCATGGTCGCTCTTCGTCGGCATCGAGAACATTGTTCTTGTGTCTCGAGCATTATAACAAGCCCAAGCCCGGGCGCCATCGATCAAATAACCTTTTCCTTGCAGGCATGTTATGGCGTTACCCACGTGGAATTGGTCATAGACGAATTGGCGCACAAAACGGTTGGGAAGATAGGGTTCCAAGTAACATTCATCTTCAAATCTGTAGACCAGTTGTGACAGCCGGATCGTCTTCAGCCAATCAAACACTGCACGACCCAAAGGCTGCCTCCCAATATCAACCAGATTTGTAGACATATGTTCATAGCCAGTTGGAGGGGGAACACAGTAGAAATTCTACCCCTTCCCGAGATTCAGAGCACGTCTGCAATCTCTTAGACTGGTGTATATCCATTTACTCTTGGAGAATCTCCGCAAGAAGCTTCCGCTGACCGCCCCCATATCGGGGTTCATTAATGAAGGATAGTGCAGAAGCAACCATCCGAACAAATAAGTGTAGGGAAGCTCCAGCCGAGGGAAGTTCCCTTTCTCGCATTTCCCCTTGAGCATTGAATCAACAAAAAGGCGGATACCAGCGTTCACTCTGCAGGTCATCGCCGATAGCAGATCCATCTGGTAGCCAAAGACTAAACGGACGGCAGCAAAGAGCACGCTATGATGGAAGCGATCGATGGCGCTGGCTCCAGGGACGACGAATCGTCGAAGCCAGTAGGTGAGGAAACCTGCCAGCTGGGCTTCCTCTGACATGGGCCTATAGCCCATTCTCATAAAACTTTCAATAATATCTCCTGTCTTGAAAGGAGGATATTGAAGTTCAACATCAACCTTGATGTCCATCTCCTTGTTCTCCTCCATCAATCCTATCACCTCACTATGGCTGAGTGGTCTGAAGAAGTTAGGGTTGCACTTATCGTGCTCCTTAGTCTTCTTCTCCATGATGTAGTTGAGGAAGAGATAGGGCAACCACTTTGTCGAGTAGCAAGTGCCAGAGGAACCACTCTTGTAATACAAGGAGCAGATCTTATAGTGGCACAGCAGTTCTTCAAAAACTGCCACCATATCAGCATTCTCCCGACAAAATCGGTCCAACTCGCCATTGGTTGGAATAAATTCTTTATAGGGGAATTCCCCCATTGGCAAGCTCGAGATATACTTCATCTCATGAAGAGCCAGTCCAATCTCTCCACAGGGCGTCATAAAAGTCCCTGTCCTAAAGTTATACCTCTCCGTCAATGCGAGAAACAGATAAGAATTGGGGTAGAATCTGTATACAGTAGAGTATACCGCCTGGTACTGCTCAATCTCCTTGAGCTTCTCTTCGAACTGAGCCAATATCCAATTGGCTATGCAGTTCCATCTTTTGTTATCTGGATTCACCAGACCTGTCAATCGGATGTCCTGATCCGGGTATCTTCCCTCAACCTTCACAAATTCATTCACAAAGATTGGTATTCTAACTGGCAGCAGCAGGGAGGAGTTCTCCGGTGGAATACAGTCGGGCTTCAATCCTCTGAGCAGGGAGCTGTGACGCTCAGAGGAGCTATAGAACATATCCTTGTTGTTCGGCCCCTTCTTCACACAAATGTTCTCCATTCTGGCTTGCTGGAGAGGAGTAATATCCTAGCCCATCCTCCTGGGATAGCTCGCATGAGCATTGCGAGATAGGGGAAGGCACCTGGAAATTTTCGGTAACAATATCCTTTTCTCGCCTCTCTGAAAGAGTCTCTATTCAACTCGAGGCCTTGGCTGAGAACTCTTATCAAGAGCCCCACCAAACAGAAACAGAGGCTTCTTATGAACAACGGCGTCAGCAGTTTGTAGAGGCTGCCCGTTCATCAGACTCAGTAATGTTTCGTTGTTTTGTGCCGTTAGAATTACCTGTCGAGAAGATGGCAGGGCATACTGAAGAAATATCACATGGGACAGATCCTCCTTAAAATCAGGTTCAGCCAGAGTCCCTGTAAAGATCTCATATTCTGGGTCTTCCCTGAGATTAACTGCATCAAACAAAGAGACAGAATTCAGTACATACAAAATCAAAGAGTCTGTTCGTAAGATCAGCAAATTACGCAAGCATCAGATTGCGCTATGTGCATAGCATCAGATTGCGCTAATGTAGTCTACATACGCAAAATATCTAGTTGCGCTAATATGTCTACTTGTGCAAGTCATCAGATTGCACTGACCAACTTGCGCAAAGCATCAGTTTGTGCTAGACTGACTTGCGCAAATCGAAAGATTGCGCTGAACATTTGCTAGTGCTTTCCACCGATTGCGCAAGAAAATAGTTTTCATAAAAATAAAACCTATTGTGTGTGTGCAACCAAAACCCTAAACAGGGCGGCACAATACAACCAAATCTCTAAAAAGAGAAAGGTTTGAAGGTTCGACAATGTCAAAGAACTCTAAAAAGGGTTTTTGATCGAGTCTATCGTCTACCTTGCAGGGCAGGGTGATCGACTTCGTGACAAGAAATTCGGGACACAGCCCGAGTCGAAGACTCAGCGGGGGCTTTGCCCTTCTCGGCGGCTAAACGTTTAGGGGCCATTAATGTCGACGAAGAAGAAGGAGAAGAGTCGAAGAGGGCACAGGAGCTTTTTCTCTCTCGAACAAATGGAAACAAGTAAAGAATGAGAACTTTTTATAGTTTTTCAAAAGTAACAGTCAACTCAGATTGCACCGAGAAATTAGGAGCTGATTCCTCCAAACGCGCAGTCAAGGCATCACTTACGCAACTTGATTTTAAAGTCAAAATTTAAAGTATTTCGAAACTTTGAATATTTTCAAATTTTGAAAACTTTGAAGGGGGTCTTGTAGGTCCTAAAAATTAAGTTGTACCCATCAAAAAAGTAAAAAAAATCAAATTATGCATCCTTCAAGTGAACTGCGCAGGAAACAGATTGC
The DNA here is from genome assembly GCA_029216955.1 of Iris pallida. Classification (NCBI taxonomy): domain Eukaryota; kingdom Viridiplantae; phylum Streptophyta; class Magnoliopsida; order Asparagales; family Iridaceae; genus Iris; species Iris pallida. Next base: position 7,031,793 of record JANAVB010009400.1, on the reverse strand, counting down.
GCAACAACTCAACTGCGCAAACATCCAAGCGCGCTAGCTGACATGGCCGCGTCATCATTATCTGACAGAGAATCAGATCTTCTGACAGCTGACAGTTCGAAGAACGAGGAAACTGCTCGTTTCTCGTGCAGTACAGCGCTCGAGGACAGCTGTACATGCAGCGCAAGCTACCAGCCCAATCGAAGCACAATCTACCAAATTCTCTGCAGCGCAATTCAATCCCAGCGCAGTATGAAGCCAGCACAATTCATGTGGCGCAATCCATCAAGATAAATGACAATTTACACGTGGCCTACATGCCATCAATTGCTCATTACGTGACAACCGTCTGTACACGACCAAGCGCATTTAAATCAAACAATGCCACGCATCTCATACAGTTGGTCCACGATCGAGTAACTGCCAGCGCAGTTTGCTGCTAGCGCAGTCCAATGTCTACACAATCCATCTTGTACAATTCAGAATAACTAAAAATTAGTTATTTCTAGAACTCTACAAATAGAGTTTCAAGTCCTTCATTATCAGGCAGATCAGATCAGAGATCATTCAAGTCATCACCAGAGATCAGGAGTTCTTGCCAAAGTGCTGCTGCATTCTTCAGAGGCTACCGTCTTCAAAGTTTACATCGTCCAAGGGATAAAGCGGTCATCTTCAGATCGGATTCCTATAGTTGTACTTTCCCAGAATTCTTGTAATCTTCTTACAAAGTTTATGAAATAAAGATCAATTTTTGTTTTTGCAAACACCTTGACAAGTGTGTCATTGGCTCAAAATGGGTCAAAACCATATGTTGGGTCAAATCGTTTTGGTCAATGTCGAGTCCCAAACTCAAGTTGGAAGTTAGGTCTAGGATTACGATAATCGGTCGAATAACCTAAATTGACCCGAAGTTGTGCGAAGTCAAAAGAATGTTAGTGAATAAGTTTGGGTGGGACATGATATATCAAATTGAATATAGACTTGTCTACTTCAAAACTTATGAAGAACGTTTCGAAATATTGGCACTTCTTGTGCTCTAAAAATCAAAGCTACGAAAAAGTACATCTATGGTCATATGAAAAATATAATATAATATAATAAATAGAAATCATATAAAATAAATAAAAAATAACCCAAAAATTAGGGTCCTCACAGATTGAGACACCTAAGGGTTTAACCATATTTGCAGGCCCGCTCGGTATAGTAACATTTCCGAAACGGCTAACTCGACCTGCATGGGCCACCAAAAAAAATGTAACGTCCCAGTTCCAAAATATGTATGACTAGGAGATCGTATACATGTCAACTACGTATCGAGAGAACTCCAGTCCAGATCGAGTGCGTATAAGCTGTCATATTATCCTAAATCAACTATACCTCAATCCATTGAATAATAAAAAAATGACGAATTAAGTGCACTCAGGTTGATCAGACTGTAATATACTGATTCTAGAATAGATAAACATATTAGAGTGGATCCCCAATAACACATTTATCAAGAACAAGCTTAGAAGAATGAAGATCATATGGATGACTTCATCTAATACCTGGAGAGACCAGGTCCTCACGGGACTAGCAAGATACAAAAAACATGCCTACTATGACAGTTTATAACAAGCAAGAAAAACATGAAAAACAACTTCTAGAGCAAGAATGAAGATCATATGGATGACTCTATAGATTATGATGTGTCATATGGAAAATAATACTAAGTATGGCTACAAATGAATCGAATGATCGTAGCACTACCGTGGTACTCTTAGTCCTATAGCTAGTAGCAAAGTCGTGGTACTCCCTAACTATAGTGAGTCTCTTTCGTAGCCCGGTCGTGGGTCTCCCGAGTTGAGAGTGGTCAAGTAGCCAATCGTAGTATCGGTAGAGGGTCAAGTCAAATTAACATGGAATCCGTGATTAGGTCAAAGTATCATGGCACAGGTGATTAAGTCAAGTCACTCAAGTAAACAACACTATCGAAGTCATGTGTGGAAATATATAGAAATACTAATGTTAACAATAAGAAATAACAGGTAAAGGACATAGAAATAAATTACGACAAGATATCAAATATGGAAAATAAAAGGAGATATGAACAAAAAAGAATAATAAGAGCATGCATGTAAGTAAACTGTACAAGTTGGCGAAGTATACTTGCCTGGTTGTTGTACGTAGAACTAACAATATCCAATCGCTAAGTAAGCCCTAGAAGTCAAACTCCCGCAAACGACTCCGGGTGCTGAAACAGACATCACTAACGTTCTTGTCATAAAATAAATGCCTAAGTTTGACTACCCATCAGTCCAATTCTGGATATGTAAACCCCCTAAAATTTTACTAAGGTTTTAAATTTTACTTATTTGGTATTTGAAATCTTTCGTACGGCAAGTGCGAAAACGTATATGAGAAGTGTATTATTTTTTTTCCTTCAAAAAGTTTTATTTCAAAATTTTCTCCATATAGAAATGAGTATATTTTAATAGCATAAAGTAAATATATTATTTATGCGCGAGTGACATGAAATAACTTTCATGTCCACTTTAATTTTTTACGAAAACGAATTTTGATTTTTATTGCAAAATGGAAATTCCTAATATCTAAATATTTAGTATGATTTTCGAAATTAATAAATTAATATTATTTAAATTTTATGAATTTTTTTTTAAATGTAACTACTACGATTTAAATCGGAATTTGAATTATTGGATAGATTTTAGATAGATTTTAGATAGTCTTTTATTTTAAAAGAGTTGAGATTATCTAGATTCAGTTTAGAATTGATTTGGAAATTATCGAATTTATTTTAAATTGTTTTAAATTAAATGGTATAATATCTATTGCGGATTTGAACAATCTGAATCCATATCCAACAAAGGGTTTCCACCTCCTATATATGGAGAACCCTCATTGCTTCTTTTTCCATAAAATTTCACAAACAATTTTTTTCACCCAAAACGTGTCGTGCATCGTGTCTGTACCCACTGTTCTTATTCCATATTTATACATATACATTATTTTCTATGTCGGACACACCCCCGACACAATCAAATTCCTACCCTAATCCGATTCTAAATCCTGTCCCACGCTCGTGTCCAGCCACCGACAGGAAACTCTGCCACCCCACTACTCCACCCCCTGTCCACTTTTCCCTACACCATGTAGACCCCTCCATGCCTTCCCGTTCTCGGCCAGGACAATAGTCCCACCACCGCCAACTCCACCAATACGTCCACCACGACCACGACCTACAACACCACTAGCACCCCATCGCCGCCCCATCTTCGCCAAGCCACCCAACTTCCACCACCATCTCACTGCGCCCCCATCAACGTCATCCATCACACCATCGCAAGATCAGTGCAGCCCGACCGCCGTCAGCAACACACCACCATCGATCTCGCACCCGATTCCTAAGGCCCTCCATCGATGCCATCACCAACATCCCGTCGATCCCTTGATACAGAGCTGACCATCACTCTGTATTTATACTCGTATTCCAGTAGCATTCCAGTAGCAGTAGCAATTCCTTGCCACCAAGGAGAACCAGTAGCTAATAGCAGTAGCAGTAGCTGTAGCTTAGCCAGAACAATTAGCCAGGTCAGCATTGACAGCTCAGCTTTCTTGTTAGCCAATTTAGCCTTTATCAATTCTGTTAGCCTTTATCAATTCTGTTAGCCTTGCTTTTGCCTTCCTGTGAAAAGTATCTGCACATGGGAGAGATATTTCATCACTAGTATAAAGAGGGAAGAAATTGTAGTAAGGAGTATGGAGAAAGTAATGAAAATCCTTACTATACTGTAGCTTGTCTTCTTCTTCCTGTCTTCTTCTTGGCCATTGTTAATAAAGCTTGAATTCTCCATTGCTATTCTTTGTTATTCTCTATTTTTCCTGCACAAAAATGCATCACTCACCAAGGCCACAGGGGAACACTGGTACGACTGGAATGGGTCGTATCAATTTGGTATCAGAGCCGCTTGATCCATTGATCGAGGGCAGTTTGGAGCAGGGATCAAGCAGTCGATCTTCACATCAAGAGGCTTCTGGATCTCGTGCACCCACAGGAGAGGAGAGACTGCACTCCTTGGAAGGTAATGTTCTAGAATTGAGCCAGAAATTCAATCAATTTGGTCTCAAATTTGATCAGATGTTTGAAGAATTTGGTCGAACAAGGAGAGCCAATAATGCTCCCCCTCCTGTGACCACACTACCACCACCTCCTTCTCTAACACCTTCACCACAGAACCATTCCACCAGACCATTCACCACACAATTTCCCAATCCTCCATCACCATTTCTAAATCCATTTCCACCAGTAAATCATCCATACACTCCACAAATTCCATTTCACCAGTTTGAACATCAACCATTCATTTATCCCACACAGTTTCAGAACCCACAAATGACACCAGGAATGCAAAATTCTAATGTGGCTCAAATGGGATCTCCTTTTCCTGCTGGGTTCAATAACAATACCAGCACAGGGGGTCAAGGATGGGGACAACCAACTCCCAGGCTCAAATTACCTGAGTTTGATGGAGAGGGAGATGTTGATGAATGGCTATTAAGAGCTAGCCATTATTTTACTTTCTATGGCATACCTGAATGTGATAAGGTTAAATATTGCTCTGTGCAGCTCAAAGGCACAGGGGCATATTGGTATGACTGGCTTGTCACTATTAGAGGAAGGGCAGTTACATGGGATGAATTTTATCAGTGTATTAGGATGGAATTTGGTCCATCCCAATTCACAGATCACACAATTGACCTCAAGTTACTGAAACAAGAAGGATCAGTGCAAGATTATACTTCTAAGTTCCAAAAACTATCAAAAAGAGTAGCTGGTACACCTGAGAGAACCTTGATCAGTCATTTTGTAGGAGGGCTCAAGGAAGAGGTGAGATATGAAGTGTTAGTGGCTAATCCAGTTAGCCTACCAGCCGCCATGCAGGTAGCAAAGTTGTATGAGTCTAAAATTGCAGCAATCAAGAAGAATTATAGGGTTCCAAATCAGCCTCACAGATGGGTAGGTGGGAACTCTGGTTCTTATTCAACTGTTCTTGAAGCTCAGAACAAGGGGCCAGCACAGACAACAGAGGTTAAAACTAACTCCAGATTTCAAACTCCCACTATATCACCCAGTGAACTATTGAGAAGAAAAAATTTGGGCCTATGTTTTCTATGTGATGAGAAGTGGGCTAGGGGCCACAGATGCAGAGAAAAGAAATTGTTCATGTTGGTGTCAGATGAAGATGAAGAAGGAGTTAATGTAGCTGAAGAACCAATGACATCCTTGCCAGAAAATCAGGAAGTCATTCAACACAACTCTCAAAGTTTATTTGAAATTTCATTGCAAGCTTACTCTGGAACATTCCATCAGTCTACCATGAAGATAAAGGGAACTGTTAAGAGTAAACCTGTAATCATATTAATTGATTCAGGGTCCACTCACAGTTTCATAGACACATCCTTCATTGAGAGATTTAATCTCCCTCTGGCCAATGGCAACACTTTTGATGTAATGGTAGCAAATGGGGACAAATTAACCAGCAAGGGGCTTTGCAAAGATGTTGTAATTGAGTGTCAAGGCACTCGAATCATTACTGATTTGCTACCTCTCTCAATATCTGGTTGTCAAATAGTTCTTGGAGCCAATTGGCTCAGTACCTTGGGTACCATCATGTGGAATTTCCAGGAGCTTACAATGGAGTTCACAAGCCAAGGAGTGGAACACAGGTTCCAGGGGTTGAAGCTTCAGAAAGGTTTAGGTGAACTGGAACTCAGAGATCTCAGGCACAAACCTCAATTATTTGTCATTCAATTATGCTCATGGCAGGGTTGTAATGAGAACCCAGTACCAGAAACAGAGGAAGAAGGAATACAAGAGCTCTTAAAACAATACAAGCACTTATTTGAAGAACCAACAGGTCTTCCCCCCAGGAGACCCTATGATCACAGAATTCCCCTACTTCCAGGAGCAAGCCCAGTATGCAGCAGGCCATATAGACATTATTTCCTTCACAAGAATGAGATTGAAAGGCAAGTTCAAGAAATATTAGAGTCTGGAATCATTAGAAACAGCAATAGTTCTTATTCATCTCCTGTAATCCTTGTCAGAAAATCTGATGGTACTTGGAGAATGTGCATAGACTATAGAGGGCTCAACTTGAGTACAGTGAAGGACAGGTTCCCCATTCCCTTAGTAGAAGAATTGTTTGATGAACTTAATGGTGCCAGGTACTACTCAAAGCTGGACCTAAGGTCTGGATACCATCAAATAAGAATGGAGGAGAGTGATGTTTTCAAAACTGCTTTCAGAACTCATGAAGGGCACTATGAGTTCTTAGTAATGCCCTTTGGGCTTACTAATGCCCCATCCACTTTTCAAGCCATGATGAATGACATCTTCAAAGAATACTTAAGAAGGTTTGTCTTAGTGTTCTTTGATGACATACTTGTATATAGTGCTAACCCTGCAGAGCATAAAGTACACCTTGAATTGGTCTTCAAAAAGCTGGAATTACACCAGTTGAAACTCAAAAGAAGCAAGTGTTGTTTCAGCCAGAAGCAAGTAGATTACCTGGGTCACAGAATTACTGAACAAGGCTTGGAAGTGAACTATGAAAAGATCAAGGCAGTGGTGGAGTGGCCAGTACCCAAGAATCTCAAGCAACTAAGAGGATTTCTAGGTCTCACTGGGTACTACAGAAGATTCATACAGGGCTATGGTACCATAGCAGGAGCCCTAACCAATCTCCTCAAAAGAATTCATTCCTATGGGACAACAAGGCTCAAACTGCATTTGAAAATCTGAAGGAGGCTTTAACTCAACCACCAGTGTTAGCCATGCCTAATTTCAATGAAGAATTCACACTGGAGTGTGATGCATCTGGAGGAGGCATAGGAGCAGTGCTAATGTAGGGAGGAAGACCCTTAGCTTATCTAAGTCAACATTTGAAGGGCAGGTCAGTACTTCTTTCTACTTATGAGAGGGAAATGTTAGCAATCCTTTTAGCAGTTAAGAAGTGGGGACAATATTTGTGGGGAAAACCATTTGTCATCAAAACTGACCACAAACCACTCAAATATTTACTGGAGCAGAGAGTATACACTGAGGCCCAATACAAATGGGTAATGAAATTACATGGTTACCAGTATAAGGTTGAATACAAGAAGGGCAAAGATAATCAAGCAGCAGACAGTTTGTCCAGGCAAGAGGAAGTTAATTTGTCAGCCATTACTATTGTGCGAGCAGACTGGATTCAGCAACTGAAGAACCAGTGGCAAACTTCAGAGTATTTTTTACAAATGCAGAAGAAATGGGATAAGGAAAAAATAAACACTGAAAAATATTCCATGAAAGATGGTCTCCTCTACTACAAAAACAGGGTACTCATTGATCCTTCATCTGATTTAGCTCTAAATTTAATCAAGGAGCACCATGATGCATTGCAAGCAGGTCACTCAGGCTACTTGAAGACCTTGCAGAGGCTCAAAAGAGGGTGTCATTGGACAGGTATAAAATCAGCTGTAAAAAAATATGTACAAGAATGTGTGGTTTGTCAAGAAAACAAAGGAGAGAATGTTTCTCCTGCAGGGTTATTACAGCCTCTCCCAATTCCAAAACAAATTTGGAAAGATATTTCTATGGACTTCATTGAGGGATTGCCACTCAGTAACAGTAAGACTACCATAATGGTCATTGTAGATAGGTTAACCAAGTATGTACACCTATTTGCATTACACCACCCCTTTATAGCAGCAGTAGTGGCCCAGGTTTTTGTAGATGGGGTCTTTAAACTGCATGGGATGCCTAGATCAATTGTGTCAGACAGAGATCCAGTCTTCACAAGCCTATTTTGGAAGGAATTCTTCAAACAGCAAGGGACTACACTCAAGTATAGTACAGCCTATCACCCCCAAACTGATGGCCAAACTGAGGTAACAAATAGATGCATTGAGGGTTATCTTAGATGTTTTTTGCAGCCACAAACCCAGAGAATGGAGTAGGCACCTCCCTTGGGCTGAATATTGGTTTAATACCAATTGGCATTCAGCTACTAAGGTGACTCCCTTTGAAGCTGTATATGGTAGGACACCTCCACATATTCTTACTTACATTACTGATCCTCCACAAGACAGAGAAGTAGCTTCTACACTGTTGTCTAGGGACAATGCTCTACACATTTTAAGAGATAATTTGGTACTCTCACAAGACAGGATGAGGAAATTGGCCAATACTCACAGGACAGACAGGGAGTTTGCAATAGGTGACTGGGTTTATTTGAGGCTACAACCTTATAGGCAAATCTCAGTAGCCCAAAGAAAACCTCAAAAGTTGTCTCCCCGATATTATGGTCCTTATCAAGTCACAGACAGAATTGGGCCAGTGGCATACAAGTTGCAACTACCTACTGAAGCACTAATACATCCAGTTTTTCATGTATCACAATTGAAGAAGAAGTTAGGAACTCATTGAAGTTGGCAAGAAGGAGCTCCAAATCCTATGGAAGGGTTGATTTTAGAACCTGATTGGATTCTAGACAGAAGAATGGTGCAGAAGAACAACAAGGCAGCAGTAGAATTGTTGGTTCAATGGAAGGAGAGCCAACCAGAGGAAGCAGTTTGGGTACCTTATGACAAATTCATCAAGACTTATCCATTTTTTGACCTTGAGACAAGGTCAAAGTAAGGGAGGGGTATTGATACAGAGCTGACCATCACTCTGTATTTACACTCGTATTCCAGTAGCATTCCAGTAGCAGTAGCAATTCCTTGCCACCAAGGAGAACCAGTAGCTAATAGCAGTAGCAGTAGCTGCAGCTTAGCCAGAACAATTAGCCAGGTCAGCATTGACAGCTCAGCTTTCTTGTTAGCCAATTTAGCCTTTATCAATTCTGTTAGCCTTTATCAATTCTGTTAGCCTTGCTTTTGCCTTCCTGTGAAAAGTATCTGCACATGGGAGAGATATTTCATCACTAGTATAAAGAGGGAAGAAATTGTAGTAAGGAGTATGGAGAAAGTAATGAAAATCCTTACTATACTGTAGCTTGTCTTCTTCTTCCTGTCTTCTTCTTAGCCATTCTTAATAAAGTTTGAATTCTCTATTGCTATTCTTTGTTATTCTCTATTTTTCCTGCACAAAAATGCATCACTCACCAAGGCCACAGGGGAACACTGGTACGACTGGAATGGGTCGTATCATCCCTCCCACCATGTCTCCGTCTTACCGCCACCGCTGACCGCCTAAGCACAGCCTATTCCCAGCCAAACACCATGGCCTCCATCCACAACACCATCATCCACCATCACCCCCACCAAATAAAATTTTTAAAAAAAACAAATAAACACCCCGACACCACTTACCGAGTCGAGCGTCGCCCGGTGGTCTATCTCCTTCCCCGGCAAGCAATAATGTGTCCGCCCGTACCGGTTTGAATAGATTCACGCCGCCTCTCCTGATCTCGGCGTCCGCCGAGCCCATGCGGTGCCGCCACCGCGAATCCGGCCACGCCTGCCGAGCCCACGCGGTGCCGCCACCGCGAGTCCGGCCACGCCCGCCGAGCCGCCAAGGCAGTACCTCCGTGCGTGTACGCCGCCATCACCGCACGTGTGCTCCTCGGCACCACCCTTGCGTGGTCACCTCCGCCACACCGGCCGAGCACCGCTGGTAACCCCCTCTCTTCTCTGTTCACTTCTTTCTCTCTCCCTCTGTCCCTCTTTCTTGCTCTCTTCGTTGGAAAAATTGAGAGGGTTTCTCTCTCTCTCTCTGGCTTCTTTAGGAAGAAGCCATCGGTTGTGTTATTAATTGAGGTCATTAATGGCAAGTTATATTGTTTCGTATAATCTATTATATTAGTTGTAAAAAAAGGATTTTTAATGTTATTTTTAGATACTGTGTTTAAATACTAAAGTATAGGTATATAATATGACATATATGGCATATGATCCAAAATATTATTCCAAGCTATATTTTGGTATAAAAAGTATTATATAGAAAATATGTGTTCTGGCCTACACAAATTTATGTATTTATCCAAAATATTTTACTAGCGAATAAATTATTTCTAGGTATTATAAAGATAATTCTCGAATTTCAAATGTTTACCTAATATATCACTAAAGTATTGTGAACTATTTTAAATTATATTTGTTTACCTAAAAATTATAAAGTTAGGAATTTCTATTATTCATCTAAATTTCTAACCAATAATACAATTTTATTTAGAAAGCTATTTTGATAAAATTAAGAAAATTTTCCTTTCTAAAAAAAATGATATTTATTATTTTTAACTTTGTCTTAAACCTGTTTTGACGGAAAACTAGTTTCACATATATAAAACTAATATATAATTATTTCCACAAATTTTTCTCGGCTACCACCATCAATCGTGACTAAATCGTGCTTCATATTTTGTTGTGGGTTCGGACCCTTACTCGTCGAACATGGCTATTGGACAATCGGAACATGACATAGCATCGCACCACACAAGGTGTCACCCCAAGCAAGATACCTTGCCATCACTGTTTATTTCCTTGCTCATTATATTGCATGCATTAATTTCTTTAGTATTTATTTTCTATAATTATAACTTGTACTTCTCAATTATGCGTAGATGCAAATTTTACTTTTTAAGTTCTGTCTTTCCTTATTTATTTTGTTTGTATGCACACTTAACCTAGAAGGAAGAGACCTCCTGCATTCATTGGCCTTGACACTTGTATGCCACGATTCACGAGTCGCATATAGATCTCCGACGTGTGTACTGAGTGGCCAGCGGTACATATTGGACGAGCGTTAGGCCATAACTACTACTAGGATTGCATTATAAAAGACTAATGGTCATTAGAGTTAGGTCATTGGGTGGGGAGAATGCAACTGGGCGTTGACCTCCTCCCTATCTATTGTAGACTCGCTCACTACTGAGGAACGATAGGTAGACTATATGCTGTAGACTCGCTCGATACTGAGGAATGGTATATAGTATTGAGACTCGCTACTGAGGCCATGCTTATTTTATCTTGACTTGACTTGGAGGTTATGCGACCATGCGCTATTCTCGATTGCATCACACTTAGAGTGGTTAGGTGACCGTTATCCGTTAGCTATGGGTACTTTTGGTTTATGTACTTATGCCTGACCATGACTTGGAACCGTATCTTGTCGCGGAGTAGTTACCACACCTTGTCCTTGTTTGGTTGTAGGTGTGGTTAACTGCTTCGATGATAAGGTACTGAACCTTGTTATGGTCCGGATTATTATTAAGCAGCTTTATATTCAGTTTATGGCATATTGTTTATTGTATCTTGTTACGTCCCTCTGAGGACCTGGTGAATTCTCCAGGTGTGTGTTTGTGACTTCCGCAGGTGTTCTAGCCAAGGACATGATTTACTCTCTTGCTTCATATATAACATGTTCTTGGATCGTCCTTCGCTTCGCTTGATTATTTCCTTCTTGTATATCTATTTCTTTTCATTTAATAGTTGGTAGTGGATTTGTCTCCGCCCAACATGTGTACATGACAATTCAAAGTTGATTTTATATATTATTCATTTATAATTGTGGATGAGATTTAGTGTGTCTTGGTCTACTGCACTTTACAGCTTATGTATACATACGAGGGCTCTATATATTTCGTATGTATACAGCTGGCATGATTACGTACTAGTCCTTCTATTTTTGGGACTAGGGCGTACATGTTTTTGTGGTGGCCCATGCTGGTCAGTTTGCCGTTTCGGTTACGTTATTGTACCGAGAGGGCCTGCATATAGGATTAAAGACTAGGATCTCATCCACATACTTGACCTCCTTTTATTGACTTCAAATTTTGAACTCTCGTTTGCCTTGCATCTTGCTTGACTTCTTTCTACCGTGAATTCTTATTCTTAAGCTTAGTGACGGTTAGGAAGATGACTACACTAGTATATGCTCATAGTTCAAACACATGGCTAGAAGGATTACGTTAGTATGCATTAAGGTCTAATTGAGCGGTAAAGACCATTATTATTATTTTCTAAAAGTGTGATCTTAAGGACTAGTTAATTCCAAGTTGGGTAGTATCATATTACCGCCTTCAAAGGATAGTTGGAATTGTATTTGGATATTACAAGGTGGTATACACAAGAGGATAGTTAGATTGAGAAAACAAATTGATTTGATTTTGAGTTTTGATTTTTGAAGGTCTTCGAAAATATTTATGATTTATTGAGTTATAGCTATCCATTTTTGGAGGAATATAAATTTGATTTGAAAATGGTCTAAATTTTTCTAAATGTTGAAGTATGAATTACGATTGACCAAACTTTGTGGATGATTGATAAATATTGGTAAAATATTTTTTGAATTAAATTGTGTCTATGATTTATAAAGTTATTTAGATTTCGAATTTAAAGCCTTGATTATGGATATTAAATTTTCGGGGGGGGGGGGGGGGAATTTTTTTATATATGTGTATTCGATTTACGATATGCAAGGGTTATTTCGAGATTGATTAGAGATTTAAAATTTTGATTAAACTTGACAGCATAAGATGATTAGAAATTTTGGTGGAGTATCTTGAGAATTTTGTTGAGAAACATTTGAGGAACTTCGAATTTTAGATTAGATCATACATTGGTTGAGAACCAAGAAGCAAGCAAGGTCACCCTAATGAGATAGAAGTATTCCACATTAAGTTGCCATGCCACCTAAGATTATGATATACACAAGTATAGTTAGTCATCGACCAAACTGTATAACTATATCTTCATTTTGACTTACTCGACCTTCCCTCAATTCTAGATATTTTATCTTGGCCTTCTAATCGTTTGAAACTTGAAAAATATTAAAGATCGTTTCTTGATCATACCCTAACCTAAAAGACTATCTTCTCTATAGAAACCATGCCTCACGAGACAAATCTATTTTATGATGATCTACTTGATTCCTTAAATGCTTAACATTGTGTTATCTTGATTGCTTAACTCGTGTCCTTTTATTTTCGCGTCTTATCTTGATTTACTTGGACCTATAAACATCTTTTGCTTTTAGTGCGATAATTCGTGACCCTTATTTATTATCCAACCCATACCACGACCATTGAACCTAACCAAATTTTTCTTCCAATTGTTTTGCTTCCCTCCTTGAGGAATATTTAATAAACACCTTCATGATTCATGTAAACCTTGTTCTTATATGATTCTCTTATGAGAAGAAGAAAGGTTAAGTATGACACCCTTTTATTAAAATGAGTTAGATTTGAAAGCCATAAAGGAGGATAGTATGGATAAATAAAATGAGGGTATAATCTGGAGAAATGAGTTGAAAAGTGGTATTAGATGGGATTGGAAGAAGTGACATTAGGTTTTGAGGATCAAATGATAGTATGCTTGAGATTGACAAATTAATCAAACATTTAAGATAAACTTTTACGTTGGTGCAAAAAAAAAAAGTTTTCAAGAAGTTAAACAATTTATGGGATATAAGGCTTGAGAAAGGTAATAAACTAGATGGAAAGTTGAATATAGAAGGTCGTTGATGCTTACGTCAAGAGTAATGACAATATCAACCACAAGCGAGGTTTTGATTAGTAAGTTAGTGATCGTAATATTGAGACGGAGAAATTTATGCCTATTTGCGAGTTAAATACATAGGACTGAAAGTAGGGAGGATCGAATTCAATATTGAGGGATTATTAAATTTTCAAGGAGGTTATAAAAGACAAAATTTAGCTTGACGAAAAAAAAACATATATATATATATATATATATATATATATATATATATATATATATATATATATATATATAGAAGTGTTGAAGGAGAAAAAGTATAAACTTTTTTGAGAGTTTCGGAATGCATGGACGCTTCTAGTACAAGATAAATGAATTAAAATATATATTTTGGGATCAAAGTTCGTGAATGAAATTTCTTGAGGACGATTATCAAATTAAACAAAAGAAGGAAAATATGCTCAAAGAATTAAAATTATGAAATATAGTTTGGAGGAGAAATCAAATTATTAAACTGTGATTTTCGACGAGTTAAATTGACGATTCAAGAGTTATGACAATATTTTTGGTTGATTTTCGAAATCAAAGAAGTATCAACTATCATAACGATTACGTACTTCAAGTTGATGGTAATCTCGATCGAATCAAATACTGATGGGTTGTCATGAGATATCTTCTAAACTATACTCATGAATTCATTTTTCTAGTTATCTAAGTTTCAGTTATTCAAAATTTATTTCCATTGTATGTTTTGTCTCCTCGCCGAAAAATTTGATTGAATTTTTCACCAATAATCTCTCTATCACTTCTACCTTACCGATCATAATTATTCCTAAATTTCGAGGACGAAATTCTTTTAAGTTCGGTAGGATGTAAACCCCCTAAAATTTTACTAAGGTTTTAAATTTTACTTATTTGGTATTTGAAATCTTTCGTACGGCAAGTGCTAAAACGTATATGAGAAGTGTATTATTTTTTTTTCCTTCAAAAAGTTTTATTTCAAAATTTTCTCCATATAGAAATGAGTATATTTTAATAGCATAAAGTAAATATATTATTTATGCGCGAGTGACATGAAATAACTTTCATGTCCACTTTGTTTTTTTACGAAAACGAATTTTGATTTTTATTGCAAAATGGAAATTCCTAATATCTAAAAATTTAGTATGATTTTCGAAATTAATAAATTAATATTATTTAAATTTTATGAATTTTTTTTAAATGTAACTACTACGATTTAAATCGGAATTTGAATTATTGGATAGATTTTAGATAGATTTTAGATAGTCTTTTATTTTAAAAGAGTTGAGATTATCTAGATTCAGTTTAGAATTGATTTAGAAATTATCGAATTTATTTTAAATTGTTTTAAATTAAATGGTATAATATCTATTGCGGATTTGAACAATCTGAATCCATATCCAACAAAGGGTTTCCACCTCCTATATAAGGAGAACCCTCATTGCTGCTTTTTCCATGAAATTTCACAAACAATTTTTTTTACCCAAAACGTGTCATGCATCGTGTCTGTACCCACTGTTCTTATTCCATATTTATACATATACATTATTTTCCATGTCGGACACACCCCCGACACAATCAAATTCCTAACCTAATCCGATTCTAAATCCTGTCCCACGCTCGTGTCCAGCCACCGACAGGAAACTCTGCCACCCCACTACTCCACCCCCTGTCCACTTTTCCCTACACCACGTAGTCCCCTCCATGCCTTCCCGTTCTCGACCAGGACAATAGTCCCACCACCGCCAACTCCACCAATACGTCCACCACGACCACGACCTACAACACCACTAGCACCCCATCGCCGCCCCGACAATAGTCCCACCACCGCCAACTCCACCAATACGTCCACCACGACCACGACCTACAACACCACTAGCACCCCATCGCCGCCCCGTCTTCGCCAAGCCACCCAACTTCCACCACCATCTCACTGCGCGCCCCCATCAACGTCATCCATCACACCATCGCTAGATCAGTGCAGCCCGACCGCCGTCAGCAACCCACCACCATCGATCTCGCCACCCGATTCCTAAGGCCCTCCATCGATGTCATAACCAACATCCCGCCGATCCCTCCCACCATGTCTCCGTCTTACCGCCACCGCTGACCGCCTAAGCACGGCCTATTCCCAGCCAAACACCATGGCCTCCATCCACAACACCATCATCCACCATCACCCCCACCAAATAAAATTTTAAAAAAAACAAATAAACACCCCGACACCACTCACCGAGTCGAGCGTCGCCCAGTGGTCAATCTCCTTCCCCGGCAAGCAATACTGTGTCCACCCATACCGGTTCGAATAGATTCGTGCCGCCTCTCCTGATCTCGGTGTCCGCCGAGCCCATGCGGTGCCGCCACCGCGAACCCGGCCACGCCTGCCGAGCCCACGCGGTGCCGCCACCGCGAGTCCGGCCACGCCCGCTGAGCCGCCAAGGCAGCACCTCCGCGCTTGTACGCCGCCATCACCGCAC
Source organism: Iris pallida (assembly GCA_029216955.1). Lineage (NCBI taxonomy): Eukaryota > Viridiplantae > Streptophyta > Magnoliopsida > Asparagales > Iridaceae > Iris > Iris pallida. Next base: position 7,015,834 of record JANAVB010009400.1, on the reverse strand, counting down.
GTGTGCTCCTCGGCACCGTCCTTGCGTGGTCACCTCCGCCACAACGGTCGAGCACCGCTGGTAACCCCCTCTCTTCTCTGTTCACTTCTCTCTCTCTCTCCCTCTGTCCCTCTTTCTTGCTCTCTTCGTTGGAAAAATTGAGAGGGTTTCTCTCTCTCTCTGGCTTCTTTAGGAAGAAGCCATCGGTTGTGTTATTAATTGAGGTCATTAATGGCAAGTTATATTGTTACGTATAATCTATTATATTAGTTGTAAAAAAAAGGATTTTTACTGTTATTTTTAGATACTGTGTTTACATACTAAAGTATAGGTATATAATATGGCATATATGGCATATGATCCAAAATATTATTCCAAGCTATATTTTGGTATAAAAAACTATTATACAGAAAATATGTGTTCTGGCCTAAACAAATTTATGTATTTATCCAAAATATTTTACTAGCGAATAAATTATTTCTAGGTATTATAAAGATAATTCTCGAATTTCAAATGTTTACCTAATATATCACTAAAATATTGTGAACTATTTTAAACTCCTAAAAATTATAAAGTTAGGAATTTCTATTATTCATCTAAATTTCTAACCAATAATACAATTTTATTTAGAAAGCTATTTTGATAAAATTAAGAAAATTTTCCTTTCTAAAAAAAATGATATTTATTATTTTTAACTTTGTCTTAAACCTGTTTTGACGGAAAACTATTTTCATATATATAAAACTAATATATAATTATTTCCACAAATTCTTCTCGGCTACCACCATCAATCGTGACTAAATCGTGCTTCCTATTTTGTTGTGGGTTCGGACCCTTACTCGTCGAACATGGCTATTGGACAATCGGAACATGACATAGCATCGCACCACACAAGGTGTCACCCCAAGCAAGATACCTTGCCATCACTGTTTATTTCCTTGCTCATTATATTGCATGCATTAATTTATTTAGTATTTATTTTCTACAATTATAACTTGTACTTCTCAATTATGCGTAGATGCAAATTTTACTGTTTAAGTTATGTCTTTCCTTATTTATTTTATTTGTATGCACACTTGACCTAGAAGGAAGAGACCTCCTGCATTCATTGGCCTTGACACTTGTATGCCACGATTCACGAGTCGCATATAGATCTCCGACGTGTGTACTGAGTGGCCAGCGGTACATATTGGACGAGCGTTAGGCCATAACTACTACTAGGATTGCATTATAAAAGACTAATGGTCATTAGAGTTAGGTCATTGGGTGGGGAGAATACAACTGGGCGTTGACCTCCTCCCTATCTATTGTAGACTCGCTCACTACTAAGGAACGATAGGTAGACTATATACTGTAGACTCGCTCGATACTGAGGAATGGTATATAGTATTGAGACTCGCTACTGAGGCCATGCTTATTTTATCTTGACTTGACTTGGAGGTTATGCGACCATGTGCTATTCTCGATTGTATCACACTTAGAGTGGTTAGGTGACCGTTATTCGTTAGCTATGGGTACTTTTGGTTTATGTACTTATGCCTGACCATGACTTGGAACCGTATCTTGTCGCGAAGTAGTTGCCACACCTTGTCCTTGTTTGGTTGTAGGTGTGGTTAACTGCTTCGATGATAAGGTACTGAACCTTGTTATGGTCCGGATTATTATTAAGCAGCTTTATATTCAGTTTATGGCATATTGTTTATTGTATCTTGTTACGTCCCTCTGAGGACCTGGTGAATTCTCCAGGTGTGTGTTTGTGACTTCCGCAGGTGTTCTAGCCAAGGACATGATTTACTCTCTTGCTTCATATATAACATGCTCTTGGATCGCCCTTCGTTTCGCTTGATTATTTCCTTCATGTATATCTATTTCTTTTCATTTAATAGTTGGTAGTGGATTTGTCTCCGCCCAACATGTGTACATGACAATTCAAATTTGATTTTATATTATTATTCATTTATAATTGTGGATGAGATTTAGTGTGTCTTGGTCTACTGCACTTTACAGCTTATGTATACATACGAGGGCTCTATATATTTCGTATGTATGCAGCTGGCATGATTACGTACTAGTCCTTCTATTTTTGTGTGTCACTCCCCGTTCCCGGAATGCGTATTTTTATATATGTACAACTCATGTGTATTTATTTAGTATTTATCATGTATTATTCTGTATTTAAATTCTTTTAGTTTCATGTTAATTAATTATCTGCTCTTTAAATTTTTATGTTAATTAATTTCCTGCAAATTTTATTTCTGCAATTTTATTACCTGCATTTTATTTGCTGCTTTAGTCTTATTGGGTTTCGGTTTGCTGGATCCCCTTAAACCCGGCCCACACTCCCACCTACCACATCTCCCTATTTAAAGCTTCCATCTTTTTCTCTCTCCTCATTACTTCATTCTCACCATTACTTCTTCTTCTTCCTCTCATTACTCTCCACCACCTACCAGCAGCAGGAGAAGGCAAGTGCAAACTTGCTTCTACTTGAGAACCATGTTTTTATGGTTCATTTGACTTCTCCTTGTGATTCTAAGAGAGTTTAGTTCTTAGTATTTTGGATTTCGTCGGCTGGTTTTCTCTAGATCTAAGTTATAGTATTTCGGCTGTTCATGGGTTCTTAGTCCACCAACTTTGCGTGTATTTTCTCTGGCACTGGAACAAAGGCTCCATAGGGCGAGCTCGGAAGATGTTGTACGCACACGTTCTTACGTGCTGGCGTGAAACATCAGCCCAGTCACGCACACGTCTTTACGTGTTTGCGTGCATTTTTAGTCACGCTAACGTTCTCATGAGCGTGCGTGTATTTTAGTCACGCTCATGTCTGTGCGTGTCTGCGTGACTTTTGAGTTACGTCCACTCTGTGCGTGCGTGTATTTTTAGTCACGCTCGCATTCGAGAGCGTGTATTTTTAGTCACGCTCGCGTTGTCTGCGTATATTTGAGTCACGCTCCTGTCTTTGTACTGCGTGCGTGACTTTTCACGCTCATGTCCCCGAGCTTGCGTGCGTGACTTTTCACGATCACATTGTGCGTGACTTTTGGCGTGCGTGACTTTTCACCCTCACGCTGCGCGTGCGTGCGTGAATTATTTGTCACGCTCATACGCTCACGTTGCCAACACGTATCACTTGTCACGCATCACTTGTCACGCTTTACTTTTCACGCTCACACTTTCCTGAGTGTACTACTTCTTTTTACGCTCGCTCCTTCATGCCAGACTTGGCGTACTTTTCACGCATACGATTCTTGCGTGACTTTTGGACTTAGCTTGGACTTGTTAGCATGACTTCCTGACTTGGGAGTTTTTATTTGTTCTATATTTTATTCATTTAATGTTGGCATGATAATTTCCTATTATATCCTTACGCCTTTTTGCATGAACCCAAAAATCTTAGCATGTTAATATTTTAATACCTATGGTTGTGTATTAGTGCCAAGTGTCTAGATTGGTATATGGATATCCAGTGAGACTGGAACTTGACCTTGAGAGTTATAGACTCAACCCTATTTAATGCTAAATGACTTTCATGCCTTGTCACCATTAATGACGATGGTTATTTGACTAATTGATCATGCGTTCCTAGTTGGAACTAAGAGACTGGCTAGTCGTCTTATTGAAATGAATGAATGAGACACGTTCATGTTATGAACTATTGCAATCGACTGGCTGATCTCAAATATTGACATACATGCACATGCAGACTTTAATCTATTTAATTATTATTTATTTATTTATTTATTGTTACAAAGGAAGCATGTGTACTTTATGGTCAAGGCATGATTACCGTGGTTAGATTTGATTCTTGCATTACGCTATGTAAGACCTGCAACCTAACCGCACTGGTATCGTTGTAGAGTTGTGCATATCGTACCCCGTACGAAAGTTCTCATTTGAATGACCATGATCCACGGCATGGGATTTCACTCAACGTAGGGACTATTAAGTTAAATAAAATAATGATTGCATGGAGAGAATGAATTCCCGAGTTCTTACATGGCAGCCCCCTTGGGACGAATAGTACCCGACGGGCCGGATAGTTCCCACAGATACTGTAAATCTGCCACACGGGCAGGGAACAGTATCTGTTTTTATTATTATGGTATATTATATATTGACGGGCGTCCTGCTAGGACTCGTCTAATTCATGCATGGCGCACATGATTGACTGGATAGACTAGTCTTGCTCGCACATAGTAAGAACTGAGGAATCTTTATTGCATTATTCCAGGATAACTTGGGACTCATAATAGCAAGCCGTAGGATTTGATTGGCCGTTCAAGATGATTTTTTTGTGTACTGTACTACTCTATTACCTAACTGGGATGATCAGAATGTCAGGACATGACGGGCCAACTTCTGTCCTTGTTTGGTTGGGAGGTTGGTTCGAAGTGTCGTGATGTGATGTGAATCCTGGTAGCAAGCAGAGATCTATTATTATATTCTTTTACTTACTGGTTTATGTCCTTCATATCGTCCTTCCTTGCGGTACTTGCTATTAGAGGTCTAACCTCTCTGGTTTTGCATGGCCAGATTTAGAGCCGGTTCCCGAGGATCCAGCTTACTTCTACCTCCAAAATGGTCAACACTAGGAGAATGATCGCAGGAGGACTCGAGTGGGTTTCTTACTTCACCGCTCGTTTTGTTATTTACTTTATACTTAGCCGTTTGGCACCGACATGTTAGTCGGATCGTCTTGTACTTACTTTTACATAATTGTAATTAAGTCAGACTGCAGCTGATAACAATTGTGTATACTTGTTATACCATCTGGCTATGTTTTGTAAAGCCAGATCTCAAGAACATTTTGACTGAGCGTTTGGGACGCCTTACTGCTTTATCTTACATGTTCTCTATTACTGTTTTCTTGTTTGAATGATTGAGACAATAGATGTGAAATGACCATAGTAAGACCTTTATGTAGTATGCACCCCCTCGTCTGGTAAGACAGCATTGATCGTATTATATGGTATTCATCTGCCCGTAATACGTAGCTGGCTGAGTCATTCCTCCGCTCTCCAATATTCTGGTTCTGGGGCGTGACAAGGTTTTAGTGGTGGCCCATGCAGGTCTGATTTCAGACTTGTGGGGTGTTTTGATTTATAGGATGTCTCAATCACACATGTTTCCTCTTGATCTCCTGATTCGTTATTCTCAACTCTTGCTTGACATTCCGGTATCCTTTGACTTCATTGATCCTTCATGTCCGGTCGTTTGATTGTTCTCTTGTCCCTTTTCTTAGGGGCACTTCGTCCGCAGCGGTCAGAGCCGGGCAGCAACAACAAGGGCAACGTGGGCAACATGACCAGGTTGGTCAGCAACCAGGGCCAGTCTCACCTCAGGAGGCTATCTAGGAAGAAGTGATAGTAGAACCAGCGGTTGGACCGCAGTATCCAGATATTCCAAACCCACCCATAGTTCCATCTACCCCTGTAGAAGTGGACACACCAGCCCTTCTGGAGATCATGAGAGGAATGATGGCTGCTCAGCAACATCAGATGTTGGCCCAGCAGCGCATGCACACTCAGCTACAAGAGCAGAATGTGTTGCTCAACCAAGGATTGCAGACGGCTTTGGAAAGAGGAGTGAGGGCTGATTCAGGAGCATCAGCCAGGTTTTGCAAGTACAACCCTCGCCGTTTCGAGGGCACGGAGGATGCCATCTCAGCAAATGCATGGCTTAAGGATATTGAGGCTATTCTGACAGCAGCTAAGGTATCGGCAGAAGAGCATGTGGATCTAGTGAAGTTACTACTTCAGGATCTCGCACGTGATTGGTGAGAATCAGAGGAAGTGGGCATCAGACGTCCTGTGGCTTGGGACGATTTCACAGCAAGATTCAAGACCAAGTACTATAGAGTTGTGGCGCAGTTTGAGCTACAACAGAAATTTATCAACCTCAGGCAGGCCGGCAAGACTGTAGATGCTTATGCAGCGGAGTTCTGCAGATTGAGTAGATTCGCCCCAGAGATGGTAGCAACGGAGCGCTAGAGGGCCATGAGGTTTCAGCAAGGGTTTCATCTTGAGCTCTTGCAATTGATAGAAGGGCACAATTACCAAACTTTTGATGAGATATTGACGGCAACTCGAAGGCATGAGCTCACCATTCAGAGGCTTGCGACAAGGACTGGGGGTCAGAAGATCCCACAGTCAGATTGAAGGAGGAGGGGGAGCAGCGTCCCGAACAACAGCACCATCCACTGGCATTCGTATCCACGATGTGGCAATACGAGGACCAGTACCACCCAGGCAGCAGCTATAGCAACAGAGGAAGAACCAGCAAACCCCGGCGGGCTGCACTTATTGTGGGAAGATGGGACACACTAGAGATGTGTGTCGGACATTGAATGGACTATGTCTGATATGTGGAAATCCAGACCATCGGGTTACCACATGTCCCATGAATTCGAGGTCAGGAGGACCAGGGCAGCAGTTTTCTGCTCTGCCAGCACCAGGGGCAGGCCAGTATCGAGGACCAGCAGTAGCAGTAAGGCCGTTGGCACAACGTTCGTTAGTACCGCAGGCTCAGATGTTTCGGCAGCAGGGACCGCCGATGCAGCAACACCAGCATAGACCACCCCAGCATCATCAAGGAAGGGGCCAGCAGCAGCATCAGGCCAGGCCGCAGCATAAAAATCAGCAAGGAGGTCGAGGGAAAGCATTCACTCTGTCCTTGGAAGAGACATTGGCATCGGGAGATGTTGTGGCAGGTAACATTCTCGTCGCCTCATATCCCGCAGTAGCATTGTTTGATTCGGGAGCATCCCATTCATTTATATCTGCACGATTTGTGACACGACTAGGAATGGAGTTCGAGGCATTGCCAGGGAGGTTGAATATACTCACTTGTAATGGGCTCGTAGGAGTTAGTAGAGTTATTTTAGCGTGTAGCGTTGTAGTTTGCGGGCATTCTTTACCCGTCCGGTTGATAGAATTTCTTGTTGGAAATTTCAACGTTATCTTAGGCATGGACTGGCTGAAAGACAGTCATGCGATAATAGATTGTCATAGAGGGAGTGTATCTTTTGATATTCCAGACATGAAGAGGTTTACCTTAGTCAGATCAGAGGCAACTCAGCAAGAGCAGGGAGTAGTGGCGGCAATGGAAGAAGTTCAGATTCCGAAGGTAGTTGAAGAATTTCTAGATGTATTTCCTGAAGAACTTTCAGGTCTACCACCAGTTAGAGATATTGAGTTCAGTATAGAATTGGCACCAGGAACTAAACCGATAACAGATCGGGTTTACAGAATGGCGGATTCAGAGCAGGCCAAGGTATATCAGCATATAGAGGAATTGAAGGAGAAGAAGTTCATCCAAGCTAGCGTATCACCGTGGGCAGCACCAGTGGTACTTGTGGAAAAGAAGGATGGGTCATCCAGATTATGCATTGACTACAGGAAGCTTAACACGGCAACAGTGAAGAACAAGTACCCATTACCCAGGATCGACGACTTATTTGATCAGTTGAGCAAGGCTAGAGTTTTCTCCAAGATAGATCTTCGTTCAGGGTACCATCAGGTGAGGGTTCGGAAGGAAGATATCCCCAAGACAGCTTTCAGGTCGAAGTATGGGCATTACGAGTTCTTAGTAATGCCGTTTGGTTTGACCAATGCTCCAGCAATATTCATGGATTTGATGAACCGCATCTTTATGCCATATTTAGACCAGTTTGTCGTTGTGTTTCTTGACGACATTCTCGTATACTCTGCTAGTGAAGAGGAGCATTAAGACCACCTCAGAAAAGTATTGCAGGTTCTGAGAGAGAACCAGTTGTATGTCAAGCTCAGCAAATGTGAGTTCTGGACGAATCACATTTCATTTTTGGGTCACATCGTCTCAGGAGCTGGAGTAGCAGTAGATCCCAAGAAGGTAGAAGCAGTAGAGAGTTGGCCAGTACCCAAGACCGTAGCAGATGTACAGAGTTTCTTGGGATTGGCAGGGTATTACAGAAGGTTTATGTCAGACTTTGCAAGGCTTTCAGCACCCATGACCCGCTTGACCCGGAAGGATGTGCCATTCGTTTGGTCGGCAGAATATCAGGTATCATTCGAGACTTTAAAGAAGAAGTTGATATCAGCACCTATTCTTACATTACCAGTTGGACCCGGAGGTTTTACAGTATATTGTGATGCGTCAGGTAAAGGACTTGGATGTGTCCTTATGCAACATGGAAAGGTGATAGCGTATGCATCTAGGCAGCTTCGGGACCACGAGAAGAATTACCCAACTCATGATTTAGAGTTGGCGGCAGTAGTGTTTGCTCTGAAGCTATGGAGGCATTACTTATATGGTGACCGAGTGGAGGTGTACACAGATCATAAAAGTCTGAAGTACATCTTTGCCCAGAAGGAACTAAATATGAGGCAGAGAAGGTGGTTGGAGTTGATTAAGGATTATGATGTGGAGCTTCAGTATCATCCAGGCAAGGCTAATGTAGTGGCAGACGCTCTCAGCAGAAGAGGCGGCGCATTTATGTTGACAACGCAGAGGCATATCTTAGAAGACCTTCAGGAGATGGGCATTGAAGTTATACTTCCTAGTGATATAGGAGTTCTAACTAGTCTACAAGTCCAATCCGACTTGGTAGACAGGATCAAGGCAGCTCAGGCACAAGACCCAAGGATTCAGAAGCTTAGGGCAGAATATGAGTCAGGGCTCAGGAAGGAGATAAGGATTCATGAAGATGGTACGCTTAGGTTTGGATCACGTCTATGTGTGCCTAGTGGGGATATCAGACAGGAGGTTATGGCAGAAGCTCACAGTTCTCAATATTCTGTTCACCCTGGTGGGACCAAGATGCACCAAGATATCAAGCAACATTTTTGGTGGAACGGGATGAAGAGAGAGATAGCTAGATTTGTTTCCCGTTGCTTGGTATGTCAGCAAGTGAAGGCAGAACAGCAGAGGCCAGCTGGGTTATTGCAACCGCTTCCTATTCCAGAATGGAAATGGGAGCATATTACGATGGACTTTGTGACCGGTTTACCAAGATCGCCAAGTGGTAAGGATGCTATTTGGGTGATAGTGGACCGACTTATGAAGGTAGCACACTTTCTTCCCTTCAGAGTAGGGCAATCTACAGAAAAGTTGGCAGAGTTATATATGCAACAGATAGTCAGGCAGCATGGAGTCCTTGTCAGTATTGTGTCGGATCGAGATACCCGCTTTACATCATATTTCTGGAAGAGTTTACATCATAGTCTGGGTACCAAGTTAAGGTTTAGCACGGCTTACCATCCACAGATGGATGGACAATCAGAAAGGACGATTCAGACTTTAGAAGACATGTTGCGAGCTTGCACTCTAGATTTTGGAGGGTCTTGGGAGAGTCACCTGCACTTGGTCGAGTTCTCATACAACAATAGTTATCAAGCCAGTATCCAGATGGCGCCATTTGAAGCATTATATGGTAAGAAGTGTAGGTCACCGCTTGCATGGGATGATATCGGGGAAAGGAAGATGTTAGGCCCAGAAATGATTGTTCAGACGGTTGAAGTAGTTAAGGAAATTAGAGAGCGACTTCGAGTTACACAGGATCGGCATCGTCATTGGGCAGACCAGCATCGTAGGCCGTTAGAATTATCTGTTGGGGACCACGTATTCTTGCGGATCTCACCTACTCATAGGGTCATTAGATTTAGCGTTCGCGGGAAATTGAGTCCGTGGTACGTGGGCCCATTCGTTATCCTTGATCGGATAGGCGATGTTGCTTATCGTTTATCACTCCCACCTTTGTTACGAGAGGTGCATGACGTGTTTCATGTATCTCAATTACGTAGGTATGTATCGGACCCAAGCCATGTCCTCGATCACTCTGAGCTGGTTGTTGGTACCAACCTGTCTTACGAGGAACAGCCTGTGTCTATTTTGGACCGAAGAGAGAAGATACTCAAGAACCGAACAATTAGTCTTGTCCGTGTTGCTTGGGGTCATCACTCCTTGGGAGAGTCAACGTGGGAACGTGAGGATGATATCCGATCACGGTATCCACACCTGTTTGACTCACAAGGTATATCTCTTTCTGTATACCTTGATTGTCTTGATTTCTCATGCTTATCGCCTTATGGATAGAACTACCTGATATCGTAGATTGATGGATTTACATATATAGTACTTGCTTTTGATATGGTAACAATGATTGCTTGCTCAATAGAATTGCTTGTATTAGTTTAGCTCTGATATTTCTATCCGGCTTGGATTTGAAATTTCGAGGACGGAATTTTTCTAAGGTGGGTAGAGATGTCACTCCCCGTTCCCGAAATGCATATTTTTATATATGTACAACTCATGTGTATTTATTTAGTATTTATCATGTATTATTCTGTATTTAAATTCTTTTAGTTTCATGTTAATTAATTATCTGCTCTTTAAATTTTTATGTTAATTAATTTCCTGCAAATTTTATTTCTGCAATTTTATTACCTGTATTTTATTTGCTGCTTTAGTCTTATTGGGTTTCGGTTTGCTGGATCCCCTTAAACCCGGCCCACACTCCCACCTACCTCCTCTCCCTATTTAAAGCTTCCATCTCTTTCTCTCTCCTTATTACTTCATTCTCACCATTACTTCTTCTTCTTCCTCTCATTACTCTCCACCACCTACCAGCAGCAGGAGAAGGCAAGTGCAAACTTGCTTCTACTTGAGAACCATGTTTTTATGGTTCATTTGGCTTCTCCTTGTGATTCTAAGAGAGTTTAGTTCTTAGTATTTTGGATTTCGTCGGCTGGTTTTCTCTAGATCTAAGTTATAGTATTTCGGCTGTTCATGGGTTCTTAGTCCACCAACTTTGCGTGTATTTTCTCTGGCACTGGAACAAAGGCTCCATAGGGCGAGCTCGGGAGATGTTGTACGCATACGTTCTTACGTGCTCGCGTGAAACATCAGCCCAGTCACGCACACATCTTTACGTGTTTGCGTGTATTTTTAGTCACGCTAACGTTCTCATGAGCGTGCGTGTATTTTAGTCACGCTCATGTCTGTGCGTGTCTGCGTGACTTTTGAGTTACGTCCACTCTGTGCGTGCGTGTATTTTTAGTCACGCTCGTATTCGAGAGCGTGTATTTTCAGTCACGCTCGTGTTGTCTGCGTGTATTTGAGTCACGCTCCTGTCTTTGTACTGCGTGCATGACTTTTCACGCTCATGTCCCCGAGCTTGCGTGCGTGACTTTTCACGATCACATTGTGCGTGACTTTTGGCGTGCGTGACTTTTCATCCTCACGCTGCGCGTGCGTGCGTGAATTATTTGTCACGCTCATACGCTCACGTTGCCAGCACGTATCACTTGTCACGCATCACTTGTCACGCTTTACTTTTCACGCTCACACTTTCCTGAGTGTACTACTTCTTTTTACGCTCGCTCCTTCATGCCAGACTTGGCGTACTTTTCACGCATACGATTCTTGCGTGACTTTTGGACTTAGCTTAGACTTGTTAGCATGACTTCCTGA
>JANAVB010009400.1:6996907-6999407 GCA_029216955.1 Iris pallida | reverse complement strand
AGCAATAATCATACCAGCAACAAGAAAGCTTTCTGGTTCCTCGACTTTTGGCGACATCACCCCCTCACGCTTGGAATTCCGTCTCGGTTATTGACCCTGTGGCCCGGATGGCGACTAAACTTTCAGCCACTCGTAAGGCCTTATCGTCATGGAGGAAAGAGGCTTACGGAGACATCTTCCAGGCTATCAGGGAAGCGGAGGATGATGTCACCCATGCGGAGACCGCATTCACCAGTAACAGATCTCCGGAGGCCTTCGCCTCTCTCAACCTCGCTACAGCTCTTCTTAAATCCAGGCTGAGAGTGGAGACCAATTTTTGGAGGCAAAAAGCCAGATCGACTTGGGATACCGACGGAGACCGGAACATAAGATTCTTTCATGCTTGCGTCAAAGGACGCAGGAACAAATTAAAATTATACCGGATTCTTGACGACAACGGCAACCTGGTGGACAACCAGGCCGGTATTCAGGCTGCAGCTGTGAAATACTACTCCAAACTCTTCACTAAAGAGCAGGTAGTTAAGGACGTGACGCTATTGTCCGTTATCCCTTCCCTCATTAGCGAACACGATAACGACACCCTGCTGGCCACCACTTCTAAGGTAGAGGTTAAAGCGGCGGTCTGGTCCATTAACGAGCACAGCGCCCCGGGGCCGGACGGTTTCAACGGGGTATTTTTCAGAGCTTACTGGGACACCATTAAAATAGACTTAGTCGAAGCCACTTTAGCCTTTCTTCAAGGGGCTAGATACCCCAATTTGATTTCATGCGCCAACATCATCCTTATCCCCAAAAAAGACAATCCTGAAACCTTCAAAGACTTCTGACCGATCAGCCTCTGTACCTTCACCAACAAAATCATATCCAAGATCGTCGCCAATCGGATGTCCGATCTTCTCCCCAAGATCATTTCCGAAGAGCAAAGCGGATTTATCAAAGGCCGTAACATATCAGACAACATCCTCCTAGCTCAAGAGATGATCACGTGCATGAAGTTCCCGTCGAGGGGGGAACGTAGCCATCAAACTGGACATGGAGAAGGCGTACGACCGTCTAGACTGGCAATTCATGATCTAGGTACTCAGGGCCTTCGGCATCTCCGAACCATGGATTGACATCGTATTCAGATTGATCGACAATGCGTAGTTCTCCACCGTCATCAATGGCCAGGCAGCGGGATTCTTTCGTTCCACTCGCGGGGTTAGACTTGGGGATCCGCTCTCTTCCACCATTTTCAACATTGCGGCCGAAGCCCTCAGTAGAAGCCTTAATAGTATGCCCAACTTGTCTGGCTTCAACCACTTCCACACCACCACCGGCTGCCCCTTCATCACTCACCTGGCTTACGCTGACGATATCCTCATCTTCTCCTCCGGAGACAGCGAATCGATCGAGGTCATCCTGCGCACGATCGCCAGATACACCATATGTTTCGGAAAGCACGTCAACAACAACAAGAGCGTAATCTACACCCATCACAAGGCTGACAGAACTCGCTCAACTTTACTCGCCAACATGACCTCCTTCAGCACTGCCTACCCTTCCTTTCTTTACCTCGGATGCCCGCTGGTATACGGTAAGGCCAACTCAGGAATATACGAGCACCTCGTGGACAAGATCTGCAAACTCATCGCAGGATAGCACAACGCAACCGTATCCCCAGGGGGCAAAACAATCCTCATCAAACACGTTCTATCATCCATCCCGATGTACACCCTGCTCGTTTGCTCCCCTCCCAAGAAGGTGCTCCACTCTCTCGAATCCCTCTTCGCCAAGTTTTTCTGGGAATAAAACGATGGCAAGGACAAATATCACTGGGCCGGCTGGAAGACGATGGCTAAACCCACTGAAGAAGGTGGTCTGGGCTTCAGCAGACTTGTCCACATTGTGCACGCCTACTCCATTAAGTTGTAGTGTAAGTTGTGCACCGAGACCTCTTTATAGACGAAGTTCATGAGAGCTAGGTACTCCAGATTCTCCCATCTGTCGGAGGCGAGCTCTAATAACAGAGCATCGACATCGTGGCGACGTATTATTCGGGGTCGCATCACTGCTGAACCTCTTATCCGTCTCCAGTTGGGTGACGGCCGCTCTTCGGCATGCCTGGAGCGGTGGTTAGGAGAAGGCATCATACTTCCCAACATTCTAACTCCTCCGGGGTGCGCAATTAGGGACCTATGGGAGGACAGTTCCGAATGAAATTGGAAGAAGGTTAGAGATTGGCTTGGCCAGCCAGCAAAAACCTGTCTTCTTGCTGCTAATCTGCGGATTATCGACATGATCGACACTTGGAGATGGTCCCCCAACCCGAGTGGGTCATTCACTTTGGCTTCCGCCAGACTTGTGGCCAGAGGCAGCGGGGTACATAATACTGTTTACACCAAGTTTTGGCAGGCTTGCATCCCAATCAAATGGTCTATCCTAATCTGGCGTGCTCTTCGACGAAAGATTCCGACGGATGACACCATCAGAACCATAGGATTCAGCCTCGCTTTGAGAT
>JANAVB010009400.1:6824407-6991907 GCA_029216955.1 Iris pallida | reverse complement strand
GGAACCACTAGTTATCCTAATTAGTTTTCATTAGCATTCTTGTACCGAATTTATTTTTAGCTTATATTTGAGACTTAGATATTGGATATTATTATTGTTGTTGGATGTTGTTGTTATTTAGACTATGTGGTTATGTTAGACTTCTTTGATATCTTATCGTGATTTAGATATGTGATTGAGTATTGTGTTGCTTTAATTCTCTTGACCTCCTTATGGAGTTGAGATATTACTGACTGGTAGAATTTATATATATTATGTGAGATGCTAGATAGTTATTGATGATCTAGACAACGTTCTACCGTCGATGTTGCGGCATAGGCTAGGCGTGTCTCACATACTCGTACTCCTATATCCGAGTGCTTGTCATGACAGGTGTCCTTTTTTTCACTAAATTTCACTAATTCTGTGTGAGACCTCGCTTATAAGTGAATCTGGTCCCAATGAGGACATGTTTGGTTCGCAGAACTAGTGTCTTGGAAAAGAAAAGCCATTTATTTCCTATGTTTGGATGTCAAAAGAAAAAAATTAGAAAATAAAATTGATTCTAAAGAGAAAGAAAAATAGGGGGAAATGGTTCCCTCTACCCACCTAAGGCTTCATTTTTCTCCTCTAAGGATTCACTTTCTTTTCCAATTTTTTTGACTTTTCAAACACCAAAAAGAAAATTGATTGGAATTTTAGTTTATCAAAGGAAAGGAAAGTGCAATGAATCAATTTTATTTCCTTTCCTTCCCGCGAAATAAACGAGCCCTAAGTGCGTTCATTTTGTGCACTTATAAGTAATTTTCACTTATAAGTGGCTCCAAATTTATAGGTGAAATTTTTTTCACTTATTGAATTGTTTAAGTACTTATTGCATCGGAAAAGTATATTATGTCCCTGTACAAATATAAAAATCCATTCACTTATCCAAATTCTAATAGAAACTGGTTTTCCTATATATAAACCTAATCACCCTTTCCTCTCCCCTTCCTTTACTAATGTCATTCCCCAGTCCCAAAATACGCGGGATCGAGCCACGTGACATTGGCCAGCTACGTATTCAACCAGACTCTAGTCCTACTAGAATACGTATAAGCTGTTCAAAGTGGTGTAACTATCACTACATCAACTCTATATCTCAATCCAAGTAACAGAAACATGAGAAAGAAAAATATAAATACTAGTTTGCAGCCCAATAATCATACTTATTCGAATAGACTCGAAAAGATAATATGAGTCTATAAATACTAGGCTACTAAGTAGATACAAATACAGTAAATGAAACATATAACTCTGAAAGATTAAATACTTGTAATGAAATGAATACCATCAACAATCCAGCAACGTGCTCAACAAAACCTACTCAGCCAACCTGGAAGGAAACCAGGTCCTCAGAGGGACGCAACAAGGTACATAATATACAGGCCAAGTGTACGACAGTAATAAATGAATAAATAAAGTATAGTAAGACTGATAAAGTGGGTGAATCTAACATAACCAACTAATATGAAAATGTAATTTGAGAACATCACTCGAACATGCGCACTGTCACGGTGTACCCCCGAGACCTGATAGAAACTCCAGCAAACTATAAAAACCACACAATTTCGGTAAGGAAGCTGTGGTAAACTATAAAAACCCCGAGGCTCTAGTCATGAGGCAACAACATACTCTGTGGGAAAGTAGCCCAAGCATACGGTGTATATTCTCTCCTTCCATGTGACTTCACGAATCGTATCCGCGAGACGCTCGGCCAGATCCTCTGGCTAGGACATCGAGTCATAATAGTAAATACAGTGTAAGAATCTCATGTCATCATCCTAGTATCAACACGGGCTTTCGTATAGCAAGATGTAATCAAGTACGGGAATCCGTCATTATGTAGTATCACATGAACATGTCCTAGGGTCAGAGTGTACTCCGCAACAATTTGTCACGGTAACACAAATGTGAATATCTAGTATCGATACCCGATGGCGCTAACGTCCATCGGCACCCGAATGTGCTTTGGACGTGAAGTACCATACATGGTCCTAGGTGTTGCAATAAAAAAAATCAAAAAGATACATAAAAGCTAAATATTGTAAACTGAAATACAAGATTGGCAATGTACACTTGCCTGGAGTTGTCTGAACTGTGCTGAGACTGTACCAAAGTCTATCCCACTATCCATGAGAACCATACTCTATGCAAATATTTATCAACCCAAATCACAAACAAATATATATCACACACTATAGTACACATATGACTAATAACTTTCACCTATGGAGCTTAGGTCATTTCTAGTCACCTATTACCTTTTGTTATCTAAGACGTTTGTTAATTATATTGCCTAGATCTAGGTCATATTAGTCTCTATAATCATTATTGCTAATAATGTGGATTGCAAGTTATAGGTTTATAAATATCAAGTCGCACCTCGTTATTCATACAGCGAAACCTATGACATGCAAATCGAGGAAAAATAATAAACCGCAAGGTTAACAATCTTATCATGGAAATTCACATGGTTAACTTGTCAATTTCAGCGATGTGAGATCACTGGAATCGATGGATCTCAGTTTTGATGCACGGATTCTAAAATACGAACATGCATAAGAATTAATTATAATTAATAGTGATACATAAAAGAAAATCTGCAGATATCGTCGGATGGTGAAATAAATATAACCAACATGTCCAAAATGGTCAAATTAGCTAGGATACCTACCCATAAGTCCAATTTGGACACATGAACAAAATGATAATTTTGGATCAAAATGATGTCTATTGTTGGACCCGCTTTGCACCGAAAAATATGCCAGGATAAAAGTCCACTAAACTTAGCAAAGTATATGTCAACAAGTCTAGAATGATGATACGAACATAACGGTATATTCGAAATTGGATTTCGATGAGTCGATCTCAAAATGACCCGTTGACCCGGATAATATGACCCATATTGTACTGAAATATGTGATGAAGCCACATTGCTCCAAACTCATCAAATTATATATTAATTTTTGCCAAAACGATGCCACGAGTCCACTGGTGGCATCGAAATTGGAATCCGGAGTCTCGGGTTCAAAATTAAAATTTTATAATTTGGAAATTACAGTTTCGAGAGGGCAACTTTGGCGTCGATTTCAACCAACAAAACGACATCCTATGATGCTAAAAAATTTATGACACGAAGATGATTATACCTGTTGTGCACAGAAACCAATGGAGAGTCAAAAGGAGCTACGACGGCAGAGAAATGAATCCACGAAGTTGGCTTCACAAAACTGTTAAAATAAATATAATTTAATCGAGCAACTTGGTGGTCAGTTTTGATCTGGTAAACCCCCGCCCTAATTTTTTTATTTATTATTATTATTAATTTTTTGGACTCAATATAATGGATTGGGATTTTTAGTAGATATCTAAATCCAGTATATTTTATATTTTAAGGGATTTTGTGTATATATATGTGTTTGTGTGATTACCACCCTATAATCAAGGTGGACCTTTTGTAAAAACCAAAGTTGTAGAAGGGGCTTGATATAATTTTTTTCACTTAAACACCCTATTATGGCCTTTGTAAAAACTGTTTACTCAAGGGGCTAAAATGTAGAACTTTTTTAAATCTCTTTTAAAAACCAGATCGAGCAATTCCTTCTCCTGTCAAGCTCGAGAGGAGCAGACCAAATAAATTCAAACCTCTCCTCCCATTCTCTTTAAACCCCCAGGTTTATCAATAACTAGAGCATATATAAGGAGTTAGCAGCCAACCCATCATCTCTGCCAACTCTAAAACGATCAAAATTCTGCTCTGCTACAAAGGACAATCGGAGAGGAGGCAAGGAATGATCGAGTTTCTCCATTAAACCAAAAGAGGTAAATCGATATACACATAATATTGCAATTCCTGTCATTTACTACCCATTAGAAATTGACTCATAAGTGTTTGACTTAAAGAGCTTAGTAGGAGACATCTAGGAAGGGGTAGAGATGTTCGACTAACAGATGAGGATAGAGTCTTCATTCACAAAGCAAACCACTGTAGGCACGAGTTAGGACAGGCACCTATGAACCCTTACCTGTTCCTATAAGGGAGATGTTTTGAAACCCCTGCCCTGGGTTCAAGTTTGATACTTGATACAAATCCGACCCTTGGTATCAGGTTGGGTTTGGGATATTAGATTTTTGGGATAAACTACCAATAGCGTCTGATAACCTTTAAATGGTTTTAATATTCCGATATGACCTCAAGAAAATGATGACATAGCAGAGGATCTGAACACGTGAAATAACACGATGCACCTCTGGAGGTGATGTCTGGAAAAGTATTATCTAAACTGTTTGTAACCCCAAAAGTAATATCATGGTGGTGAATGAATAATTAATGACGAGTAGAGTATCAAGAATCAGAGAACCCCTGTATCCTGCTTCAAATACAACTTGCGGGTGCTCAATGTATCAGAGTAGTGGCAGGTTACATAGGATTTACCCAAAGGAGCCTTCTGGTATACCCAGATGAAACCCAAGTACCCTATAAGTGTTGGTACAAACCCCGACTCCGTACCATTCTGATATCCAATCTAAAGCAGCAACCCCATTTCCTAAAACAGAGCCAAAAGATAAGCTTCTATATCCGAAAATATTAACCCAATTGCTGTCTTCGATTTCCAATCCAATCCCTGGTAGCATATTGGTATCAACAGCAGATTCGACTCTTGTATCAATGGGGACACTTGCTCCTGTCAACAACAGGAAATGTCGCCTAAATTTGTTGCCAGTTTTCAATGTGATAAATTATAGACATGTAAGGCATGTTATAATCTAGTAGGGAGCTGGTACTTAGTTATGTCAACTAGATAAAATAAAGGTATTAGTTCAGAATAGTATAGATTGAGGTTGAGTCCTTCTGATAGGCTTTACACTTAGTTGATTGTTGGTTACAGTGATTCAGTTTCGAAGATAGGGATTTAGACAAATAAGTATCACAGAGTATCAACAATAGGTTAAAGATACGAAAAATAGAACTAATGTTCTGTGAAATCGCATGACCTATGAGAAATAGTGAGGGTAAGCACGCGCAATAGTTGCAACAAATTACAAGCTTAAGAATCCTACAAGCTGCTATACATGGTCGTTTGCATCAGTTTGTATATCTGCATATGACTTTTCTCTTGTCTGTAGTAATCAATTATTTGGTGTGATGGTGTCGTCACTTGTTTTCACCACCTTTCTCTAGAAATTCAGGTTCTGTGTTCTTCATTAGTAGGTAATCTGATATTTCCATTTTGTTAGATTCTTCAACCAATTTTGGCAACAGCAGATAAGTCATCCACTATCTTGCATTTGCTCTCTTCATGCTGGGGAACAAAGTATGCAAACTCATTACTCATGTTGCTTTTCAAATTACTTTTTAAAAAACCTTTGTTAGGACTTGGATAAGGAAATCATTATTCATTCGATTGACAAAAAATAGGAAAATAAGACTAACATAGTTAAACTGAAGGAAAGTACCAGTGACCTCTTCATGAGGAATTACATCCTCTATTGTATCAGAAACATGAATTAGGTTTCATTGTTGCCTCCTTCTAGTTCAGTGTGGAATCTTTGCCAAATTCATTTTCATCCAGTTACATGACTTCATCAAGATTTTTGTTTCTCGATTCTGCCTTCATCATCATTTCAGTCCTGTTGTTTCAATGAATGTGGTATTAAGCACCAATGGCGACATGTGGGCTAGGGTCTTCTAGGGGATATGATTTACTAATTCAGGAGCCAGTAGGGTACAGACAGAGATTTGTATTGGTAGTTATAGCTAGATAAGTACATGAGTAAGGAGAAAAACTCTACAAGTAAGATAGTGAACCCAACTTTAACCTACTGGTACTAAACCAAGGAGGGGATAGTTAATAGGCCAGGAAGACTGTTTTAAGTAGATTGTTAATACTTAAATTCAATTGTATGTTGACATTGTAATTCATAAAATAGGTCATCTAGACTCGAACTCAATACTTGACCCGTCTCAACAGCTCAGGACCACAGGCAAGTATACATTGCCTTTCTTTACAGCTTTATTTACATGCACTGTCTTTCATTATTTAGTTTTTCATTATTGTTGACATGTACTTTTCATATCCTGCTTGTATATTTTATCATTGCTATATAGGCCATATTCACAGTTAGCTTGGTGTCTTACTAGATGTGTTCACTTGTGCCTTGGTTGAGTCGTGTCATGGGTCGAGAAGTCATAAACTGAACTGCTATACCTCCTTGTCTTGAAATCTTGAAGCTAACCTGTGAGTCCATATTAGGGGCGAGAGTTAGTAGTTATTGGTCTATACCTGTGAGTCCACACTAGGGGCGAGGGTAATTCTTGAAGCTAACCTGCGAGTCCACATTAGGGGCGAGGGTTAGTAGTTGTTTCAAACTTGCGAGTCCACCCTAGGGGCGAGGGTTTGAATATTCGATTTGGGTATCCGTTGACTTCTTGACATGAGTTCTCTCATCCTCGTTCAGCAGTTCATTTATGCGTAGTCAGTGCACATATTCGTGTTTTATCATTGCTTAGTTTTACTTGTTTATTCTGGATTTTCTTCATGCATGATAAACTATTAGAAAGGCTCGTTTTTATGTATCTTGCTAGTCCTCTGAGGACCTGATGATCTCTTCAGGTTTAGCCGAGTTGAATCAGGAGGAGACGAGAGGGTTGAGTCAGCATCAGACCGTAGTGCTTTGCAGTTGAGGTTGCCTTGATTAGCAGGTTGTATTCAGATACTGTATTTCATGTATTTATCTCTTTCCGTCTATTGGTAGTAGATTTGTGTCCACCGGACGAGACATTGATTCTTGGAAACATTCAGTTATATTCAATATTGCTCAGTTTCATATCTTATTTATTGATCTTGGTTGTGACTTGTTTATTCTGTGGATGAGATATAGATTACCATGAGATGCTAGACTGCCATGACTCGTGTATATTAGACACCGTTCTACCGCCAATACTGCTGCGTAGGCTGGGCTTGGACATGCTTCGTATCCGAAAAACGGGTGCAGATCGTGACAAGTTTTTTTGGTGGCCTATGCAGGTCTACGTTAATCATTTCGGTTACGTCACTGTACCGTTGTGAGCCTGCAAATAGGATTAGACATATAGGACCTCATCCATGTGTCTTGACTCCTTGTTGATCTCTATCCTTGATTATTAATTAAATCCTCGACTTGCATCCAGCTTGAAATTATTCAACGGCTAAAATGTTTTTTTGTTACAGCTAAGATGGACTCTCAAGACAGGAACAACGCTTCCCTGAACACTCCACCCACTGTCGGAGGCTTTTTTATGTACATGACCCTACCAACACAAGGAGGCCAGCTCACTCATACGGGCAATCCGCCACCGCCGCAGCTCTCGAGATTTCGCAGAGACGACATTCCACCACCTCCGCAGTTTCCTCCGCAGACTCCGCCACCATCACCCATTCTGCCACCAGCTTCTGTCTCATCACCAGCACAAGTTTGACGTCCAATACCAGCCATGCACCCAGCACCAGCAATATATCCAGCTTTTGCCATACACCCACCGCCGGTAATGTATCCAGCCCTGACGATGTATCCAGCACCTATTCTACCCCCGCCACTAGCACTGGACAATTTACACTCCTAGGGATCTTCCAGCAGCAGGCCAACATGTTCTGCGACACTTTGAGGAAGGCTCTTCAGATTAGAGACGCTCCGCGACAGCGTCCTGGAACTTCCAAGAACTTCATAGACCTCCGACCCAGGGAATTTTATAGGACCGAGGGGATCCTCTATGCTGATGAGTGGTTGGAGAACGTCGAACGATACCTGAAGATGGACCGAGTTCCAGAAGATCTGAAGATCGAGTCAGCTAGTGGACAGCTTTTCGATATCGCGCAGACGTGATACCAAGGCGAGCCCCGATTTTCTGCTTCAGACGTAACTTGGCAAGAGTTCAAGCGTCTGTTCAAGAAGAAGTTCTACCCATACGTAGCACGAGAGGTGTTAGTGAGCTAGTTCGAGCACCTAGAGCAACGAGTACACATCAGAGTTTTCTCGCCTCAGCCGCTTTGCAGAGAGCTTGGTCAGCACCCCTGAAGACAAGGCACGACGATTCAGGAAGGGACTATCTCACGAGATACGTTTAGCCATCGCCACCAGTCGAGCCACCACTTACGAGGAGATTCTGGAAGTCGCCCAAGCTGTAGAAGAAGAGCTGAGCCACAAACCGAAGAGGAATTGAGACGCATTCAGAGGAGGCAACAACCAATCAACACCTGCAAAATGCCCCAACATTCCTGGAAAGACCTCAGCACAGCAGCATCATCAGCAACCACGAGCGGTCCCACAACAAGTCCAAGATGTTCCCATCTTCCAGTATTGCTCGAAGAAAGGCCACACTCAAGAAAATTGTCTTGGCAGATTAGGGTTGTGTTGGACTTGTGGATCCAACCAACACTTGTCTCAAAATTGTTCGAAGAGGAATGAGAGTGCCCCACCACTACCAACCGCACAAGGAGGGCAAGCTTTTGCCATGATCACGGAGGATGCGACGACACCACAAGGAGCAAATGGCAGAAATTTTTAGTAGATTATAGTAGTAGCATTGTTAATAGATACTACATTCAATTTTGATTTGCGAGTATTCGCAATAAATTTATAGCAAAGGTTAGACTACTCCTTCTAATAGATCGTGACTTTATTTAAATTTTGAGGACAAAATTATTCTTAAGGGGGGTAGGATGTAAACCCCCGCCCTGATTTTTTTATTTATTATTATTATTAATTTTTGGACTCAATATAATGGATTGGGATTTTTAGTAGATATCTAAATCCAGTATATTTTATATTTTAAGGGATTTTGTGTATATATTTATATATGTGTGATTACCACCTTATAAACAAGGTGGACCTTTTGTAAAAACCAAAGTTGTAGAAGGGGCTTGATATAATTTTTCTCACTTAAACACCCTATTATGGCCTTTGTAAAAACTGTTTACTCAAGGGGCTAAAATGCAAAAAAAAATTAAATCCCTTTTAAAAACTAGATCGAGCAATTCCTTCTCCTGTCAAGCTCGAGAGGAGCAGACCAAATCAAATTCAAACCTCTCCTCTCAATCTCTTTAAACCCTCAGGTTTATCAATAACTAGAGCATATATAAGGAGTTAGCAGCCAACCCATCATCTCTGCCAACCCTAAAACGATTAAAGTTATGCTCTGCCACAAAGGACAATCGGAGAGGACGCAAGGAACGATCGAGTTTCTCCATCAAACCAAAAGAGGTAAATCGATCTACACATAATCTTGCTATTCCTGTCATTTACTACCCATTAGAAATTGACTCATAAGTGTTTGACTTAAAGAGCTTAGTAGGAGACATCTAGGAAGGGGTACCTGTGATCGGTAGGGATGTTCGACTAACAGATGAGGATAGAGTCTTCATTCACAAAGCAAACCACTGTAGGCACGAGTTAGGACAGGCACCTATGAACCCTTACCTGTTCCTATAAGGGAGATGTTTCGAAACCCCTACCCTGGGTTCAAGTTTGATACTTGATACAAATTTGACCCTTGGTATCAGGTTAGGTTTGGGGTATTAGATTTTTGGGATAGGCTACCAATAGCGTCTGATAACCTTTAAATGGTTTTAATATTCCGATATGACCTCAAAAAAATAATGACATAGCAGAGGATCTGAACACGAAAAATAACACGATGCACCTCCGGAGGTGATGTCTTGAAAAGTATTATCTAAACTGTTTGTAACCCCAAAAGTAATATCATGGTGGTGAATGAATAATTAATGACGAGTAGAGTATCAGGAATTAGAGAACCCCTATATCCTGCTTCAAATACAACTTGTGGGTGCTTAATGTATCAGAGTAGTGGCAGGTTACATAGGATTTACCCAAAGGAGCCTTCTGGTATACCCAGATCAAACCCAAGTACCCTATAAGTATTGGCACAAACCCCGACTCCGTACCATACGGATATCCAATCTAAAGCAGTAACCCCATTTCCCAAAACAGAGCCAAAAGATAAGCTTCTATATCCGAAAACATTAACCTAATTGTTGTCTTCGATTTCCAATCCAATCCCTGGTAGCAGATTTATATCAACAGGAGATTCGACTCTTGTATCAATGGGGACACTTGCTCCTGTCAACAACAGGAAATGTAGCCTAAATTTGTTGCCAGTTTTCAACGTGATAAATTATAGACATACAAGGCCTGTTAATCTAGTAGGGAGCTGGTACTT
The DNA here is from genome assembly GCA_029216955.1 of Iris pallida. Lineage (NCBI taxonomy): Eukaryota > Viridiplantae > Streptophyta > Magnoliopsida > Asparagales > Iridaceae > Iris > Iris pallida. The sequence continues at coordinate 6,981,670 of JANAVB010009400.1, read as the reverse complement.
AGTTATGTCAACTAGATAAAATAAAGGTATTAGTTCAGAATAGTATAGATTGAGGTTGAGTCCTTCTGATAGGCTTAACACTTGAGTTGATTGTTGGTTACAGTGATTCAGTTTCGAAGATAGGGATTTAGACAAATAAGTATCACAGAGTATCAACAATAGGTTGAAGATACGGAAAACAGAACTAATGTTCTGTGAAATCGCATGACCTATGAGAAATAGTGAGGGTAAGCACGCGCAATAGTTGCAACAAATTGCAAGCTTGAGAATCCTACAAGCTGCTACACATGGTCGTTTACATCAGTTTGTATATCTGCATATGACTTTTCTCTTGTCTGTAGTAATCAATTATTTGGTGCGATGGTGCCGTCACTTATTTTCAACCCCTTTCTCTAGAAATTCAGGTTCTGTGATCTTCATTAGTAGGTAATCTGATATTTCCATTTTGTTAGATTCTTCAACCAATTTGTGGCAACAGCAGATAAGTCATCCACTATCTTGCATTTGCTCTCTTCATGCTGGAGAACAAAGTATGCAAACTCATTACTCATGTTGCTTTTCAAATTACTTTTTAAAAAACCTTTGTTAGGACATGGACAAGGAAATCAGTATTCATTCGATTGATAAGAAATGGGAAAATAAGACTAACATAGTTAAACTGAAGGAAAGTACTAGTGACCTCTTCATGAGGAATTGCATCCTCTATTCATCAGAAACATGAATTAGGTTTCGTTGTTGCATCCTTCTAGTTCAGTGTGGAATCTTTGCCAAATTCATTTCAATCCAGTTGCATGACTTCATCAAGATTTTTGTTTCTCGATTCTGTCTTCATAATCATTTCAGTCCTGTTGTTTCAATGAATGGGGTATTAAGCACCAATGGCGACATGTGGGCTAGGGTCATCTAGGGGATATGATTTACTAATTCAGGAGCCAATAGGGTACAGACACAGATTTGTATTGCTAGTTATAGCTAGATAAGTACATGAGTAAGGAGGAAAACTCTACAAGTAAGATAGTGAACCCAACTTTACCCTACTGGCACTAAACCAAGGAGGGGATAGTTAATAGGCCAGGAAGACTGTTTTAAGTAGATTGTTAATCCTTAAATTCAATTGTATGTTGACATTGTAATTCATAAAATAGTTCATCTGGACTCGAACTCAATACTTGACCCGTCTCAACAGCTCAGGACCACAGGCAAGTATACCTTGCCTTTTTTTACAGCTTTATTTATATGCACTGTCTTTCATTATTCAGTTTCTTATTATTGTTGACATGTACTTTTCATATCCTGCTTGTATATTTTATCATTGCTATATAGGCCATATTCACAGTTAGCTTGGTGACTTAATAGACGTGTTCACTTGTGCCTTGATTGAGTCATGTCATGGGTCGAAAAGTCATAAACTGAACTGCTATACCTCATTGTCTTGAAATCTTGAAGCTAACATGCGGGTCCATATTAGGGGCGAGGGTTAGTAGTTATTGGTCCACACCTGCGAGTCCATACTAGGAATGAGGGTGATTCTTGAAGCTAACCTGTGAGTCCATATTAGAGGCGAGGGTTAGTAGTTGTTTCAAACTTGCGAGTCCACACTAGGGACGAGGGTTTGAATATTCGATTTGGTTATCCGTTGACTTCTTGATATGAGTTCTCTCGTCTTCGTTCAGCAGTTCATTTATGCATAGTCAGTGCACAGATTCGTGTTTTATTATTTCTTAGTTTTACTTGTTTATTCTGGATTTTGTCCAAGCATGATAAACTATTAGAAAGGCTCATTTTTATGTATCTTGCTAGTCCTCTGAGGACCTGATGATCTCTTCAGGTTTAGCTGAGTTGAATCAGGAGCATACGAGAGGGTTGAGTCAGTATCAGACCGCAGTGCTTTGCAGTTGAGGTTGCCTTGATTAGCAGGTTGCATTCAGATAGTATATTTCATGTATTTATCTTTTTCCGTCTATTGGTAGTGGATTTGTGTCTACCGGACGTGACATTGATTCTTGGAAATATTCAGTTATATTCAATATTGCCCAGTTTTATGCCTTATTCATTGATCTTGGTTGTGACTAATTTATTCTGTGGATGAGAAATAGATTACCATGAAATGCTAGACTGCCATGACTCGTGTATATTAGACAGTGTTCTACCGCCGATACTGCAACGTCGGCTGGGCATGGACATGCTTCGTTTCCGAAAAACGGGTGCGGATCGTGACAGATCTATCAAACGATCGAACTAACAGTTAAAATTTTAGGGAACGAAGGGGCATATACCGAGATTTGGACGAAAGAATCGAATCGATGATCCAATGGTCGAATTTCTTTAAAAATGTACACAAAGTCGTTGTCCCGAAATACAGTTCTGACTTGGCGTTGCCCGAGTGCGTCGACAGGACCTCGATTTCAAAGTTGGGATCAACTTCCAGTGAGTGCTTAGGGAGGTGACTCACTGGACGGGGGCTCTCCTGGTGGCGAGCATGACGCCCAGGCTCTTGCCTCGGCCGAAGATGACGTACGCGTGGCATCATGACGTGTGCGGCCTGGGCGTGGTCGCTGTTGTGCACGCAGGAGGGAACACGCGGTGTGCTTCCACCATAGGAGCGGGTCGTGCGGTATGGATACCAGCTTGCTGGGGACCCGCTGGGCAGTACGGTGGCCGAAGGTGGACAATCGCAGCAGTGGTTGCTGCCGTGTGACCTGGGCACGGAAAGCGAACGCGTAGTGCAGTGCATAGGGAGTAGCACTGCCACACGTCGCGACTGCCGGTCGAGGGTGCTGTAGGGAGGCGCACGCCTGCCAGAGAAGGTGTTGTCATGCACAATGGACTCCTTGATGGCTGCTGCCAATGGATAGGTAGGGAGGAAGGAGGAGAAGTTTTTTTAGAAGAAGTAAAGAAAGGTGTGAGAAAGAATGAGGAGGACGAAATAGGATAGGTCCTGGTATTGTAAAGAAGAAGAAAAAGAGGAAGAATAAGGGCACTAGAAGAATAAAGAGATGGGGGAGGAATTATCGGCCCAGGCTGGCAATGTGCCTACATTTGTAGTGGTACAATGTACGCGCAGTGCACGCCAGAAGAGAAGGGGAAACAGTGATTTGAATTTGCGGGTGCAGGTTGGATGGATACGCTTGCCCATTAGAAATGAACTATCAGTTGTAGGTAAATGGGTATGGTTCGTGGGTCGGTTTTAGGTGATCGCTCACCCGCCGGGTTGGGCTTCATTAATAGCATACTAGATTTAATGTGTTAGGGATTTTGAAAAAAGCATTAGGCTTCTAGGTTAGGGTTTTGCCTAAATATTTCCTAATACACATATATTCCTATATTTAGTAAAATGCCAACATGTTATTTTAATAATTAAAATAAATATTTAAATGTGTAAAATTTGGTGCTAACCTAAATAATCTATGAATCTATATAAGAATCATGTATAGGTCATAGGCTCATATTTATATATATATATATATATATATATATATATATATATATATATATATATATATATATATATATATATATAATATATATATATATATACACAAACTATACATAAGATCTGAGGACCTAAAAATTGTTACGTACTAACTATATGGCTATAACACCATTACAAGGGATAAATCTTATTTGGAAATTATGCCATTGGAATTATTCTAGTCCTAATAATATTTAAAATGCCTACCAACAAATAAACGAAAAATATGTTCAATAAATAAGTAACAATTTAATATATACAACAAATATTTAGAAAAATATTTATTAGCCCATTAAAATAAAATATGTAATATTTACATATATCGTAAATGTACATTCGCATTGACATTTTTGGACGTACAATATGACTACATGGGTTTGGGTCAAATTCAGGATAGAATGGTATAACCAGGTATCCTAAAAGTCACTATCTTAATAAATACTAATTTAAATCATCTATAGGGGTCAAGTCACAACTTTAACTGGTTTTTCTAATAAGAACACACGTATGGCTCGATCTTCCCTACCATTGCTAAAATATTAGTCAAATCACACTACTACACTAGTCATGCCAAAATTCCTAGTCGATATGCATCTCAAACTTAACCATGACTAAGGCAATATATATATTTGGTATTAAGCTACTATAAATATAATAATATATATACAAAATTGTATTTAAACCTATTTTGCAGTATAACATCCAAAAATATATTCAGAAAGACTCCACTAGGCCATGGGAAATTACATACACTCTACCAAGGCTCGTCGACCTAGTTTGGAGACGGTATGGTTTATCGAACCGAAATATACTCCAATAGTTTATTAACTGGATCTCGTGTGCCATTTAAAATAAATTGCACAAGGGAATCAATTGAGTGGCATACCCTTGGCATGTGCGTAGTAGACTCAAATTAGTCAAAACCATATATTGGGTCGATTAGGTTGGATCGATATCGAGCCCTGAAATTAAATTGGAAGTTAGGGCAAGTTTTACGGTAGATGGTCAAATGGCCTAAATTGACCAGAAAGTTGGGTAATGTAAATATAATATAAGGAAACAAGTTTGAGTAGGACATGATATATCAAAATAAAGATAATCTTGTCTACTGCAAAACTCATAAAGAAAGTTCTGAGAGACTAACATCCCTGGCGCTCCAAAAATCAAAATCATAGAAAGATACATTTAACGATCAAAACTAATTATAATAAGTTATTTATTGAAAATAATTCATTTAAAAAAATTCAAAAGAACCCAAAAATTCAGGGGACTTACAACTAAAAAGCAAAAAATTTCTCCCTTCTCCATCCAAAACGGCCTCAAAATTTATCGCAAAATAGTCTCGTTTTTACCATCTATCGCGACTTCGCGGGACCATATCTTCTAGTACCGACGTCTGAATCGCTTCTAGATTTTTTTTATTGGAATCGTCTCGATATAACATTTCTTAATCATAATTTAATAAGCAATTCAATCCTTAGAGATTGGTAAGTGTTCGGTTTATTTGGTTCCAACCGAACCAAAAGTGAAAATCAAATAAATTAAAATTCTAAAAGTCCAAAATCGAAACCGAAATTAGCCATAACCGAAATCGAACCGATAATCTATTTGGTTTGTTCATTTGAGCTATCTTTATTGTTTAATGGACCGAACACAATTGAAATTATGGTTAAATTTTAAAAATTATTATATATAAGTTTGTTATATTTTACTGTTGGGTCCAAAGTTGGACTCGTTGTTAGATTACCAAAGTCTTGCTTTAAAATACATATATAAAATTATTGTTTTCAAATACACATCTTTAATCATAAAATATGCATAAAATTGAGGGTATTTAATAATTTCATAAGTTTTATTTATTTATTTAATTTTGGACCGAAACCAAATTCTAAAATACTGACCGAATAAATAATTTTGGTACTTTCAAAACCAGAACCAAACAAAAAATCAAACTAAATCATATATCTTATTTATTCGGTTCGGACGATCCAAAACCTTGTAAGTCTCACCCCTAGGCAGCCCCTCCCTTCGCTCACTTCGAGGTCTCATTCATTTTTGCACATTGGCAGTCGTGGCTCCCTCTCCAATCCTACTTGAAGCTCATTCATCTCCTTTGAAACTCTTGACCATACACAACAGCACTTATTTATAAATGGCAGTAATAGTACTAGTAGTCATTGTAGTGTCTCGACCCGCATAGTGTATTATGATGGCTGGTTGGTTTAATGAAGCCTTGTTGGACTTGGGGATATGCAAATGATCGCTCGGAAGGCTATGTGATCGCGACGGAACCATCTTATAATAAGACTAGTATTAAGTCCTTCGAAGATCCTTTAGCTTCATGCTTAATAATAATTATTAGTATGCTATATTTTCTTGTTGAGTTGCTAAATATTATCTTGCATGGAACCCAGAAAGATAATGAAAGATAGTTAATTGCATGACATGAAAACTGTTATAAATTATTTCATGAATTGTGTGCCTGCATACTATAAAATAAAATACATGATAGGTGAAGCAAAAGTCCCAAATACTTAGGCGGTGAGTATATCGAGCCTTAGCTCGATAAATAGATGGTAACACAGATAATAAGACCTAAGAACTGGGCAGTAAGTATTTTTGAATTATGACCGAAAGAACATATGGTGTCAAAGATGTGGAAAAAGGCTTGAGTAATCACATTCTATTAATCGGTGTTGTTGTAGAATGCTAATTAGACTAAGATCCTGGATTGGGCAGATGGTAATGCGAGAGTCGGCTCAAGGCATATGTGAAAATATGAACAAAAATTGTGGCTTATGTACTTAGTTTTTCCTATCATGCATTATATATTTTCTTCATATATAAGTTGCACATACTCGCATGGTCATGGACAACTTGTCGACAAGGTTCGATTCCGCGAACGGTAACTTCGAGGCCTCGGACCCATTCGTCCGAGGGGGAACTATTGTGCTGAGTAGTAGCACAGTATTGAAGTAATAGCATGGTGATTCGAACACCTTCCAGATTAGATTAACTACCCGCCGCTGAAGGGGAACCGTCTAACCACAAGTCTGCGATGATGTATAGTCAGTGACCTGCATGTAGACAGATAGTATGCTAATGATGTCTTATACAGGCAGAGTAAGTTACTAATCATATACATGAAAGGATGTCGGCTGTTGGTAAGAATCACCTGAACGGTGACGAATATGATAAATATGATATTGTTCCTAACGATGTCATATACAGGCAGTGCAAGTATTATAAATGTACAGGAATGGCTACATGACCGTGGATGAGAATCACCAAAAGGGTGATAACACATGTTTTACATTATGCTGCTATGAGAACTGCATGTATTACTTCTTGTTGGATATAAACTAGAATTGACCCTAAGGCAACGAGAAAGACCATATTAATAATATTTATATCACATGATTACTTAGTGTTGTCTTCTTAGGTGAGTTGGGCTAGCACCGCTCACGAGTACACAACAATGTACTGACACACGTTTGGGGGCATCATTACAGGTGCTTGTGCATAGGAAGAATCGTTTGATCAATTCTTGGCATCGATGCATCGGATGAGTGTACAAAAGCTCTTCTAACAAGGTGATGTCTTTTTCTATATGGGACATAATGTATGGAATATTGTAATTCAGATGAACCAGTAAGATTGTAAGGCAAGTCGGTAAGTTCATTGTAATCCAAGTCGGCATGTTCGGTTGTAACCCTAAATGGCAAGTTGTAGTGTCCCGTCCCGCTCAGTCAATCAGAGGAATCGAAATACCAATGACGTTCGGACTTAGTCATACAATGGCGACTCAAAGGCCCTCTCGGTCGAGGCGACTCCTCGCTCAGGTGGGATAGTTTCGGTGAACTTGCCACATCTTAGCCTTCACATAATAAATTACATGTTTTCAACTTGCACAAGTAGGCTTGATAATAAAAGAGACGAATCCACATAGCTAAAGAAATAATTCCAAGTTGGGTCGAATTGAGTTAGAACATGGAAAGGGTCCAACGATCGACTTAGAGTTGGTGCACGGCGTGCTTTGAAAATGACACTCGATCCTTCATCCCGTGGCTTGGGAGAAGAAAAGTTGGTCTTTGACACAAAACTATGAGTTAGCCTAAGTCATAGGCATCGCCCGCATGAATGCTCGATAAAGCATGCACGCTTCCCCGATGCAAGGCTTGGCATAGCCTTTGTTCGTCCCTTGGGTTAAGTTGTAGGCTCGATTAAGTTAGGCAAAGTTATGTCGGTCGACCTAAGTCATTCCAAGTACTGTTTCGCTCTTTCTACGGTTGTCAAGTTAATTAGTCCCACGATCTCAAGGTGTAAGCCCCCTCATTTTTGGATCTTATTCTTAATTATTTTTAATTATTTTATATAGATATTTTAATTTATTAAAGTCAATAATGACTATGTTAGTAGTTTACTATAGCTTAGATTTTGGAAGCACAACAAATATTATTTTCCTACCGCCTTGATTTGGATATATCATGTCCCATCCAATTTTGTTTTTTAACATTCCTTTGACTGCGCAATTTCGGGCCAACTTAGGCCAATTTGAACCATTGACGTAATTTTAAGCCAACTTCTAATTTAATTTTTGGACTTGACATAGATCGAAACCGTATGACCCAATATATGATTTTGATCCATTTTGAGTCTACAATGCACATGCCTAGGGTGTACCATCCAATCGAGTTCTCATGTGATACTTATTTGCAAATGGCACATGAGACTCATTCAATTAATTTTTCGGGTCCAATTTGACTAGTAATGCTACTCGGACCCTAACCTAGTCAACCCTACTAGTTAGAGCCTAACTAGGAGTACCAAAACCAAGTATACATATATTTAAGATAATTATAGAGGTTTAATTATAGCCATATGTAATATTCCCTTATATATTTGACTTGGTCAAACATCTAACCATATTAGGAAACCTATTAATAATAGTATGATTTAGAGAACAAAATCATATCCAAATTAGATCAAACCAAAGCCCATGCCCTAATAATATATATACCTATCAAACCCTAACCATCCCCCTCTATCATAATCGCCTACTACTCCATAAATCCCCCCAAACCTAGCAGCCACCACTCCAAGGCCGACCCCCCATAGCCGACCCCATTTTCTTCTTAAAACCCCAATTTTCCTCGATTTTCGTACCATCACTACCACTCACGCAACCCCCCCAACATCCTCTTCTACCCTAGAAACTGTAAGAGCAACCTTGCGGCCGTTAGAGAGGTGCACGATGCGCTACTTGGGCCAAAACTTTGCCGAATTGAAGTCTGAAATGTCACAGCAGGTTAGTCGATTTATAGATGATGTTTCACCCACTTTTTCTTATTTTTTTCTCCTCAAACCAAATCTGAGAGTTACCTTTGTGGGTCTACTCCAACCCTGACCGTCGGATCCCCCAGTTCCAAGCGGTTTGCCCGTGGCGTTGATTCTACGACAGGTATCCAGAACAGACAAATTCTGTTGCGGGCCACTTTTCGTCTATCTAAGGTCAGTTTCTAACATTTCTATATTTTTATTCAGAATTTAGACATCGATAAATTTTTGACGCATATCTGAAGGTTAGGTTTTGCATCCATTTGCTATTTTTAAAAATTCATGACATTTGTCGTGTCACCGAACTCCGAAAAATTCTGTTTTCCTTGTGTCCAAAAGTGTCAAAACTCCATGAATCCATATTAAAATTTATGTTGTGCAAGGTTTAACATTATAAGTACTATTTTAAGTAATTTCTAGGATTTTTACAAAATTTATTAATTTTTTTTTAATCGTTGTTTCGGGACTAAATTAATGTATGGCATTGACATAAGACCTCTTGTGAAAGGGTTCCCCTATTGAAAATATAATTATAACAATATATAAGTATTTATATATAAATTATAGAATTTAAATATGTTATTTTGTTATAATTATAAAGTATTTACGAGAGGATTTGATACCTATGTGTACCTATAGAATAGATGCAGTGTCATAATAACGGTATGGCAACTTGGAGGCGTAGTTACTCATATAATTTATATATGGTATGTTGATATAAAATATTAAATATAGTGTATTATTATAGGTGATCTTGGAGTATCGACAAGGACACCGGAGTTGGACAGGCCTACCCGCAAACAGTAGTTACAGGCAAGCGTGCCTTGCCTTCGTTACAGATTATTCTTTTCTTTTTTTATTCTTTTTATTAGCTTTGCATGACGTAGGACGTTGATACTTAGTATCCGTTTATAGACGGGTGCCGATGTCATGATAGTGACATCGAGTATTGATATTAGGCATTACGTACATACTGATGTCTCCATTGACACAATTGACCACAGGATACCGACACATTCATGATGCGAGATATACATGACTATTCGTGGTATTGACCTCGTGCTAGAATTCTAGATTTCTTTATCAGTATTGCTTTTACTTTCGAGATGATTATATAGACTTGACTTTGCTAGATTCTAGACATGGGGATTGAGGAGAACTTGACTACAATATCAGACATATTGTCGTGTGGCCCGTTATTTAGTGACATTTATCTCTGTAGCAGAGTAAGGGATTATTACTATTGAGAATTGATTGTCCTTGGTGCCATGACACAGGTACTTGGGATAATACCCTGCTGAGGTACTAGTGAGCCTTAGTGGAAGGGGTCTGGTATTCTAGAAAAGTATCTCACTTGCATAGCACATAGATGGATACAGTAGATTGCCTTAGTTCATATTTTTATTTCTGTACCTTGGCATGTATATTATGCACCTTGATAGTCATCTGAGGACCTGGCTATTTCCCAGGCTTAGATGAGGCTGAAGACTACCAGGAGGTTTACGGTTCGGGAGCTGAAACTGGAGGCGTACCGGCATAGAAGCACGAGATAGTGCCAGAGAATTTTTCGTGATCATATTATCATCATATTTAGTCTTGCTACATGATTTTCTTTTCTTTTCATCAGACTTGTAGTTGATTTGTACTTTGTTTCTATTTCTGTGGTTTCGAGATGTTTTACCCATACAGACTTTATTACTTTTATTGTTGGATATTTAAGACATTTCCTTATTTATTCTTGATCTCTTTGTGGACTCTGTGGATATGATTAGATGTATATACCTATGGACTATGTTGTATTTCTTGGTGTCATCATGATTTACAGCTTAAGTATTTCGCTAATGGGCTTGTGGTGTAGCTTGGCCCATTGGTGAAGTGCTGCTGGCAAGTATTCGCATACCTGGTCCCACGTATTTTGGGACTGGGGTGTTATATGTTTTTGTGGTTGCTCATGCAGGTCTACGTCAAAATCACTTCAGTTACGTTACTGTACCGACGTGAGCCTACAATTAGAACAGGAAAGACCCATAAGATCACATCCACTTGCTTGATACCTTCCTTGACTTCGTTTCAAACTCTCACTTGACTGTTTGACTTGCATCCAGTTTGATTATGTTCTAACGTCATCCTTATTTATTCATACTAGTAAGATGAATATTAGTAGTAGACGTATCTTTCCTTACTATCATATTAGCAAAGCAGGGGCATGGATACTAGAAGTCATAAGTGCAGGTGGAGTCTTCATGAATTGTGCGAAGTCGTGGTGATACCTAGGATAGTCGAACTATTACGAGCCTGCAACCGATTGAGGAATAGGACTTGAGGATGCATCCACAAACATGATTATAGACTTTTCTCATACTCTTCAGTATTATTGCTTTCATGTTATCTTCTTTCTCAATATGATTGCTTTTGTGTTCTTCTTTACTCGAGATTTGACTAAACCCTTCCCAGCTGACTTCTTGACTAAATCTTCTCATTCCTTTCCGCTAAGTTGTTGAAAAGTGTCTTATGGATTGGTCCAAGAAAAGTTTGAGAAATTATATTTATCCTTGTATTACGGAATCAAAGTTTTACAGCCAGAGAAATACTGGCGAGGCAGGACTTTAGATATCGACATCATAGCTATATATGTTTCTCGAACTCTACTCAAACCATATCCTATGCATATTAACCTCTTCTTATGTACTTTCGTACAAAGTTAATTCAAATTTTTTATGGATTTGGCCAAGATAAGCTCAAGAACCTGTATTACTGGCATAACAGATGTATACTGCAGTCATCCGTCGTTTTATGGAATAAGAAAGTTATTTACTATCAGATGCACAATGGTGTGGCAGTAACTTCATGTGACATAATCACGGAGATATATGGTTCTCGAGTCTTACCCAGACTACGTCCTATGCATCATATTTGGCCTCATACCGTTCTTGAAAATAATTTGACAAACATTCCTGCTTTGTTTGACCATATCGTTGTTTGAAATTGATATATAGGTTTGTTTGTTTGACCTGGCCTTAGGTTTTTGTTACATTTTACTTATCAACTGACTAAAATAGACAAACCTTATAGTTATATTATAGAATATAATTAAGCTAGATTATTGGTGTGATTGTGATGTTGGGTAAATAGAAACGGGTAACTCTCTTAGAGATGGATCCTGGTGAGATTATAAATCGAATATGATCATGCCCGGATATCGGATGCCTAGAGCCTATTAGGAGAAATTGCTAGGAGTGAACTGACGAGTATCATTGAATTGGTTATAATACTATACCTACGATAGAACAAGTTGTATTGGAAGTATTGAGGAAGGAGAAGATATATGCAAAGCTTAGTAACTACGAATTCTGCATTGATAGAGTTCCTTTCCTTGGATACATTATCTCGGGAAAGGACTTTCAGTGAATCCGGAAAAGATAGCTACTGGGGAGTCTTGGCCGACACCGACATCTATTACAGAAGTTAGGACTTTTCTCGGACTTGCCGAGTATTACCGCAGGTTCATAGAGAATTTCTCACGGATCGCAGAACCTATGCGCGGTTGACGTACAAGGATCAGGAGTTCCAGTGGATAGAATATTGTCAGAAGGCTTTTGAAGAGTTGAAGAAATGGTTGACCTCGGTACCTATTTTGACGCTTTCTTCTGGATCGGGAGGATTTATGGTTTATAGTGATACGTCAGGTAGTGGACTTGGATGTGTTTTGAGACAACATGGAAAGGTCATAGCCTACGCATCGAGGCAGCTGAGGTTACATGAGAAGAATTATCCTACTCATGATCTGGAGTTAGCAGCGGTAATCTTTGTATTGAAGCTATGGAGGTATTATTTGTATGGAGAACGTGTGGAGATATTTACGGATCATAAGAGCTTGAAGTATGTCTTCACGCAAAAGGAGCTGAATATGAGACAAAGGCGATGGTTGGAGCTCATGAAAGACTATGATATAGAATTATAGTACCATCCTGGCAAGGCGAACGTAGTAGCGGATGCTTTGAGTAGGAAGCCTACTGCATATTTCTTGACAGCCCAGCCACAGTTATTAGAGGATCTTCAGGAGCTTGGAATATAAGTCATTATGCTGAGACATCAAGGAGTACTTGCTAATTTAGAAGTGCAGTCGTCGCTCGTGGATAGGATCAAGGCAGCTTTGCCTACAGACGCAAGATTTTGAAAACTTTGTGAGAGGACAGAGGCTGGAGAGAAGACGGGACTTCGTATTCATAAGGATGGGACATTAAGGTGTAGGAATCGCCTATATGTTCCAAATGGAGAACTGAGGCAGAAGTTGTTGAGTGAAGCCCACAAATCTATTTATTCTATTCATCCCGGGAGTACGAAGATGTTTCGAAACTTAAAGCATTACTATTGGTGGCATGGTATGAAGAGGGAGATTGCACGCTTTGTAGCAAAGTGCTTGGTCTGTGAACAGGTAAAGGCAAAACATCAGAGGGCCGCAGGTATGTTGCAACCGCTATCCATTCTTGAATGGAAGTGGGAGCAAATTACCATAGATTTTGTTACTAGATTTTCGAGGAGTCCTAGTAGAAAGGATGCAGTTTGGGTGATTGTGGATAGACTCACGAAGGTGGCACATTTTTTGCCGTTCAAAGTAGGTCAGTCCACCGAGATGTTAGCTGACTTGTACATGAGGCAAATTGTGAAACTTTATGGGGTACCAGTTAGTATAGTCTCGGACAGGGATTCTAGATTCACCTTGTATTTCTGGAGGAGTATGCAAGAGAGCTTGGGTACGAGACTCAAGTTCAGTACTTCGTATCATCCACAGACGGATGGTCATTCGGAAAGCACTATATAGACCCTAGAAGACATGTTGAAGGCGTGCTTATTGGACTTTGGAGGCTCTTGGGAGGATCACCTGCACTTGGTAGGATTCTCCTACAACAACAGTGACCAAGCTAGTATACAAATGGCACCATATGAAGCATTGTATGGGAGTAAGTGTAGATCACCTATATGTTGGAGCGATGTAGGAGAGCGACAGATACTTAGACTAGAGCTTGTGACGCAGACAGTCGAGAAAGTAAAACGGATTCAAAGTCATCTTTAGGCAGCTCACGACCGACAGAAGTATTGGGCCGATATGCATTGTCGACCACTGGAATTCAAGGAGGGAGAGCATGTATTTCTGAGGATTTCACCGACTCGTGGCACCATTAGATTCGGGAGTAGAGGAAATTTGAGTCTAAGGTATATTGGACCGTTCGATATCATTGAGCGTGTAGGAGAGGTAGCATATTGTCTTGCATTACCCCCATCACTAAAGAGAGTGCATGATGTATTCCATGTCTCACAGCTGAGAAGGTATGTGACTGATCCCATTCATATGGTCGATCACTCTAAGATCACCGTGGGACCCAATTTATCATACGAGGGGCAACCGGTAGGTATCGTGGATACGAGTGAGAAGACGCTCAGAGGGCAGACGATTAGACTGTTTCGTGTCGCATGGAGACACCATTCTCCGAAAGAATCAACTTGGGAGCGTGAAGATTCAATATGTGAGCGTTATCCCCACTTATTCGTAGATGCCGGTAAGTCTTAGCTTAATTATTCTTATGATAAGTTTTTTTTATAATTGTGTTATTTTTAATTTCGAGGACGAAATTTTCTAAGGTGGGCAGGTTGTAAGCCCCCTCATTTTTGGATCTTATTTTTTATTATTTTATATAGATATTTTAATTTATTAAAGTCAATAATGACTATGTTAGTAGTTTACCGTAGCTTTGATTTTGGAAGCACAACAATTATTGTTTTCTCAAATCCAGTTCCGTATTTGAATTCTAGCCTCGTCCACCTTGAGTTGGATATATCATGTCTCATCCAATTTTGCTTTTCAACATTTCTTTGACTTTGGGTAATTTTGGGCCAACTTAGGCCAATTTGAGCCATTGACGTAATTTTAAGCCAAGTTCCAATTTGATTTTTGGACTTGACATAGATCGAAACCGTATGACCCAATATATAATTTTTATCCATTTTGAGGCTACAATGCACATTCCTAGGGTGTACCATCCAATCGAGTTCTCATGTGCTACTTATTTGCAAATGGCACATGAGACTCATTCAATTGATTTTTCGGGTCCAATTTGACTAGTAATGCTACTCGGGCCCTAACCTAGTCAACCCTACTAGTTATAGCCTAACTAGGAGTACCAAAACCAAGTATACATATAATTAAGAGAATTCTAGAGGTTTAATTGCAGCCATATGTAATATTCCTTTATATATTTGGCTTGGTCAAACATCTAACCATATTAGGAAACCTATTAATAATAGTATGATTTGTAGAACCAAATCATATCCAAATTAGATCAAACCAAAGCCCATGCCCTAATAATATATATACCTATCAAACCCTAACCATCACCCTCTCTCATAACTGCCCACTACTCCATAAATCCCTCCAAACCTAGCGGCCACCACTCCAAGGCCAACCCCCCAGAGCCGACCGCCTTTTTTTCTTAAAACCCCAATTTTTCCTCGATTTTTGCACCATCACCACTACTCACATGACCCCTCAATGTCCTCTTCCACCCTAGCAACTGTAGAAGCAACCTTGAGGCCCTTAGAGAGGTACACGATGTGCTACTTAGGCCGAAACTCCGTCGAATCAAAGTCTGAAATGTCACAGCAGGTTAGTCAATTTGTAGATGATGTTTTACCCACTTTTTCTCATTTGTTTCTCCTTAAACCCAATCAGAGAGTTATCTTTGTGTGTCTACTCCAACCTCTGATCGCTGGATTTTCCAGTTCCAAGCGGTTTGCCCGTGGCGTTGATTCTACGACAGGGTATCTAGAACAGATGAATTCTATTGCGGGCAACTTTTTGCCTATCTAAGTTCAGTTTCTAACCTTTCTATATTTTTATTCAGAATCTAGACGTCGATACCTTTCGGACGCATATCTAAAAGTTGGGTTTCGTATCTGTTTGCTATTTTAAAAAAATTATGACATTTGTCGTGTCATCAAACTCCGAAAAATTCTATTTTCCTTGTGTCCAAAAGTGTCAAAACTCCATGAATCCATATTAAACTTTATGTTGTGCAAGGTTTAACATTATCTGTACTATTTTAACAAATTTTTGGGATTTTTACAAAATTTATTAATTTAATTTTAATCGTTGTTTCGGGACTAAATTAATGTGTCGAATTGAGAAAGTCATATGTGGCATTGACATAAGACCTCTTGTGAAAGGATTCCCCTATTGAAATATAATTATAGCAATATATAAGTAATTATAGATAAATTCTAGAATTTAAATATGTTATTTTGTTATAATTGTAAAGTATTTACGAGAGGAATTGGTACCTATATGTACCTATAGAATAGATGTAGTGTCGTAACAACGTTATGGCAACTTGGAGGCATAATTACTCATATAATTTATATATGGTATATTGATATAGAATATTAAATATAGTGTATTATTATGGGTGAGCTTGGGAGTATCGACAAGGACACCGGAGTTGGACAGGCCTACCCGCAAACAGCAGTTACAGGCAAGCGTGCCTTGCCTTCGTTATTGATTATTCTTTTATGTTTTTTGTTCTTTTTGATTAGTATTGCATGACGTAGGACGTTGATACTTAGTGTCCGTTTATGGATGGGTGCCGACGTCATGATAGTGACATCGAGTATTGACATTAGGCATTACGTACATACTGATGTGTCCATTGACACAATTGACCACAGGATACCAACACATTCATGATGTGAGGTTTACATGACTATTCGTGGTATTGACCTTGTGTTAGCATTCTAGATTTCTTTATCAGTATTGATTTTACTTTCGAGATGATTGTACAGACTTGACATTGCTAGATTCTAGACATGGGGATTGAGGAGAACTTGACTACAATATCAGACCTATTGTCGTGTGGTCCGTTGTTTAGTGACCTTTATCTCTGTAGCAGAGTAAGGAATTATTACTGTCGAGAATTGATAGTCCTTGGTGCCACGACACAAGTACTGGGGACAATACCCTGCTGAGGTACTAGTGAGCCTTAGTGGAAGGGGTCTGGTACTCTAGAAAGGTATCTCACTTGCATAGCATATAGACGGATACAGTAGATTGCCTTAGTTCATATTTTTATTTCTGTACATTGGCATGTATATTATGCACCTTGCTAGTCCACTGAGGACCTGGCTATTTCCCAGGCTTAGACGAAGCTGAAGACTACCAGAAGGTTTACGGTTCGGGAGCTGAGACCGGAGGCGTACCGGCACAGGAGGACGAGATAGTGCCAGAGAATTTTTTGTGATCATGTTATCATCATATTTAGTCTTGCTATATTTTTTTTTTATCAGACTTGTAGTTGATTTGTACTTTGTTTCTATTTCTATGGTTTCGGGATGTTTTACCCACACAGACTTCGTTACTTTTATTGCTGGATATTTAAGACATTTCCTTATTTATTCTTTGATATCTTTGTGGACTTTGTGGATGTGATTAAATGTATATACCTATGGACTGTGTTGTATTTCTTAGTGTTATCATGATTTACAGCTTAAGTATTTCGCTAATGGGCTTGTTATGTAGCTTGGCCCATTGGTGAAGTATTGTTGGCACGTATTCGTATACCTGGTCCTACATATTTTGGGACTGGGGCGTTACAAGTTTTTGTGGTGGCCCATGCAGGAAAACCAGGCCAAGTTGCGACATGACCCTAGGAATAATTTAATTATGTATTATTAAGATTATTGGCTTTTAGAAGACCTTGTTATCCTAAACTAGTCCGAACACTACCAAACCTTGGTAGTCATGTAGAGCGACCAACGACTTGACCAACGACTTTCATGTATATATATATATATATATATATATATATATATATATATATATATTGGTGGTCCATTTTTAGTCTCGTGAATCATTTCTATAAATTATATATTTGATATAATATATGTATTATTATTATTTATATTTATATTTTACTCGAAAATAGATAATCTTCTCTTAGATTGATTTTTGGAATTTTTGGGATTTATTTAGGCTATACATATATACTTGTGTAAATATATATTCAGAGTAGGTAGACATAGTGCTTTATACACATTTCCCTTAATCTTAAATATTAGAATTAAAATTTATCTCTCTCTTGCCTTCGTTCATTATTTTTTCTAATCTTGATCATTTGTGTCTTCCCTGAAACATCGTCACATCGTAAGACCGTATCACCTATATTTTTCCTTGGAACTAAGAAGATGTTTTTAAAAAAAATAATAATTTCCTACAAAAAAGGGTTATATATTAATCTCGAGTTAGTTTTGACTCAATACTTTCCTCTCAATCATTGAATGGTGAATATCCGTGAAATAAGGATTAGAAGAATTTTTACTCATTTTGACTTCGATCATTATCCTTTCTAATCAATTATTGTTATTATTTTTTTCAAGAAGCTGATATCATACTTGAAGAACGGATACTTGCACTTTTTCGTTCTTTATCAACTTGTATGATATTTTTAAACTCCTTTGATATTCTTGGAGATATAGTTGGAATAATTTTGATGACCTGGATGATAAGACAGCAGCGCACTGTCGTCACTTATTTGAATTATCGAGACTGCAGGTTCATTGCAGCCAGCAGCGCACTGGTGTGGCATGACCCCTAAGTTGAAATAATTTCAAATGAGCGTGGGTGATCGAACATTATTAAAACTATATCTTGGTTGTCCTATTTCATCCTTGAGTTGTTATGCCAAGATTAGATAGAGTTGATAGGGTATTCGTTACCGTATCATTACTTGAGTTGTGGAACTAAGAGTTTATTACAGCTAGCTGTACACTGGCGAGTCATAATTTTTCGGTAAAGTGATTTCGATTATGTCTACGAGTTTCCAATACCATAGAGACTACATCTTATTGGCATATAACTATTAAGTTTTTAAATTGATTTGTGCTTATTCCTAGTCACAATCTTCTCAATAAACTGGTTGTTCTTCTCCCTCCCTTCTCCTTCTATTTTTGAATCGTCATTTTTTAAAAATAAACCTATTTTGATCTCCTTCCCCTAGATTCCTAAAATGTAGCTAGATTTTGAGTCCTAAAACTCGTGATTAAATGATTATGGATATATTTAAGCGTATTGAAATGATTTTGATTCAATCATCCTTAAACAATTTCGATTGCGAGTAGACTACTTTATTATATTTTGATCGAGTCAGTTCGCACCTTTTCACAAGTTTCGATCCTATAAGCGTACCTAAACAGTTTTGCTAGTTGATCATGCCAAAATGATTCCAATTTTGGTCATTCTTAAATGACGTTGATCGTGGCCAAACTATTTTGATCGTAATCACAATCATGCCTATATTTCAAACTCTAATATTGCTAATGCTTAGATGTTATTCCAACTATGGTCATGACTATTTTGAACATGATCATGCTCGTGCCAACTTTTTTTAATCTTCATCATACTTGGAAGACTTGCATAATTAACCAAGAATCGTGACTGCATCTTAGTAGTATCTAAGTTATCCTAACCATGTTTTGGCTTTGACTGAATTTTGATAGTTGATCATGTCTATATAATTCTGATAGCGGTTAATCGTGCCTAATGCCTTTTCTCATTTAGCTAATCCTATTTCGATTCTATCCCTAAAACATTCTTATAATTTGACCTTGATGAGATCCTTGACCAAAAAATTGGTCATATTTTAATCGTGCCTAAACGATCAATCATGCTAAACCAAATTCTTGATCATCCTTAAATAAAATTTTAACATAACTCAAACAATATATATGATCGTGCAAAATCACATTTTCTTTTGTTTTATTATTTTGATTTTATTTGCGATTACGCGTGACTAATTTGATCATGAATCAAATCATTTTCTTGATTATACCAAATGTCGTTCTTGTTCGTATCATTTGAAATTTCATTTCTTGATTATATTCTTAGTCGTATCTAACCATGCTCTTTGAAATTTCCAAGATGTAATATTTTTAAGGTGGGTAGATCGGTAAGCCCCCATCACATATTTCAATTTTTTTTAAAAAAATTATTTTTTTTATTTAAATAATTTCTAGTTGGAAAATAGATTTTATTTGTAACCTCTATAAAATATAATTTGATGACAACAGAATTTTTGTTAAACCATTTTTTTGATTTAGAATTTACAAAATATTTTTTTTTGAATTATTTGATAATATTCATAATTAATTAAATTTATTTTTTATACTATAATTATTTTGATTTAGTCTTGGACTAACAAACATATGTAATGGTTCAATATTATATACAGTATTTTACAAGTCATTTGTTAAACTTATTACTCATTTAAACTATTATTGTATTTAGAATTGGTCAAATGCATTTTTTAATATTTTAATAAAATCTTGAATTATTTTTAAAATATTATGGATTGATTTTGATTTATCAGATTCAATACTATTCAGATCATAGAAAGATTTGATCATCCTAGTCCTTAAATTCGAGGACGAATTTATTTCTAAGGTGGGTAGATTTGTAACTCCTCTTCCCGAATTTTTAAAATTTTATTTTTGTACATTTATATTATTAATTTACATGTTTTGTATAGAAAGGAATTTTCTCTTTAAAAATCTTATATATGATATTATGATATTATTCTCCTTTATATTTCGAAAACTAGTTAAATTTATAGTTTAAAATTGTTTTTCTATAGATTATCATCTATTAGGTTATTCTAGATTATTGGAATAAAAGGGGAGTAGCAAATAGTATACATTTATTCATATAAATATATATGGGTTATATATATACATACTGATTTACTTGATTCGGATCCTCGAATATTTTGGGAAGCCGAATTTTATTTTGGTTGGAATTATAAACTATTTTAGATTTATGAAAGTACATATTTTACGTTAACTATTATCCCTTATTATTATAATAATCGAATTATTTGATTTTTGGTTTCAATTTATTTGATTTAAATTTATACAATTTAAGTTGTTTTATATTTATCATTAAAAGATCGTGATTAGATTGATTATGGTTTAAACTATTCCGATAACATTAAAGGTTATTTCAAAGTAATTACGCTATTTGAATTGGATTTAAATTTATAAGATTTAGATTTTGATAAATATTAGATTGTAGTAATAATCAACTATCCAATTTAGATTTCCATATATGCCAATTGTTTGATAATATTGAATGTATATATTCTAAATATTATTTACTTGAATTCGATTTTATTGATTTTCATTTAAATGTTTATTGAATTTAGTTTTATTAAATTATCAAGTGATAATAGATTTATGAAATTATTTTAATAAGATTTTTATTATTAAAAGTACACTTTAAATTATTTTGATTATCTCAAGTATTATATTTAAATACGAGGAGTATTATTTGAAGTAAGATTTAAATTATACTGTCATACTTCAAATCATTTGGATAGTCACATATATTATCATTAAACTATTGTGGTTGATCAATTATAGTAGAAGAGAATAACTGTTAATAATACCGATATAAACCAGAACCACTGCTATGTCCTTATCCAAGCATTCTCGTACACACATATAATTATATAGAACCAAAAGATGAGATCAGGAACCAACTTCCCCACGCTATGATTCTCCTCTACCAACACCACCTCTATCGCTACCACCAGATGAAGCCTCACCATCATCCCGCCGCATCCCTCTCTCTCCATCGATCCCCCCATCCAGGTCGAACCAACAACGACCTGGGAAGAGCCTCCTTCCTAGATTCCAACTTCCCCGCCATCACCAACGTGACAATCGATCCGATACCATTACCAGGTGACCATCACCATATCCCATGTCCGACATCGCAACATAACAGCCAATACATCAATTTTGTGTCGTCGTGTCTTTGTCCAGTTATCACCAACCTCGTGTCAGCCGTGTGTTCGACCTCGGGTCCGACCTCGGGTGTCAGAATTTCATCATCCATCGTTCCCAATACATCCAGCATACATCTTCTTGTGTCGGACACTGCATCCATTATGTGTCTGACACTTCACCATCCCCAAACCAGCAAAGAAGAAAAAGAGAAGCCTAACATAACCTAAACTCGCCGGCCATCCGCCGCCCACCGTGGCCATCGGTGACCGTCCTCCGTCGTTGAGCGTCTGCTTCGCCCGGCGCCAGACCCCGCCTCGGTATGACCCCGTCTCACGGGGGAGACGCTGCTGACGGTCCCATGTTGCTTGCTGCTGCCCAAAATCTGCCAACCGTCGCCTGAACTACGCGTCGTGGACCACCGGCCATGCAGCTTCTCACCGCCACTTGCTGAGAACTCCCCGCACCCCCGTGTACGCCAGATCTGGCGTCGAACCACAGCAGTAGCGCCGCCGCCACCGTGCCACGAGTCATGTTGCCATCGACTGAGCACAGAGCTCTGTCGCTCTGGTCCATGCCGCCGCTCGATGTTGCAGCCAGATTGACCCGTGTCCACTGAGCTCCTCCCCAAAACAAATTCGCCTCCACTCCTGTCCACCGCCTCTCGTCCACTGCGCCTTCCACCAGCGCCCCTCTCAGCGCCGGAGCAGCGCACTGCCGAGTCGCCGAAGCTCCGGTGAGTCTCGCTCCCAAACTCTGTTGGCCCATTCCATGGTCACACCTAATTTTAATAATCGACATGCACTTAAGTCAATACACAAAATATACGAACTGCTGCTAATCATTTCAGGACGTGTATCAACGAGCATCGTACTGCATCATCAAGCATATAAATCATCAATCTGAAGATTTATTTTCAATGGGATCTAGTCCGAGTCATTTTACAATTTATTATGTATTTTATCTTTATTGAGTCAAGGATTTAAATTGTAAGATCGACTAGGTAATACTGGCTTAGGTTAATCTCAGTCCACATTTCTAAAAAGCCTACCTATTCCCATTTCATTTTTTCTAAAAGTTCAAAATTATTTTTGTAACAAAATTTGTCAAATATTTCAAAATTCTCCTAGAAAGAACTCAAAACCGAGTTCGGCCCGAGTTCGGTCTGAACTCTGCCCGAGTTCGGTTTGTTTGAATTCAAATATTCGTTGCCTCCAAATCTGCATACAACGTACATATGCGAAATCTTTGCATCAGAACTCTGTCCGAGTTCGGTCTCAGAAAACACCTATAAATAAGAGAAAGTTTTTCATTTCAAATCACTCATTCATTCTTCATCTTCTTTTCCATATTCAATAAGTGTTTTCATCCGATCAAAAGCTTTCAAATCACACCTATACTCCTCTTAGCCAAAAGCCAGTAATATCTACTTCGATCTAGAGTCTTTTGGTGTTCAAGAGTTGTAAAGAGGTTGTTCAAAGTACAGCAATTATCTTTGTTGTGGAGTCGGTCGTGCGCTCGTCACCAAGCACGGTGTTGTGAAGTTGGTCGTGCATTTGTCACCAAGCACGGTGTTGTAAGAGACTGCAAGCTCTCAATTAGCTTGTGCCTTAGTGGATTAACATCGAACAAGAGTACTCGAGACTGGATTAGTCCTCTCAGAGGGATACCAGTATACATCGCTGTATCACTGAGTTTGATCTCTCTATCTCTTGTTTTATATTTAATGTCTCTTATTTACTGTCATAGTTTAAATTTTAAATTGGTGATTATTTTCTGCTGCACTCGTACTCACTCTATTCACCCCCTCTAGAGGTGCTCAACGGTCCTACAATTGGTATCAGAGCAGGTTATATAATAATATAACAAACCTCAGAGAGTATATATATGGCAGCCGTGAAATCAATATTCAACGGTGAAGGGCAATCCACAAATAGACCCCCACTATTTGATGGTACAAACTATACCTACTGGAAAACATGGATGACTTTCTTCTTAAAGTCTCTTGACTTTGATCTTTGGTCTAGAGTGATTGACGGTTATAAGAAACCGGCACCTACAGTGGTTGACGGCCAGCTTGTAGACAAGCCTCATGACAAATATACAGAGGCTGAAAAAGCTAAGGCTAGTCTAGATGCTCATGCCATCAATGCACTGTTCTGTGCAATTGACAAAACGGAGTTCAACAGAGTTTCAACCTGTAAAACATCTTACGAGATTTGGAAACTTCTTGAGGTAACTCATGAAGGTACTTCCCAAGTGAAGGAATCCAAAATCAGTAGACTAACACAGGAATATGAATCTTTTAAGATAAAACCCGGTGAGTCAATTACACAGATGTTTACATGTTTTCTTGATATTACTAATCCTTTGCAATCTCTTGGTAAGGATTACAGCAATCATGAGAAGATCAGAAAAGTGCTACGGGCACTAACCAAAAACTGGAACCCGAAGGCAACAGTAATCATTAGAGGAAATAATCTCACCACCATGTCTCTGGAAACACTGATGGGCAAGCTCATAACCCATGAGCTTGATCTGCAAGAGTTTGAAGAAGCAACTCCAAAAGAAAAATCTATTGCCTTCAAAGCTCAAGCCAGAAAATCAATATGCAATGATTCTGATGAAGAATCATCAAGTGGTGATGAACAAGCCCTACTAGTGAAGAACTTCAGGAAATTCCTAAAAGTTTGAGAAATCAAACAGAAGGAAGAGAGATATCCACGAAAGCAATGAAGATGAAACCATATGCTTTAGATACAAGAAGTCAGGGCACATGAAGAAGGACTGCCCAAGTTCAAAGAAAAGCAGTCCATATGACAGATCAAGATCAAGCAGAAAAGCAACAACCAGTCGAAAGTATGCTAACACAAGCATCTGGCATGAAAGTGATGCCAGTGATACAAAGAAAGAGGACAGACCCTGCAGAAATGCTAATGTTTGTCTTATGGAATTTGATAAGGTATCCTCAAACCCTCTATATGATGATTTTACTTTCGATGAATTAGAAAATGCCTTTAGCGAATTACTTGAAGATCACATAACTGTGCTTGACAAGTATAAGCAATCTCGAAAAGAGATTAAGACATACACAACCGAGATAGCTAGACTGTCCAATCTTATTAAAGATATTAAAGAGACTTCTACTACCGGTAACATAGAAGAAATAGCTAAACTCAAGGTAGACTATCATGAGACTATCCTCAAGGTTGATAAGAAAGAAAGAGACTATGTCAAAATACA
The DNA here is from genome assembly GCA_029216955.1 of Iris pallida. Taxonomy (NCBI): domain Eukaryota; kingdom Viridiplantae; phylum Streptophyta; class Magnoliopsida; order Asparagales; family Iridaceae; genus Iris; species Iris pallida. The sequence continues at coordinate 6,956,793 of JANAVB010009400.1, read as the reverse complement.
AGAGTTATATGACATAGAGAAGAAGAAGCACTTAGTCACATAACAAAGACTCTCAGATATGACTGCTAGATATGAAGAGTCTATTGCAATTTCTAAAAAATTAGAAATCAAGTTAGACAAACAGGCAATACCTGTGACATAGCCTAAGTTTAGTCCTAATGCTAAGTATACACCTAAGAGGACTAAAAATCAAAAAGCACGGAAGAAACACGACTATCACCATGCTTTCACTTATAGGTTTTCCAAGAAACCAAACAAGCATGTCAACACAGTTTCAACCACCACTGGTTCTAAACTAACTTGTACATATTGTGGTACACATGGACACATATCACAGTATTACTTAGCAAGGAAACTTGTTGACAATCACACTTTATTCTGGAGATCTAAAACTAATCAATATGGACCCTTCAGTAAATGGGTACCAAAGGATTCATCTACTTGTTTTGTAGGTGGACCCTCAACCCTCTCATGCTAAAAGCAAGTGGATCCTCGATAGCAGATGTTCGTGGCACATGACTGGTGATGCATCTTTGTTCGCCACGCTATCGATGAAGAAAGAAGGATACGTCTCCTTCGAAAATAATTTGAGAGGAGATATTATTGATAATGGCATTATCGGTATTTCTCCTTATCTAGTAATAAAATATGTTTGTCTAGTAACAGAATTGAAACATAACCTAATAAGCATAAGTCATTTGGCAGATAATGGTTATGGTATCAATTTTGTAAAAGACAAATATACCATATATGATATATCATCTGGTGATCTCGTATATAAAGGGATTAGAGAAGACAACATTTATGTTTTCTTTTTGGAGAGTACTAATAATGCAGGAAGATGCCTAGTAGCTAATCTAGATGAAAGCTGGCTATGGCACATGAGACTAGGGCATGCAAATATGGACACTATCTCACGACTGAGCACTAAGAAGTTGGTAAAAGGACTCCCTGAGATTCCATTTAAGAGAGATATGGTATGTGCTGACTGTGAAAAGAACAAAGCACATACGTCTACATTTAAATCCATCAACGCTGTAAGTACTTCTAGACCTTTGCAGTTGATACATATGGATTTATTTGGTCCTAGTAGAGTCGCTAGTCTTGGCGGTAAGCTCTACGCTTTTGTTATTGTTGATGATTTCTCTCGCTTTACTTGGGTTTACTTTTTATCAAACAAAAGCGATGCTATTTTTGAATTTCAGATATTTTGTAAAAAGGTACAAAACGAAAAAGGCTTCATGATTACTCGTATCCGAAGTGATCATGGTGGCGAATTCATAAATTCTGATTTCAAGAAGTTCTATGATGATAATGGGTATTACCACGAATTTTCTTGTCCTAGAACTCCCCAACAGAACGGTGTTGTGGAGCGGAAGAATCGTACTCTAAGCGAAATGGCTAGAGTCATGCTGAATCAGCATAATCTTCCTAAGTATTTTTGGGCAGAAGCTGTTAGCACAGCCTGTCATATTTTAAATAGGGTGTTAATTCGACCTATCTCGAAGAAAACACCATATGAACTTTGGTTTGGAAGGATTCCAAACATTTCTTACTTTAATGTTTTTATATGTCACTGTTTATCCTGAACACCAAGGATAACTTGGGAAAGTTCGACTCTAAAGCAGATGAACGGTTATTTCTCGGACATGCTGCTAAGAGTAAGGGATATAGAATTTTCAATAAAAGGTCTATGATTGTTGAAGAATCAATTAACGTTACTTTTGATGAGCTCAATAGTCACAGATCTAGCGACAGTGATGATGAATATATACAAGCAAAAACTGAAAAAAGTTCTGTGGAAGATCTGACTCAAAAATTTGATTCATTAAAGTTCTTACCAGATCATCCAGAGACACTCATCATAGGTGATGTATCAAAAGGTGTAAGTACACGCTCCTCTCTTAGGGATTCTGAAATAGCAGCAAAAGTAGCTTTTTTCAAATAGAACCTAAGAATATAGAAGATGCCTTTTCTGATAAATTTTGGATTGATGCAATGCAAGAGGAACTAAATCAATTTGAGAGAAACCAAGTTTGGGAACTCGTTCCTAAACCTATTGGTCAATCAATAATTCGTACCGAATGGGTGTTCCGAAATAAACTTAGTGAAGATGGACAAGTTCTACACAACAAAGCACGTCTAGTGGCACAAGGTTATAATCAAGAAGAAGGTATTGATTATGATGAGACATATGCTTCTGTTGCTAGACTAGAAGCCATTCGCATGTTTTGTGTATTTGCATGTTTTAATGATTTTAAATTATTTCAAATGGACGTGAAAAGTGCATTTTTGAACAAATTTTTAAAAGAGAAAGTTTTTGTGAAACAACCTCCTGGTTTTGAAGATTTTTCAAAAACCTGATCATGTCTTCAAGCTTAAGAAAGCACTCTATGGACTCAAACAGGCACCTCGTGCTTTGTATGAACGCCTAAGTGCCTTCTTACTTGATATTGGTTTTTTCAAAAGGAAGAGTTGATACAACTTTGTTTATCAAATCTTTAAATGATGACATTCTTCTTGTGCAAATATATGTAGATGACATTATATTCGGTTCTACTAATGAAAAACTTTGTCATAATTTTGCTAAGTGTATGCAGAGTGAATTTGAGATGAGTATAATGGGAGAGCTAAACTTCTTCCTAGGACTTCAGATCAAACAACACTCAAAGGGAACATTCATCAACCAAACCAAGTATACGAAGGACATACTGAAAAAGTACGACTTCGATAATGTAAAGCCAATCGAAACTCCAATGGCTACATCCACAAAGCTTAATTCTGATGAATATGGCAAACCTGTCGACCAGCGTAAGTATCGAGGTATGATTGGTAGCTTATTATATTTAACTGCTAGTCACCCTGATATTATGTTCAGTATTTGCATCTGTGTATGATACCAGGCAAATCCTAAGGAATCACACCTAAGTGCCGTTAAGCGTATCTTCAGATACCTTAAAGGAACTTCTACAGTCGGGTTGTGGTATCCTAAAACCAAATCCTTTGACCTGACAGGTTACTCGGATGCGAATTTTATAGGATGCAAAGTAGACCGTAAAAGTACCAGCGGTACGTGTCATTTCCTAGTAAAGGCCTTAGTCTCTTGGTTTAGCAAAAAGCAAAATTCTGTAGCATTATCAACTACTGAGGCAGAATATATCGCCGCAGGACGTTGTTGTGCTCAAATTTTGTGGATAAAGCAAACCCTTAGAACACTACAATTTGTACTACACTAAGATTCCTATTTATTGTGATAACACTAATACTATTAATCTGACTAAGAACCATGTATGTCACTCACGCACAAAACACATTGAGATACGTCATCACTTTTTACGTGATCACCAACAACACGGGGATATCTGCTTAGAGTTTATTGACACGGATCATCAACTAGCAGACATTTTCACAAAACCACTAGCGGAAGACCGTTTTAACATAATGAGGCCAGAGCTCGGTATACTTGAATTTTCAGATTCATAGTGTAGTATGGCAATTAAATTTAATTTTATGACTCGAAACTTCGTAATTTATTTAACGAAAATTATTTTTTGTACAAGCCTACAAAGGATCTGTCTGTTACCACGACTACGGTCGAAACGAAGCAGTATTTAAGAGTTCTCCGGTGAACCTCCGTTAGCTGGGATAGTACCCCTACAGCTAACCCAAAAATAATAAACGTTATTAAATGTAGAAGTCAAAAGTCATAAAGTTACAGTTTAAAATACCAAAATTGTATTTATTACCTCGGAAATACAAGTAGCCGAACTCGGACCGAACTCTGACCGAGTTCGGGCCGAGTTCGGTCGACGCTGTTCAGATTCCAGAACCGAACAGCCAGCCCTAGCCCTTTATAAACCCCTCATCTCTTCATATTTTTCACACAACTACTTCATGAAAAATCCTCTACTCCTCCCAAAACTCCTTCCTACTCTTTCTTTTCAAGTTTTTAAGGAGCAGTGGGCTAATCAACTTCATCTTCTTCCTCCTCTTCCAAGGTACTTCAATTTCCTTTTCTTTTCATCTATGGCTCCCAAACGTCAGAGAAGACAGGTTGATCCCTCATAAGCAGGATCTTCCTCGTCCGACTATGTCCTTACTAGTCTTTTCAGTCCAGCTAGACCATTAGGTTCAGATGACTTTGATTCTGGTTTATTTCCTGATAAGGAATTTTCTGACCTATGGTTTGATTCATTCTCTGGTCGTAAAATATATGCTGGAGCTTATGTTAACTTTACTATTTTTCTGAGTACGCTCCCATATTTGACCATCTCGACTATCGTGACTTCTTCGAAGTAGCCAAGAACATCTTCGACAATGATGTCCGTATGTTTTACTGCAACTTGCAGATAAAATCAAACGAAAACTTCTATTCTTGCGTTGCTGGGCAAGAATTGGAGTTCAGCGCCACTGACATCAGCGAATATTTCCATGTTCCTGATGTGGGTGAAGCTCTTATGGATATCCATCATATCCAATTCCCAGAAGATGTCACTCTCAACTCTTTCAAAGAACTGATTTGTCATCCACACCCTGTTCCTAGAAGAGTCTTTTCATGAGACCTTAACCAGAACTTCTATGAACTCCATTATTTTATTTTCTCTGTTCTCCTTCCAAAGAAAGGATCATCTGATAAGATCACTTTCTTAGAGCTGTCTGCTATGTATCATATCTATTTTGGCATCCCTTTTTCTATTCCTAAGACCATGATAGCCTGGATGCTGAACTGCAGAAATACAGGACGCAACCTGGTCTATCCTATGTACTTGGCCTCTATCTTTCGCAGGTTTGACATTGATCTTCAAACTTGTGCCTACTCCTCCACTGCCGTAGAGCTCAGCAGATCTCGTCGTTATCCTACTCCACCTCTACCTCCTGGACCTAGGTTTGCTCCAGATGCTGACGCTGAGGCTCCTCCTCCTGATGTAGCTCTAGCTCATGCTCCAGCCCCTACTCCGGGTTTTGACCCAAGATTTTATCAGCGATTTGATGACTTTGTTGCTCTCTCTGCGCAACGTCATCAGAGCTATCTCGACTCGGAGTTCCGCCACATCTATCAGGCTCAGGTGTTGCGAAATATGATTACTGATCTCCACTGGAGTCTCTCATAGGACCCAACACATCCAGCGACTATCCTTCCTCACTCAGGCTTTCCAGGACCCAGGTTCGGAGATGAGGCGACTTTTCCTTACTTTGATCCTACTGCTGCTTACTTTCCTCCGGATGCTCCAGGCGGTGACGACCCCACTATGTGATGCGGACTTAGCTGGTCGATAGTGGATAGGATGTTAGCTGATGATCTATGCTATGATGTAGTTTTCATTTTTTTTGTCTAAACTTTTCAGTTAGACATGTTTAGCTCTTTATGATTGTATCTTTTTCCTTTTCAGTGAGACATTGTTATGCATGATATTCTAGTTTATTTCAGTACTAGTTATCTTTTTATGCACTGGTTTGTTGAAATTGTATAGACTCAAGTTATCTTTTTATGCACTTTTAGCTTCACTTTGTCTGTTTGTTGAAGTTGTTGGCTTCACACATTACGGGGGAGCCAAAGCCATTTTTATATTGACAAAGGGGGAGACAGAGTACACAATACCAAAAATCAAATCAGAGAAAGTGTACAATCCAAAACAAAACTATTTTTGTTCAGGTACATTTTATTTGTTCTATTTTTTGATATATTTTGGTATAGACTCAAGTTTGTCAATTATCAAAATGGGGGAGATTGTTGGCCTATTCTATGGTCACACCCGATTTTAATAATCGACATGCACTTAAGTCAATACACAAAATATATGAACTGCTGCTAATCATTTCAGGACGTGTATCAACAAGCGTCGTACTGCATCATCAAGCATATAAATCATCAATCTGAAAATTTATTTTCAATAGGATCTAGTCGGGTCATTTTACAATTTATTATGTATTTTATCTTTATTGAGTCTAGGATTTAAATTGTAAGATCGACTAGGTAATACTGGCTTAGGTTAATCTCAGTCCACATTTCTAAAAAGCCTACCTATTCCTATTTCATTTTTTTCAAAAGTTCAAAATCATTTTTGTAACAGAATTTGTCAAATATTTCGAAATTCCCCTAGACAGAACTCAAAACTGAGTTCGGCCCGAGTTCGGTCCGAACTCTGCCCGAGTTCGGTCTGTTTGAATTCAAATATCCGTTGCCTCCAAATCTGTATGCAACGTACATATGCGAAATCTTTGTATCAGAACTCTGCCAGAACTCTGCCCGAGTTCGGTCACAGAAAACACCTATAAATAGGAGAGAGTTTTTCATTTAAAATCACTCATTCATTCTTCATCTTCTCTTCTCTATTCAATAAGTGTTTTCACCCGATCAAAAGCTTTCAAATCACACCTATACTCCTCTTAACCAAAAGCCAGTAATTTCTACTTCGATCTAGAGTCTTTTGGTGTTCAAGAGTTGTAAAGAGGTTGTTCAAAGTACAGCAATTATCTTTGTTGTGGAGCCGGTCGTGCGCTCGTCACCAAGTACGGTATTGTGAAGTTGGTCGTGCACTTGTCACCAAGCACGGTGTTGTAAGAGACTGCAAGCTCTCAATTAGCTTGTGCCTTAGTGGATTAACATCGAGCAAGAGTACTCGAGACTGGATTAGTCCTCTCAGAGGGATACCAGTATACATCGCTGTGTCACTGAGTTTGATCTCTCTATCTCTTGCTTTATATTTATTGTCTCTTATTTACTGCCATAGTTTAAATTTTAAATTGGTGATTATTTTTCGCTGCACTCGCACTCACTATATTCACCCCCCTCCCTCCTCCCCTCTAGAGGTGCTCAACGGTCCTACAAACTCCTCCTCTCCTTTTCCAATGGCTCTTTTTCCCACACTCTCTCTCTATTACAGCAGTAGTTAAGTAATTATTTACTTTTATTTTAGTTATTCTATTATTTTTCGCTTTTGCTTTTGTTTGGTGAGGGCTGAGCCCAATTAGAAGAGTAGTTATTATTGCTATTATTATTTTATTATTAATTCATTAATTTGGAACTATAAACGGGGAGGAGTATTAATGGGGATTTATCCTAGTGTATTATTACCACTTTATAACAGATGTATGTGTATATTATTCCTTAAATACAATATTATTTGTGTTAAAAATATTAATTGTATTAGTAATTTTCAATATTTATTTTTATAGATATGGGCAGCCTAGGTTGGGCCCACAGGGAAATGAGGGTTATGTTTTAATCACTTGAATTATTTTTATATATAATTGGGCTTTTGGGTCAGGTTTGAGCCTACCGACTTGGGCTGTGCTTTTGTGTTAGACTTTACTAGTATAGTATTAGATAGATATTTAGTTAATAATATATATATTAAATAATTTTATAGAAATAATTTTGTAATAAAATGGTAGTTTTATACTGACCCTTCACATCATTTCAAACTAGATTTTAAAAGCATAAAATATTATTACTGTATCTTTGAAGTATTTTAATATAACTTTTGACCAAAAACTATAGTGGTCAAAATTTATGTTTTTAGCCATAAATGGATATTCCTAGATTTTTAAGTATTTACCTAAATTATTTCAACTAGTAAAAATTTTGTTTTAACCTAAAATGATTTCCTATAATTTTTTAATAGTTATCAAATATATATATATATATATATATATATATATATATTTTAAAAAAAAAAAAAAAAAAAATATATATATATATATATATATATATATATATATATATATATATATATATATATATATTGTGATATCATTTTAATTATCATAAATAATTTCTAAAGAGTTTATAAACATTTTTCTATATAAATATATTTTCTTATTAAGGCTTTAGCCTTAAAACGATTTTGTATATATTCAAAGTAGTTAATTAAAAACTACTTTAAACTCGTAAAATATATTTTTCAATTATTTTTCAAAAAAGTGTAAATATTTATTTACGTAAATTATTTCGATTATAAGTCATATTGACCGTGACTAATCGTGTTTTCAATTTTCTTACGATCTTGAATTTCTACATATCCATCATAGCTAACTGGACTATCATGGCACAACGGATTATCGGTTTCACCAGCAAAGGACCACAGGCAAGTGCACTTTCTGATTGCTTTCGATTCATAGTAGTCTTTTCATTTCATGTTTATGCGTATGCTCTCTTGCTTGTTGACAAATTGTTACACGGATTAGTGTCATGGATCTCTACATACTTTATTTTGTGATTGTCGTGTTTTCGTGTTTCGTGACTTGTTTGAGTCCATGAGTACTAGTTAGGAGGGAAAATATCTTAGTAGACATGTGGACTATCCAGAACTATCCCCCGTATCTTTCGTGGAGAATAGCAGCTGCACATGACACGTGCAGGGTGCCAGATTTACCCTCTAGCTGTTCACATGTCGAAACTAATATTTCAAAACACATAGATAGTTATCTTTTATTTGTTTCCTTGTTTACTTCACCGCTTGCCATGACATGAGTTACTTTCTAGTTTTCATCTCACATATGCTATTTTCATGTCTTATGAATTCTATTGTGTTTTCGCATTACCGTCGGTTTGTGTGCTTGTTCCATTTCTGACTAGAAACCAACATTTTTCAGGTTAGTTGTGGCTTCACTTAGCTTTGGGAGTTACGAGTGTACTTCTAGGCCGAGACCTAGAAACTAGTTAGATAACTTAAACTGTTGTAAAAGATGGTGAGACTTTGTATTTCTTTTCAAATATAATTCTTGTAAATATTGTAATCAATTTAGAAATGTGAATGAGCAATAAATATTATGTTTTGTGATTTTGAGCATTATGGCCTTGACAGTGTTCTACCGCCGACTCTGCGACGTAGGCTGGCTTGGACACGTCTCATATCCGAAAAAGCGGGTGCGGGTCGTGACAGCAAGGATCAGGAGTTCCAGTGGACAGAAGATTGTCAGAAGCTTTTAAAGAGTTGAAGAAGAGGTTGACCTTGGTACCTATTTTGACGCTTCCTTCTGGATCGGGAGGATTCGTGGTTTATAGTGATGCGTCAGGTAGTGGACTTGGATGTGTTTTGATACAACACAGAAAGGTCATAGCCTACACATCGAGGCAGTTGAGGTTACATGAGAAGAATTACCCATCTCATGATCTGGAGTTAGCAGCGGTGATCTTTGCATTGAAGCTATGGAGGCATTATTTGTATAGAACGTGTGGAGATATTTATGGATCATAAGAGCTTGAAGTATGTCTTCACGCAAAAGGAGCTGAATATGAGACAGAGACGGTGGTTGGAGCTCATGACAAACTATGATATAGAATTGTAGTACCATCCTGGCAAGGCGGACGTAGTGGCAGACGCTTTGAGTAGGAAGTCTACTGCATATTTCTTGACAGCCCAGCTATAGTTATTAGAGGATCTTCAAGAGCTTGGAATAGAAGTCATTATGCCGAGACATCAAGGAGTACTTGCCAATTTAGAAGTGCAGTCGTCGCTCATGGATAGGATCAAGGCAGCTTTGCCTACAGACGCAAGATATCGAAGACTTCGTGAGAGGACAGAGGCTGGAGAGCAGACAGGACTTCGTATTCATGAGGATCGGACAATAAGGTACGGGAATCGCCTATATGTTCCAAATGGAGAACTGAGGCAGAAGTTGTTGAGTGAAGCCCACAGTTCTATTTATTCTATTCATCCCGGGAGTACGAAGATGTATCGAGACTTGAAGCAGTACTATTGGTGGCATGGTATGAAGAGGAAGATTACACGCTTTGTAGCAAAGTGCTTGGTCTGTCAGCAGGTAAAGGCAGAACATCAGAGGACCGCAGGTATGTTGCAACCGCTTCCCATTCCTGAATGGAAGTAGGAGCATATTACCATGGATTTTGTTACTAGATTTTCGAGGAGTCATAGTAGAAAGGACGCAGTTTGGGTGATTGTGGATAGACTCACGAAGTTGGCACATTTTCTATCATTCAAAGTAGGTCAGTCCACCGAGATGTTAGCTGACTTGTACATGAGGCAAATTATGAACTTCATGGGGTACCAGTTAGTATAGTCTCGGACAGGGATTCTAGATTCATCTGGTATTTTTGGAGGAGTATGCAAGAGATCTTGGGTACGAGACTCAAGTTCAGTACTTTGTATCATCCACAGACGGATGGTCAGTCGGAGCGCACTATACAGACCCTAGAAGACATGTTGAAGGTGTGCTTATTGGACTTTGGAGGCTCTTGGGAGGATCACCTGCACTTGGTAGAATTCTTCTACAATAACAGTTACCAAGCTAGTATACAAATGGCACCATATAAAGCATTGTATGGGAGGAAGTGTAGATCACCCATATATTGGAGCGATGTGGGAGAGCGACAGATACTTTGACCAGATCTTGTGACACAGACAGTCGAGAAAGTGAAGCGGATTCAGAGTCATCTTCAGGCAGCTCAAGACCGGCAGAAGCATTGGGCCGATATGCATCATCGACCACTGGAATTCAAGGAGGGAGAGCATGTATTTCTGAAGATTTCACCGACTCGTGGCACCATTATATTCGGGAATAGAGGAAATTTGAGTCCAAGGTATATTGGACCGTTCGATATCATTGAGCGTGTAGGAGAGGTGGCATATCGTCTTGCATTACCCCCATCACTAGAGGGAGTGAATGATGTATTCCATGTCTCACAGCTGGGGAGGTATGTGACTGATCCCAGTCATGTGGTCGATCACTCTGAGATCACAGTAGGACCCAGTTTATCATACGAGGAGCAGCCTGTAGGTATCGTGGATACGAGTGAGAAGACTCTCAGAGGGTAGACAATTAAACTGGTTCGTGTCACATGGAGGAACCATTCTCCGGGAGAATAACTTGGGAGAGTTAAGATTCTATACGTGAGCGTTATCCCCACTTATTCGTAGATGTCAGTAAGTCTTAGCTTAATTATTCTTATGATAAGTTTTTTTTATAATTGTGTTATTCTAATTTCGAGGACGAAATTTTCTAAGGTGGGTAGGTTGTAAGCCCCCTCATTTTTGGATCTTATTTTTAATTATTTTATATAGATATTTTAATTTACTAAAGTTAATAATGACTATGTTAGTAGTTTACTGTAGCTTTGATTTTGGAAGCACAATAATTATTATTTTCTCAAATCCAATTTCATATTTGAATTCTAGACTCGTCCACGTTGAGTTGGATATATCATGTCCCATCCAATTTTGCTTTTCAATATTCCTTTGACTTTGCGCAATTTCAGGCCAACTTAGGCCAATTTGAGCCATTGACGTAATCTTAAGCCAACTTCTAATTTGATTTTTGGACTTGACATAGATTGAAACCGTATGACCCAATATATGATTTTGATCCATTTTGAGCCTACAATGCACATACCTAGGGTGTACCATCCAATCGAGTTCTCATGTGCTACTTATTTGCAAATGGCACATGAGACTCATTTAATTGATTTTTCGGGTCCAATTTGACTAGTAATACTACTTGGACCCTAACCTAGTCAACCCTACTAGTTAGAGCCAAACTACGAGTACCAAAACCAAGTATACATATATTTAAGAGAATTCTAGAGGTTTAATTGCAACCATATATAATATTCCCTTATATATTTGGCTTGGTCAAACATCTAACCATATTAGGAAACCTATTAATAATAGTATGATTTGGAGAACCAAATCATATCCAAATTAGATCAAACCAAAGCCCATGCCCTAATAATATATATACCTATTAAACCCTAACCATCCCCCTCTCTCATAACCGCCCACTACTCCATAAATCCCTCCAAACCTAGCGGCCACCACTCCAAGGCCGACCCCCCATAGCCGACCGCCTTTTCTTCTTAAAACCCCAATTTTTTCTCGATTTTCATGCCATCACCACCACTCACGTGACCCTCTCAATGTCCTATTCTACCCTAGCAACTATAGGAGCAACCTTGCAGCCCATAGAGGTGCACAACGCGCTACTTGGGCCAAAACTCCGTCGAATCCAAGTCTGAAACGTCACATCAGGTTAGTCGATTTGTAGATGATGTTTCACACACTTTTCTCATCTATTTCTCCTCAAACCAAATCTGTAAGTTACCTTTATGTGACTATTCCAACTCCTGATTGCCGGATCCCCTAGTTCCAAGCGTTTTGTCCGTGGCGTTGATTCTACGACAGGATATCTAGAACTGATGAATTCTGTTGCAGGCAACTTTTTGCCTATCTAAGATTAGTTTATAACCTTTATATATATTTATTCAAAATCTAGACGTCGATACCTTTCCGACGCATATCTGAAAGTTAGTTTTCGCATCCGTTTGCTATTTTTAAAACTTTATGACATTTGTCGTGTCACCGAAATCCAAAAAATTTTGTTTTCCTTGTGTCCAAAAGTGTCAAAACTCCATGAATCCATATTAAAATTTATGTTGTGCAAGGTTTAACATTATAAGTACTATTTTAACTAATTTTTGGGAACTTTACAGAATTTCTTAATTTTATTTTAATCGTTGTTTCGGGACTAAATTAATGTGTCGAATTGAGGAAGTCATATGTGGCATTGACATAAGACCTCTGGTGAAAGGGTTCCCCTATTAAAAATATAATTATAGCAATATATAAGTATTTATACATAAATTCCAGAATTTAAATATGTTATTTTGTTATAATTGTAAAATATTTACATGAAAATTTGGTACCTATATGTACCTATAGAATAGATGCAGTGTCGTAACAACATTATGGCAACTTGGAGGCGTAGTTACTCATATAATTTATATATGGTATGTTGATATAGAATATTAAATATAGTGTATTATTATAGGTGAGTTTGGGAGTATCGACAAGGACACCAGAGTTGGACAGGCCTACCCGCAGACAGCAGTTACAGGCAAGCGTGCCTTACCTTCGTTACAGATTATTCTTTTCTGTTTTTTTGTTCTTTTTTATTAGCATTGCATGACGTAGGACGTTGATACTTAGTGTCCATTTATAGACGGGTGCCGATGTCATGATAGTGACATCGAGTATTAATATTAGGCATTACGTACATACTGATGTGTCCATTGACATAATTGACCACAGGATATCGACACATTAATGATGCGAGGTTTACATGACTATTTGTGGTATTGACCTCGTGTTAGCATTCTAGATTTCTTTATCAGTATTGCTTTTACTTTCGAGATGACTGTACAGACTTGACATTGCTAGATTCTAGACATGGGGATTGGGGAGAACTTGACTACAATATCAGACCTATTGTCGTATGGCCCGTTGTTTAGTGACATTTAGCTCTGTAGCAGAGTAAGGGATTATCACTGTCGAGAATTGATTTTCCTTGGTGCCATGACACATGTACTGGGGACAATACCCTGCTGAGGTGCTAGTGAGCCTTAGTAGAAGGGGCCTGGTATTCTAGAAAAGTATCTCACTTGCATAGCACATAGATGGATACAGTAGATTGCCTTAGTTCATATTTTTATTTCTGTACCTTGGCATGTATATTATGCACCTTGCTAGTCCTCTAAGGACCTGGCTATTTCTCAGGCTTAGACGAAGCTGAAGACTACCCGGAGATTTACGGTTCGGGAGCTGAGACTGGAGGCGTACCGGCACAGGAGGACAAGATAGTGCCAGAGGATTTTTTGTGATCATGTTATCATCATATTTAGTCATGCTACATTATTTCCTTTTTTTCATCAGACTTGTAGTCGATTTGTACTTTGTTTCTATTGATGTGGTTTCGGGATGTTTTACCCGCACAGACTTCGTTACTTTTATTGCTGATATTTGAGACATTTTTTTATTTATTCTTGATCTCTTTGCGGACTCTGTAGATGTGATTAGATGTATATACCTGTAGACTGTGTTGTATTTCTTGGTGTTATCATGATTTACAGCTTAAGTATTTCGCTAATAGGCTTATTGTGTAGCTTGGCCCATTGGTGAAGTGCTACTGGCATGTATTCGTATACCCGGTCCCATGTATTTTGGGACTGGGGCATTACACAAGGCCCGTCATATAAAGTATAACTTAGGCGATAGCTTCACATAGAACATGAGTCGATTTAAGGCACGAGCCATAGTTGGTTCGGTGGAAAGTAGCCACGATCTATTGGCACTTAAGGAACACATTATGTTCAAGTTAAGTGGGAAGGCTATACCGTAGCCGTTCCCTGAGTTCAAAGACTGACAGGTCTGAGCCATGGTTAATCGCAAAGAAAAGTTCGAGCGAGGATTTCGTAAAGGAAAGTTCGAGCGATGGTTAGTCGTCGAGGCGGTCCCTTGTTTGGAGTCTCATGGTTTCGATGCATGATATTGCAAGTATGGTTCAAAAGTACGGTTTGCTAAGTTTGGTTGAGTCGTTCCATAAATTAGGCCTTGCATTTGCGTGAGTCTAGATGTTCTAATAGGTGCGTGGTCATGGACGACTTGTCGACAAGGGGTATTTTTACCGTTTCTTCGGATCGAAAAGCCTGGGCCAAGGGACCGATCCGGCCATGGACGAAATGGGGTAATAGCCGAGCTAGGTAGGCAACCGGTAGTTCAGGGACTTGTATCGGGGCTCGCTAATTGTGGTACAAGGATCCCGTTTACCAGGCTATTTTTGTAATGGCTTGGGCCAGTGACCTTTCATATAGATGAGTCGGCATAGCGGCAATCTGCGTGTGTGCCTTTGGGTTGAGTCTAGTTGTATGTGTGTACAGTTAGAACACAAAGTTTGGGCCTAAGATTTGGCTACAATGAAGGCGACGTGCTTCGGCACGAGATATGGCGTCGAGTGTTAGGTCCTCGACATAGAGTTACGCAAGTAAGATTGAGTTGTTTCGAGTTAAGCCAAAAGGTTCGTAGGGCAAGTTTGGTGAAGTAACCTTGAGTTGTCGGGCACGACCTCGAAATATGAGGCACGGTCGCACTGTCACGACACGAGTATAGGCAAGACTAAGCGGTGAGGTACTGGCTCAAAGAGGTAGCACGATTACATGGAAATTGGACACTATCGTGTAGTTGCGTCTCTGATTATGGGCCGAAAGGCAAGCACGACTTGATAGGTTAACATTATTGGTACAAGAAGAGTCTAGAGGCAAAGTATGAGTGATGTTGTTTTTGCAAGCACAGGATGGTCTTGAGACACAAAATAGGCCAAGGCGTCTGTCCTAAAACTGATCCTAAGGCAAGACTAGAAAGACAATTAAAAAAGGGACTATGTTGCACAATATAAATTAACGTGTCGGTTTTGTATGGACGGGCGAGGAGCTCACACCACAAGTACAGTTGATTGCTGACACCCACATAGTATTTATGTGCAGGCACAGGTAGAAGCTCGTGGTGCGGAACTCGCTTGGATGCGTCGAGTACGGAGTTCCTTGGCGATTCGAGGTGTGCGACCGCGTGGCGACTGGACTTATACGGGACATAATGTATGGACGTCGCCTTCCGAAGCATCCGTTGCTTCAAGATTTGTATTGAGAGATGAGAGAGCTGAGTGACTTATAATGTGAGAAAAGTGAGCTTGAGTGAGCTTGAGCGACTTGTAATCTTGGCCTTGCGCCCCATTGTAATCATTGTTTCAATATCAATAAAATGCATCTTTTGAATGACTTATGTTTTGTTCTAAATTTCCGCTGGCATATTCAATGTCTCTGATTGGGACTTCTGTGCGACGACCCCGTCGCAACCGCTGTAATCGGTCATTATGGAACCCGCCTTGCACGAGCGCAATCTAGGCTCGTGCGACATCACGTCTTAGCGAGGACGATCGCTCCTACGGGAGCGGGACGTGATATAATGGTATCCTAGCACGACGTTACGTCCTTGGACTTTGATTGAATTATTTAACTCTGTTTTTTTGTAAACTCTGAAGTGTTGCTTCTGCATTTGATATCGTTGGTGCGCTCTCTTTCAAATGTCCCACGAAATGTCCGTACAATAAGTCTAAATAATTTGCAAAACGTAGGAGAACAGTTTTTGACAAGAAACAAAAAGATGGTTCACGTGAAGCATGGTTGGCTAAGTCGGGTTGGGCATATACACCAAAGTTACATTGACCTTAGAAAAGTCGAGTACGGTATTCGAATTGTGTCGGACAAGAATGATTTGGACTTGATTGAGTGAAGGATATGACTATCAATAGGGGTGCTATCGAACGACGATATCGTCGATGCGATATAGATGAGCGTGCTTGAAATTCGAGAGAATGGTTCGAACAAAAATTTTAAAGAAGTCGATTTTGAATCAAATGATAAGTTGAGGATTTATTGAATGCCTTTATCCCTGAGTGGTGTATGCGATAGCCTCATGGATATCGATCGATCGATTGAGGATATGAGGTGTCAATGAGTCTATCAACAAGTGTCGTGTGTATACAAAGCCGTAGATTGAGTATCGTTGAATAAGTTATATTCTTGAGATTTGACGAGTTGATTCGAACAACCTAGAAATTGACGCACACTAAACGTGCATGGGATTGAAGATTGCGCAAGTATGAAATGCAAGGTGATCGATAACAAGATTGAATCGAGGAAAAGTTAAAGTGTAACGAATGGGTGACTCGATCAAGGAAATCGATAAGAATCGTATACGAAAAACTTAGCACGATCGGATGATAGCGTGCATGAAAAGTTTGATTCGAATGTTTGAAAATAACTCTAAGGATTGGAATGGATGTTGCTCGATAATTTGAGTTAGCAAAAAATGATGTGATTTGAAGAAAAATGTTGCTCGATGACTTAAGATAGACGGATGAACAATACGCGAATTTGGGTTTGAGAAAATTGATGTTGTGAATGATTCGAGGGATAATGATCGAACTTGAATTTGAAAGTCGAGAAGATTATCCAGTCGGACGATAGCATCATTCGTACGACTCAAAATTCGTTGCAAAGGAAGATCGTCAGGTTACGCATACCATCAATCGTATTGAGGCGTATCAAAGATCGATATGCGATAACTCGGAGGTACTCAAATTCGAGGAATGACGATCGTGCAAGTGTTAGTGTTCTAACGGATGCTATACTTAGGATTTTGATTGAAATAAATGTGGGTGAAAACAGAAATGTCTTGATGGTTACGCGAATAACCCTAGCATCGACATTCTTGTCTTGCGCGAGCGCAACTCTAGTCTCGCATATGCGTCACGTCGGACTTGGGGACGATCGTTCTGCGTGAGCACGGATATGCTGATTCATGTCGTGGGAACGATCGAACTCGGGAAATCAAGATGTGGCAATTTGGATTGTCTCGACTTGTTGGCATGATACAAAGGAAAATTCGAGGATGTTTGGACTTGCGATTAATGATTGGATAAACTTGAGGATTGAATAGATCCAATCTACGTATCGAGAATGAATTAGTCTAGACACAAAACAAGAGTTACGTCCCGATGAGGATGATTATCCCGCGGGAGCATGCATGGTGATTCATGTCCACCGTGGATAATCTGACTCGTGTGAGATCGGGGCACAACATATTGTTAAGCTAGACGACCTTATGATCGAATACGTGAATTGCGATGAACGACTTAGGAAATATAAAATATGAATTATGGCTTAGCAACAAATTGTGTCGTAGCGTGCTTGACTTGGAAGGATTGATAGGCGGATTATGTCGAACGTGTTCGAAGAGATAGACTATGTCGAACGTGTTCGAAGAGATAGACTATGTGAAATGGCTTGACGAACGAGTTCTATTGATATGTCAAGGAATTGGTTGAAATGTTAGTTATCGTAGGATGGCTTTGCTGCCGTGCGATGAATGTTGGGATGTGTGTAGGGAATCGATGCTCGATGTTTAGAAATCGGAGTGATACGAGCTTGGGTAGAAAACCCCATACTATCAACTTGGTTTGACCTTAGGATGGGGTCAGTGTTCATATTGTTGTTTATGAACTATGATTCCAATACTGACGATCGACCTTGGACCGAAAAAGATAGTCTAGAGACAGACTAGCGGTTAGGCAGACGTCCCGGTGCGGAGCGATAGGAAATTGTGGAGGCACCACTCATGAGGCTCGATTGACATGCACGTATATCAGGGACGCCCGAATATGTACACGATCAGACTCGAGTGGTGATGGCGAATTCTCCATCACAAGGCTTGGCTGAAATGCATATATTTTGGGGATGCCAAAAATATGTACACGATCCAACTAAGTGATACGTTGAATCAAGTAAGACTAGAGGAATAAAAAAGTATTGAGGATTTTAAAATCGTATTCCGAGGAAATATTGGTGGTAGTACGATCATTGGATTGAGACAAACTTGAAAGTTGGTTGATCGGATGGTTTTCCTACAACTGAGTTGTCCGTGTGCGCGACGAGAGTAAGTTACCCAAGTTGAGATATAGTTGTTCGAGATGAAAGATAAATATAGCACGAGCGTCGTTCGAGTTGAAGAAACGTATAGGAGAAATGTCTGAGAGAATCAATGGATGTTGAATAAAGTGATAAGTCGATAAGTGAGTACTCAGTTAGTTTTGAGGACGAAACTTTTTCTGAGTGGTGTATGATGTAGTGCCTCATACAGCTCAGCCAATCGGAGGAATCGAAATGCCAATGGCATTCGGACTTAGCCATGCAACGACGACTCGAAGGTCCGTTCGGTCGAGGCGACTCCTCGCTCAGGTGGGGTAGTTTCGGTGAACTTGCCCCATCTTAGCCTTCACATAATAAATCACATATTTTCAACTTGCACAAGTAGGCTTGATAATAAAAGAGACGAATCCACATAGCTAAGGGAATAATCCAAAGTTGGGTCGAATTGAGTTAGAACTGGAAAGGGTCCAACGGTCGACTTAGAGTTGGTACACGGCGTGCTTTGAAAATGACACTTGGTCCTTCATCCCGTGGCTTGAGAGAAGAAAAGTTGGTCTTCGACACAAAACTATGAGTTAGCCTAAGTCATAGGCGTCGCCCGCGTAAATGCTCGATAAAGCATGCACGCTTCCCCGATGTAAGGCTTGGAATAGCCTTTGCACGTCCTTTGGGTTAAGTTGTAGGCTCGATTAAGTTAGGCAAGGTTATGCCGGTCGACCTAAGTCATTCCAAGTACTGTCCCGCTCTTTCTGCGGTTGTCAAGTTAATTAGTCCCACGATCTCAAGGCCCGTCATATAAAGTATGACTTGGGCGATAGCGTCGCATAGAACACGAGTCGGTTTAAGGCACGAGCCACAGTTGGTTCGGTGGAAAGTAGCCACGATCTATTGGCACTTAAGGAACATGTTATGTTTAAGTTAAGTGGGAAGGCTATACCGCAGCCGTTCCCTGAGTTCAAAGACTGTCAGGTCTGAGCGATGGTTAGTCACAAAGGAAAGTTTGAGCGATGGTTAGTCGTAAAGGAAAGTTCGAGCGATGGTTAGTCGTCGAGGCGGTCTCGTGTTGGGAGTCTCATGGTTTCGATGCATGATATTGCAAGTAAGGTTCAAAAGCACGGTTTGCTAAGTTTGGTTGAGTCGTTCCACAAATTAGGCCTTGCATTTACGTGAGTCTAGATGTTCTCATAGGTGCGTGGTCATGGACGACTTGTCGACAAGGGATGTTTTTACCGTTTCTTTGGATCGAAAAGCCTGGGCCAAGGGACCGATCCGGCCATGGACGAAACGGGGTAATAGCCGAGCTAGGTAGGCAACCGGTAGTTCAGGAACTTGCATCGGGGCTCGCTAATTGTGGTGCAAGGATCCCGTTTACCAGGCTATTTCCGTAATGGCTTGGGCCAGTGACCTTTCATATAGATGAGTCGGCATAGCGGCAATCTGCGTGTGTGCATTTGGATTGAGTCTAGTTGTATGTGTGTGCAGCTAGAACACAAAGTTTGGGCCTAAGATTTGGCTACAACGAAGGCGACGTGCTTCGGCACGAGATGTGGCGTCGAGTATTAGGTCCTCGACATAGAGTTACGAAAGTAAGATTGAGTTGTTTCGAGTTAAGTCAAAAAGGGCCGTAGGGCAAGTTTGGTGAAGTTACGTTGAGTTGTCGGGCACGACCTCGAAATATGAGGCACGGTCACGCTGTCACAACACGAGTATAGGCAAGACTAAGCGGCAAGGCACTGCCTTAAAGAAGTAGCACGGTTACATAGGAATTGGACACTATCGTGTAGTTGCGTCTCCGATTATGGGCCGAAAGGCAAGCACGACTTGATAGGTTAACGTTGTTGGTACAAGAAGGGTCTAGAGGCAAATTATGAGTGACGTTGTTGTTAAAAGCATGGGATGGTCTTGAGACACAAAATAGGCCAAGACGTCTATCCTAAAACTGATCCTAAGGCAAGACTAGAAAGACAATTGAAAAGAAGGGACTATGTTGCACGAAGTAAATTAACGTGTCAGTTTTGTATGGGTGGGCGATGAGCTCACACCACCAGTACAGTTGAGTGCTGACACCCACACAGTGTTTATGTGCAGGTACAGGTAAAAGCCCGTGGCGCGGAGCTCGCTTGGATGCGTCAAGACACGAAGTTCCTTGGTGATTCATGGTGAGCGACCGCGTGGAGACTTGACTTATACGGGACATAATATATGGACGTCGCCTTCCGAAGCATCCGCTAGTTCAAGACTTGTATTGAGAGATGAGAGAGAGCTGAGTGACTTGTAATGTGAGAAGAGTGAGCTTGAGTGACTTGTAATCTTGGCCTTGCGCCCTATTGTAATCCTTGTTTTAATATCAATAAAATGCATCTTTTGAATGACTTGTGTTTTGTTCTAAATTTTTGCTGGCATATTCAATTTCTCTGCTTAGGACTTCTGTGCGACGACCCGTCGCAGTCGCTGTAATCGGCCGTTATGGAACCCGCCTTGCATGAGCGCAATCTAGGCTCGTACGACATCACACCTTAGCGAGGACGATCGCTCCTACGGGAGCGGGGCGTGACACAAGTAATTCAGTTGGATATTCAAAAGTTGATGTAATCTGTTGTAAACTATGAGTTCAGATACAAGTCTTGTAATCTATTGTAATTATCAATAAAGAGACATATTTCTTCATATCTTGGTGTTACTTTAATTTATTTGTTTGGTTTACTGCGTTGTCATTGTTTTCTGAAAGACACCATAAACTGTAATAGTTTTGACTTGTAGGAATCTAAACTTGTACCACATCATGTCCAGTGGCTAGTTTTCAATCCTCCAGAATTGGGGCATGACAGAATGGTATCAGAGTACGGCATTACATCATTGGATTCTTATTCTATTTGTTTCAAATCAAATTTGCTCTTATGATATTTCAAAGCCGGTTCCGTTATGACTCAAAGTTGCTTCCGCGATGACTCAAGTTGCTTCCGCGATTACTCAAAATTGCTTCCGCGTTTATTTAGGGTTGCTTCCAAATTATTTTAAGTTGCTCCCTTGACTGAAAATCTGTTGATCCTCCTAGCCGCTCACTGGATGTTTCATAAAATAAGTCTAAAATTGTGGGCTATGATATATGTGCTTTCTTGAATTCTTAATGATACCAAAACGAATAACAGTGATACGATACAATAATAAGTTGGTAATGTGTGCTTGGTGCCTTAAGTGTGAGATTCATAGTAGTCGATTGTTATATGGTAGTCGACAGTAGGTGATGGCATGGTATGTTGGAAAAGAAGATATACATGATTTCAGTGAATGGAATCAACAGAATTTCGAGTTGGCTTATGTCCATTGGCTTGGTTATGTTTCAGATGCGGATGGGAGAAAATTAGTTGGTATTTGTGGTCAGCAGAGCCACTGCGGGATGGATAGTCCATAATAGACGTTGGATCAGTACGAAAGAGGAATATGTAGGACCGTTGAGCACCTCTAGAGGGGGATGAATAGAGTGCGTGTACGTGCAGCAGAAGTAATCACCTCTTTTAAAAAAATTATAGCAGATATAAGAGACTGAAAATAAATGCAGTAAGCAAGAGATAGAAAATCAAACTCAATAAATATTGCAATATATACTAGTTTTCCTCTGAGATGACTAATCCAGTTATGAGTACTCTTGTCCGTTGTTAATCTACTATTCACAAAAAAATGAGAGCTTGTCGTCTCTTTACAACACCGTACCTTGGTGACAAGCGCACGATCGACTCCAACAAACTGATTCCAAAAACTAGAATATTTTCTGAATTACAACCTCTTTAAAACTCTCTGAACCAAAACTCTAGATTGAATAGAACTGTACTGGCTTTGGCTAAGAATAGTATAGGTAAGATTTGAAAGCTTTAGAACGCTGGAAAAACACTTTAGAAGAGATAGAGAGAAGAATGGATGAGTGATTAGAAATGTGAAAATTCTTCTCTATTTATAGTATTTTTGAGGACCAAACTCGGGCAGAGTTCGGATGCTAGAATATCTCATTTGAACGTTGCATGCATATTTGTTGGAAACAAAAATTCAAAATGCCCCGACCGAACTCGGTCCGAATTCGGACCGAACTCGGTCAGAGTTCTAGCTGAGTTCTGGTAGGTCAAAACTTGATTTTGCATGGTCCAAATTGTATAGGTTTTGGGCTATTTGGATATATACGATTTTTGGGATAGATAGGTAGGCTTTTTGAATTTTTGACTGAGAATAACCTAAGCCAGTAAAATCACGTACGATCTCACATTCTATATTTCCTAGACTCAATAAAAACAAAAATACAGAAGAAAATAAAAATAACTCGATCTGAATTCCAATAAGATTGCTTTTGAATGATGATGCAATGTTCCTTGTAGCAATAGGATGTAGATATGGACGTTCTTCGATAACTATTCATGTAACCTGTAGCAGTTCGTATATTTTGTGTATTGACTCAAGTTGTCGTTGATTATCAAAATCAGGTGCGACCATTAGCCAATGGGCCAACAGAATATTGTATCGGAAATGGCTTGAGTTCTGAGTGGTATATGTCTCTACCTTTTTAGTGATAAGATATCCCTTGACCATGTTCATAGTATAGTGATGCTTTACCTATAAGGTATTGGGTAGTATCGAGTCGTAGCTGGAATTATGATTGATACACAATGGCTAGGCATGTCCCTTGATAATTAAGTTCGGATAACACGTTGCGAGATTTTGATGAGTTCGGATGAACCGTAGCTAGACTCTGATAGTTAGCATTATGCTAGTTAATGAGAAATTGAGAATATGAAATGAATGCCTTGGTTGGGAATGGTATGAATTATGGATTCAGGCAATGACTGAATCAGTTGGGTAAAAGGATTGTAGGCTCAGTAACGATGGTGGGGTATTGCTATCAAAAGATTTTTGGAGAACAAAATAGACCGAATATAGAATGATATTAGAATTGAGTAGATAAAATTGCATACTAGACATCGACAAATTGATAGTGATGTTAGGCATTTATTGAGACATTATGAATGATTCAGAGGATGCAGAGAGTTGCATCAGTGACCGAAAAGTAGAGAATGGACTTGAGAAAATAGATGGCTTTTGCACATGTGCAGTGTGCTTGAGAGAATTAGATGTCTCCCGAATTAACGAATTATGACCCTTGACTATTTTGAAGCATAGAGAAATGAACACTTATTCCTTGATGCATGAAAGAGTAGATGTTCCTTATGAAAGTCTGATGGTTGGAATACAATTAAGTATCGAGATGCAGCTATATGTAATAGACCCTATCGGTGGATGATGTTGTCGCATGAATAACGACTTTAGGTGGAATACAGAATTATTGGATTATAACTTAGTCGTCTGAATTATGTCATATTTAACTAGAGGACCGAGATACGAATGCTAGATGATTGGTGCTATAGCGATTGGATTGGTGCATGAATAGTAAATCTTCTTTGGAATTACAAGGAGATAATGTAAAACGAATATTGATGGTTAACGTGAATTGCTAAGAGATGATCGTGTTTGGTGCTAGCAAAAATTCATAAAGATGCTTTTGGAAGAAATACGATTGCATAGTTGCCTTATTTATTGGTTAAAGAGTATAAATCGTACAGATGAATTAAAAATATGGAAATTGAATATGTCACGAAGAGACCGAAGGAAAGAGGTCATAAATGATAGAATATTGAGGTAGCTATGTTGGATTATGACTTGGAATAGTTGGGCTGATTGAATAGACATAATTTGAGTACGATATGAGAATGCAAGTTGGATCAAGCATGTGATGCCACGTCTATGCAAGTGAAAACTAGAAATTTGGTTGTTGGAATGATAAAATTTATATGATGGTTTCGATATTGACTCATAAGAATTGTTGGATGGATTTTGTCGGTTGTGGGTGAGTCTAGGATAACCTCATTGGGGATAACCCGTAGATGAGCACGGGTAGATAGACTTGAACATAGAGTGTCGGTTGGTTGCCTAAGTTTTCGATTGGTCCGACGATGATATTTCAGTTGCTTAAATTTTGGGAATAAGTTCATGAGATTGGGGTAGCGTCCCATGTCCCTTGGATTGGTCGGATCATAGGTTGTCTCTAAGATAAGATAGAATGTCCCTATGATAAGAATTGATTCCTTATAAGATAAGAGATAAGCATGTCCCTAATAGCTATCCATCTCAGATGGGTTAGCTGAATATCTGGTTTAGCTTAGAATAGCTTACCGTAGAGACTTGACCGAAGGTTAAGTTGACTGTTTGAGACCTTTAGGATGTCCCTATTGATGTTGCATGGGTATAGTTGGAATGTTTGAAATATGACGTAAAGTAAACTTTGGAATGAAATGGAGATTAGAAAATTCGAGGTTATAAAGTTGGGTGGAATGACGGATCATATTAGTTTCACAAACTTGGATGCCTTTATTTGGAATATCAAATTTTGTTAGAACTGGTTGGATTTGATTGGTTGGTTTAATCAAACTGAGTTGTGCAAATTGATGGTAGGTGTCTTAAGACAATCGAAATAATTACATCGATGGATAATCAGATCGGAATTGAGAAAAAAGTGTAAAACATGATGGGATAGTGCATGTAGTCGATATCGACGGGAGCGAATGCAATTTTGAAATTACCCTCGGAATTGTTGCTGCTAGAAATGGGAGTTGCACATGTGAGATGATAATATGTTGGCTTGATCAATATGAAAAAAATTGAGTACATTAGGAAAATTTACTAGAGTCGAATGATGGTACAACTTGGAAGATGTATCACAATCGAAAAATTTACGGGTTACAAATAAAGTATATGGATGCGAGCGATAATGGGTACATGAGTTGATCGATGAAAATTGTGGTATCGAAATGAAATTTAGTTATTGGCTTTTATCAATTTTTGGTGGTATGAATGACAATGGACTTGAAAGGAAACTCTGGAATCGTTGGAAAACTCGATATAACTAAGTCGGAATACTTTGGGAATTTTGGATCGGTTGTGGGAAACTACTCGAGTTGGAATTGGTAAATTTATTGTATTATTAGTTGGTTGGGGATTGAATAAATGAGTTGAGACTATACGAGATGCTCAAGAGGATTTGCTAACATTCGAGAATAAAGTTATACATGTAGCTCGTTCGTTTCTTTATCACTGAACTTAGTTGAAATGTATATATTTTTGGGATGCCTAAAATATGTGTATGATCCAAACTAAGTGGTATGCTAAATTCAAACGAAGCTACGGGGAAGGATTATCATGTGTTAAAAAAATTGTACGGGTGTTGGAGGAAAGATCAAGGATGATAACTATTTTGAATCAAATTTGAAATACTATGGCGAGATAGTATATCATTTGAAATCAATCGAGACTTTGTAAAGAAATGTTAAATAGTGCAAGTTGATCATGGGAAGTTCCATAAATTTTGTTGAAGTTATGGGGATGAGTTTTGTTTAAGTTTCGAAGATGGAACTTTTTCTGAGTGGTATATTATGTAGTGCCCCGACCCACACGGTGAATTATGATGGTTGGTTGGTTCCATGAAGCCTTGTTGGACTTGGGACTATGTGAAGGATCGCTCAGAAGGCTATGCGATCGTAACGGGAACCATCTTATAATGTGAGTAGTGTTGAGTCCTTCGAAGATCCTTTAGCTTCAAGCTTAATAAAAAGGATTAGTATGCTATGTTTTCTTATTTAGTTGCTAAATATTATCTTGCATGACAAAAAGATAATAAAAGATAATTAATCACATGACCCAAAAACTGTTGCGAATCATTTTATGAATTGTGTGCTTGCGTTCTATGAAATAAAATACATGACAAGTGAAGCAAAAGTCCTAAATACTTGGGCGGTGAGTATATCGAGCCTCGGCTCGATGAATAGATGGTAACACATATAATAAGACCCAAGAACCGGACAGTGAGTATGTTTGAATTATTACCGAAAGAACGTATGGTATCAAAGATGTGGGAAAAGGCTTGAGTAATCAAATTCTATTAACCGGTGCTGTTGTAGAATGTTGATTATACTAAGACCCTGGATTGGGCAGATGGTAATGCAAGAGTCGACTCAAAGCATATGTGGCAATACGAATTAGAATGGTGGCTTATGTACTTAGTTTTTTTTTATTATGCATTATTTGTTTTCTTCATATATAAGTTGCATATACTCGCATGGTCATGAACAACTTATCGATAAGGTTTTATTCCGCGAACGGTAACTCCGAGGCCTCGGGCCCGTTCGTCCTGGGGAACTTGTGCTGAAGTAGTAGTACGGTGATTCAAAAAACATCCAGACTGGGCTAGCTACCCGCCGTTGAAGGGGAGCCGTCTAACCACAAGTCCGAGATTACGTGTAGTCAGTGATCCGCATATAAACAAGTCGCATGCTAATGATGTCTTATGCAAGCAGAGTAAGTTATTAATCACATACATAGAAGGATGTCTGCTATTTGTAAGAATTACATAAACGGTGACGAATATGATAAATATGATATTGTTCCTAACAATGTCTTACGCAGGCAGAGTAAGTATTATAAATGTACATGGATGGCTACATAATTGTGGGTAAGAATCACCAAAAGAGTGATAACACATGCTTTACATTATGCTGCTATAAGAACTGTATGCTTTACTTCTTGTTGGATATAAACTGGAATTGACCCTAAGGCAACGAAAAAGACCACATTAATAATGTTCCTATCACATGATTACTTAGTGTTATCTTCTTAGGTAAGTTGGGCCAGCACCACTCACCAGTACACGAAAATGTATTGACTCACGTTGTAGGCATCGTTACAGATGCTCATGCATGGGAGAAATCGTTTGATCAATGCTTGGCATTAATAAATCAGATGGGTCGGTAGAAGCTCTTCTTGCAAGACGATGTCTTCTGCTATACTGGACATAATGTATGGAACATTGTAATTCGAACCAATGAGATTGAGGCAATTAGGCAAGTTCATTGTAAGCTAAGTCGGCATGTTCGGTTGTAAGCCTAAATGACAAGTAATTCAGTTGGATATTCAAAATTTGTTGTAATCTGTTGTAAACTCTCTGTTCAGCTGCAAGTCTTGTAATCTATTACAATTATTAATAAAGAGACCTATTTTTTTCATATCTTGGTGTGACTTCAATTTTTCTGCTTGGTTTGCTACGTTGTCATTGTTTTCTGAGAAATACCATAAACTGTAACGGTTTTATCTTGTACAAGTACAATCTAGACTTGTACGGCATTACGTCCAGTGGCTTGTTTTCGATCCTCCGAAATTGGGCCATGACAGTCATTACTATAATGGATAGAGTGTAAAAAATACCTTCCTAGATTACCTACCTCCGTAAAATAATACTTCATAGACGTTTGCATCAATTAAACCCTCATGCAATAGATAACTTGATCAAAAACCCACTCTCGTCAATTGGTCGTTTGAAGTCAACGTTAATGGCAATTTATTTTAAAAAAATAATAAAATATCCAAAATACCCCTACCCACACTGGCCGCCCCCACTCACCCCCTCCCCCCACCCATTCTACAAAACCCCCCTCCCCCATCCCTCGCGCCCCCCTCCTCCCCCACGTTAGTCGGACCCCACCGATGCTGCAGCCTTCGTTGGCCGCCCCTACCCTCCCCGGCTCCCCTCCCCCTGCGCTCCCCCTCCCTCCATCTATAGACCTCTCCCTCCCTCCCTCGTCCCACTCACCCCCACCTGTGGTGGTCGCCCCCACCCCCACCCCCCTCTCCTACACTGGTCGTACCCCTACCTGTGCTGCTGATGCGTCATCGTCTCTGCCGCCACAGCTGTACCGCTGTTGTGTCATCGTCACTGGAGAAATAGGGGGTTTTGGAAGACAAATAGGGGAGAGAGAATGGGGGAGGCGTCTTGCACTTTACTCTTAGGCCTTATTTGGTTCGCGGAATAGAAGGGAAAGGAAATCAATTTCTTAGCATTTCCTTTCCTTTGGAAAATTACAATTCACATTGATTTTTCTTTCCGGTGTTTGAAAATGCAAAATAATTTGCAAAGGAAAGTGAATACTTCAAGGTGGAAAAGTAATCCTCTCTTGGATTGATGGAATTATTTTCCCACATAATTTTTCTTCCATTGGAAGTCACTTTCCTTTCCTCCTAAATCCTTTGGCACCCAAACATAAGAAAATAATCACTTTCCTTTTCCAACCCCATGATTCCGCGAACCAAATAAGGGCTTAGGTTTAGAGAGTATAATTGACATTTCATGTCAAATTTGACGTCCCTTAATGATAGAAATCAAATTTGTATAAACTGCACCAAATGTAAAATTTGAAGTTTTTTTAAGCTAGGGTCTTTTTTTACTAAAAGCTATATCTAATGAGAATTTTTTTTCCCCACTTTATCCTTACTATAAGGAAATTCTGAAGGCACATCAAAAATTACTTAGGCTTAACCAAAAACATCTTTTTACTTATTTATAAGTTTGCCATCGAAAAAATGGTTTCAGACTAGCCCAATTTTTCAGGGCTGTCAAAAAAATTGACAGTCCTTATATTGGAAGGGCTGTCAAATATTTTTACAATCCTAACTTTTAGGACTGTTAAAAAAATTGGCAGTCCTTCCTATTGAAATGACTGTCACATATTTCGGCAGTCCTCCTCCGCCGCGTCCTCTCATCTCCACTGCCTCGACCTCCTCCTCGACCGCCTCCTCCTCTCCTTTTCATCCTCCTCTCTTCCTCCTCCGCCTCCTCCTCTCTTCGTCCTCTCATCTCCTCTGACTCCTCATATCCTCGACTGTCGCCTCCTCTCCTCTGCCTCCACCTCTCCTTGACCTCTACCTCCTCCTCTCCTCCGCCTCCGCCTCCTCCTCCTCTCTCTGCCGCCTCCTCTCGACCTCCTCTTCCTCCTCTCGAGTGCCGCCGGAGTTCGTCGGCAAGGGCGTCAAATTAGGTTGGGAGGGGGGAGAAGGGATGTGGACAGCTCCAAAGAAAAAATTTGGTTATCCTGAGTAAAAATTGTGTTAGCCTGGGCCAACGTCAAGTAATGGATTGTCCTAAGTAATTTTTGAATTGCCTATAGAATTTTTCTTACTATGAGCTTGTTTGGTAACTAGGATTTGGATTTGGAAATCCAAGATTCAAATCTAAATCCAAATCATGAATTTCCAAATTCAAATTCGTTGTTTGGTACACTAGAATTTTGCCACTGGATTTGGTTAAAATACAAATCATTAAGTAAGATTATAATGATGATTATAATTATGATTAATAAATTATTAATTAATATCATATTAATATATTAATTAATAAATTATTAATTATAATTATGACTAATATATTATTAATTAAGATTATAATTAAATATTAATTAATAAATTATTAATTAAGGTTATAGTTATGATAAATAAATTATTAATTAATTATTACAATTATGATTGGTAAAGGTATAAATTATAATTAAGATTATAATAAAATATTAAATTATACAACTATAAATTAGCAAATTATTAATTAATATTAAAATTATGATTAATAAATTAATAAATATTTAGTAAGATTATAATAAAATATAAATTAATAAATTAATATTTATTTATTTAAGTTATGAACTTATTTATATTAATTAGAATAAAATATTAATATATAAAATAATAACTAACTATTAGTTAATTTTTAATTAATTTATTATTTGATTCATTATTGATTAGTATTAACTAAATATTTAATAGAATAATACATAATTACAAAATAAATCCAACTTTTTTCCTCCCAAATCTAATTTTCTTTCTTCCAAAACCAAATTTTAGAGTTGGTACCCACTTTTCATATCCAAATCAAACTCCAACCAAACATAGGATTCCATGAATTTGGCTCCAAATCCATAAAATCCTGAAATTCAGCTCCATAAAATCCTGAAATTTAGCTCGAAATCCGGTTTACAAAACAGCCCCTAGCAACAAGTTTGGCAAAGTTTTAAGGATGAAGCTCGAGTTCCCACCAGTGGAGTGGGGCTCGATGTGTATAAAAGTTGCAGAGGCATTCTCTTCTTTTACTACTACTGCTTTATGGAATGAGCGTATAGTGCTTGCGTGAGTATGGCGTCTGGTCAATATATAGAGAGGAGCTTTATATACAACTAGGAACAAAGGATAACAGTCTTTGTTAGTACAGTTTCTGCAACTATTCGTCTCCCTCCGGTGAGGAAGAGAAACGATATTTTTTAACTGCTAAAAAGTACTTGGCTCACAGCACACATAATAACAATGTGTCACTGAAACAGCAAGCAATTGAATGATAAAGCAATTGAGATGCTGGTAATCGAGCAACCTATGTACGGAACTATGTATATCACAAGTCCTCAACTTCAGATACGGTCACAGAGGAAAGAAAAGTTGCCTACTATGACTTTAGCCATTCCCATTCACAAGAATTTAGAGCTACCTTCACCCAAGTTTGGTCTTTCCTTCGACCACACAGATTGGGAGGATCCTTGATTTGGGGCATACACCATTGGCGTTAATCAGAGATAACCCATAAAAGAGATGCTCCACAAGTCCTCAGGATGAACTCCAACCTCATAGGATCCTCATGTTAATTCATACAATTTCTTGTTGAAAAAATACATTAGAAGCATATGTTACAAATACATTTCAGAACCTGTACTTCACAGATTATCGACTTTCAGAGTACAATATATTACCGGTGGAAACAATGAAGGCATTTGGGACTTCCTCACCATCACTAATACCACCAGCAAACAGCAGCAGCAAAAAGAGAAGTGCTCTAGTTAATATCTTCCTGGCTCTCTAATTCTTTTTCAATGAGCTTTAACTTCTTTGTATTCTCATTGTTGATGATAGAAAGCATTTCTAGGGATGATCTTACTTGCAGCATCTGACTCTCTGAGACCAACTGTTTCCTCCTTCCAGTGGCTTGTCTGGATATATTTGATGTATTAGTAGGCGAAGACTGAGAACATCTCCTCAGCCTTGCGTTCAAAGCATCAATGGAAGAATGTAACGCATCCAACTCCACATGAGCAAACCTTTCTGCATTCAACTCAAAAACATAAGTAAATTTTGTAAGCAGGTGTAAACACGTTGATATAGAATAAAGGAGAGGCTTGGGGCAACAAAATCTGGTATACATACCAAGCTGGGCCTTGAAGTCGAGTTCTGCTCTTGACAATGGTTTTCGGTTTGCTCCTCGTAATGTTTTGAAATTCTGCATCCGTTGTTCCAAAAGCTCGTAAACTTTAAAGGCCCGGTCTATCCTATCTTTTATGACCGACTCTTTGGCTTCAATGTTCAAAAGCAATTGCTTTGTGTCACCTAGGCGTTTATTTTGATCCTCAAGAACCATCTTCTGATAATTTGTGTGATGTTTAAGCTCAATATAAACCTAGGAAAGCAATAATAAGCAGTCTTCAGGAACTCATGATTCAAAACTGTAAACTATTATCAGACGAGAACCAATGCACATAACCTGCTTAATTTTGCAACCAAAATAAAGGGTTGACTAAGAAATTATAGTGTGTTTGAAAGGTTTGTTTAGTCGAAGCGGATCAAGATTAATGCAAAATGATCATTAATTATGCCTTTTGTTGCACCAAGTGCCCTATCAACATAACACAACGCACATACAGCAAACATATACTCGCACACATGTAAACACAGATTGTGTGCAGTAAAATATACAAAAACCTGCAATCTAGAATAACAATTCTCAGTCTCCAATCAAATAAATTCTGAATGGAGTTATGCTGTTAAACTTTGAAATATAGTAATAATAATAACAGGAAACTAAATTGTACATTACGTTTAAGTCAGAGAAAGGGCAATAAACAGAGTAGGTAAATTTGTAAGAATAAACTGAGTTGTAATGGTGATTGAGAACTTTTCGAGTCTGATTAAATTGATAGATGAGATCATTTTGTTTTTACAAATACAGAGAACTGCAGGAAGACATTTTTTAGTTGATGAACACCAATATGCATTTACTTCTATGAGCGGATAATTCAAATCTACTGAACTATATGGTATTATCATCACCATCTGAGCTTGTTGGACTAGTGGGATTTATTTACTTATAAAGACATTTAAGATGAGCAGAAGTAGGTTTTATTAGTTACCTTATGTGCATACTCCACATAATTTTCACGGAACATCTTCATATAGTGATGAAGGGTTGATCGGCCTTCAATGGAATCACCAGCCAAACCACGAAGAGTAGTGGACAGAGGAACAATACTGGTCTTTGGGCCGCTAAGAAGCTCTTTGCTTATAGTTTCGATCCCAGGGCTACCAGCGATCTCCGTATGAGAAACAGATTTAACATTCATGTCATAGTGAAAGAGATCTAGTTCATCCTGACCTCTGACCTCCAGCACTAAACACTCATAACTGGGAGTAATTGCAACTACTTGTGAATGACCGTATGGATCAGCAATTGCAACAAAACCAGGGAGAAGAGATGTTGAGAAAGATTCGCCATGATAAGTGCTAAGAATAGGAGACACAGAAGGTGCTTTTTCTATATTCTCTGGTTCATCTACCATATCCGAGAAAGGGAGCACATGCAAATTTATTAAGTCAATTCCTCCTCCATGAAGACAATAAAATTTATGTGGTTCAAGAAGATCAGGAAACAAAGCCAACATACAGTTATCCAATGCATATCTTGGCAAAGCTAGGTCAACTATACCCAACCGTAGCAAAGGAGGCGGATGGCCCAACCAAACTGGGTCTGCAATGTTGTTAATATTCTGCAGTGTATGAGTGAGCTTTGTAGCAGATAATTCTTCTAAATTTGACTCACATATCATAGCAACACCTTTTAACCCGCCGTAAGGATCAACTCGAAGCCGGGGAGGACTACCCATACTCCAACAGGGTTGAATTTCATCTGCTAGGGCATCAATCTGGAGCTGACCACTGCTCCATGCAATCACAAGAATTGAATCTTTGCCAATAGAGCTATAAAGAAAGCTTACTGCCTTGCCTTCACAATCAGCACTACAAGCCGTGGAATCATCATTGTCCTCAACATTACGAACTTTAAGAAGTGGTCCCTGCACAGTTACAACCTTTACAAACTGATGGATGACAGCGATACCAAGTTAAGGTGAACTTTATACGAAAAAAGGTCCATAAATTGTAACTAAAAAACATAGTGACTATTGTGATCAAGAATTTATGGAAACAAACTATCTATGAAAGGACTACATAACAAATAAAATAAGAACTCTCTTTTGAGGGCCGCTTTCTTGGAACTAATTCATATAGGCTTAGTGATATTATTATATAAACAAATAGATCAAGCATGTGATGGACTGTTGTCATCATAGAACTCGTTGTTCTAAGCTATGTTGTCACATGAGACGCCTAGGCGTGCAGATTGAAGAAAAAAATTCCTCGACCTAGGCAAGAATTCCCTTGCTTAAGCGACCACGTAGTGCCCAGGGGAAAGAGACGGGATTTAGGCAGTTACTTTTTGATGGGTATAAATGTAATTTTTCTATTTCAATTTAGTCAGCGTTCTGATGTTGCTTTGCAAAAAAAAAAATCCAGTCCAGTCCATCAGGTGAGGGAGACGACCAACAAGTATGTTATTCTTCGTGTCCTCTGTTTTATTGTTTCTACTGCTGTTGCTTCTTCTTCTTCACTTATTTTCTTCTTCTTCACTTCTTTTTCTTCTTCCTAAACTATTCTTCTGAGTTTTTCATTTTTGTTTCTTTAAAACTTGCTGATTTTATTGATTTCTTCTTCTTCTTCTTCTTCCGTTCTTCTGTGTTTTTTAAACTTCCCTGGAAGATTTTAAAACAACTGCTTGAGTGGTTCCCTAGAAGATTGCAGGACAACAAAATCAGCATGTTCCTGGGCAACGCCTAGGCGAGGTGGGAGGTCTGTCGCCTCACCTAGTGCCCAGAACAACATAGGTTCTAAGCACTGCCATTAGACTTTCTTTGCATATATTTTCGAGGGGGAAACTCTTTCTATCCTTGTGAAATCAAAGGATTTATTTCTTCTGTTATCCCTTGACCCTGTCTATGTCAAAGCAAAGCCTTAATAGTGTTGTCCTTCATTTTCCAAATAATCTAAACTTGTGAATTTTGCTCATAGAAGCACTGGTACCAGGGCATAAACAATTGCAACAATGTAGTTAAACTGACAAACTTCAGGAAGCTACAATTAGACCTCGTCAAATATATTAGGGATATTTTAGCAAATGCCCCCATTACAAATATAGAAACTACCATATACCCCCACTTATTTAAAAAATTAGCAAATGCCCCCATTCCTTTGTATACAATATTTTAAAATTTAAGATATACCCCCACTATTTAACCAAAATTTTGATTATTTTACTCACAATGGGGACATTTGCTAGTTTTTTAAATAAGTGGGCATATATGCTAGTTTGTATATTTATAGTGGGGGCATTTGCTAAAATATCCCAACATATTAACATGCAGAAAGGCATTTCTAGCATTCAGTAGGGGAAACAAGAACCATGAAGAATGTTGACAAGTTGGCTTAATAATAATCTACTTGATTCATTTCCAGTACAACATATTGGAGAGGCTGAGTGCCTTCCTAGACATTTTCTGATATCTCCTACAAAGAACAATAAAAGCATAGGGCATTTTTGACATTTACAATTGACCATTTTTGTCATCGTGGTGAAGTCTCGTTCTCCTGATGCATTTAATCCCGACTAAATACAAATACACAAAAGGTTTTGACTTCCTCAACAAAATAGGTAGTAACTATGACAGAAAGTTTTATTGGCCGAAAGAAAGTTTAGGGAAATAGGCAGAGAAATAAGTTTCTAAAAATTTAAGCCCTAACATTCCGTGAGTCGGACATGCGAATATTCTACTGGACTGTCTGGCTGAATTCAAGCGGGGTCGCGGCGAGTTAGGGACTCTTGATTTCCGTGTTTGAATTACGCCAGACCGACTGGCCAATCCGACTGACGGAATGTATTGGCACTTCCAAATTTCCCAAACTTTTCCATCCTCTGCCTATTTCTGTAAAAAGTTTCTTTCGGCCAAGAAAATTTTCTGTAACTATGAAGACCAATAGGAACCTGATTTAAAACAAACCTAGAAGAAATGGGATTAAATCCTTGTATTCTTCAATGGGCATAAAGCCTTTGTATGTCTCTTGAAAAAGTTCTTTAAGTAAAGATTATGATCACTTCGTAGTGCACCTTTGATTGAGTGCAGAAATAAGGAAAGAGTTCATCAACACACAAAAAAGGCATTCCAGTTCCATGAGGTATCCACTAACGCAAGGTAGGGAGGATCAATATACATGAAGCCTTATTCACATTTATTCAGAGGCTGTTTTCACAAATGAAACTCCAATCCTCCGGGATAAGAGAGTGAGGCCTTAGAGTCATGTCGACAATGGTCCCCAAAAATACAGCAATAATAAAACAAAACAAAAAATCTCATACAATAAGGGAAGTTGGTAGGTCTGTGAATAGTTGACTCCTTGAAGAATATGGGCCGAGGAAGAGAACTTGGGAAACTCTTCAGACACTTGGTAGATTTTAAAAGTTAAATTATAGTTGTCTACTCACTTTTTATGAGCGACACCATGTCCTAAGTAAGTTCATAATCATATACATCCTACTTCACTTCTTTTATGTGACTTCAAATATAGATTACCCAACCAACTAATTGTCAGCCTTTTTTTTGTTGATCTACATTTTTCAAAAAATTTATTGTCCAATATGGCTCGTGTTGAACTCCGGAGTGCTACAGACGTCGTCCGATGATTGAAGAAGCCGGGAGGAGTTGTAGCATCGATATGGGGCTCAAAAAAAAGCTAAGAGTATCAGGGCGGGATACCGTGAGTGTCGAAATTGGTCAGCAAGTTTTGGAATATTTTTCTGTCTCATGAACACTAACGGTATATTGCGGGCATATCGTCGGTATGTCATTGGCTCCGTTAGTTTTAGAAAACGGTTCAAATTAAAGATGTTGCTATCGGTGGTATAGATTGTTCCAGACTTTAGGAATCAGAGGAGATCCTGCATGGCCTAGGAAAGGTGGTTGAGCAAAAAGGAGGTTGATCTACAGTTTTCTAGCGTGAGAGTTATTAAGGGAGCCTTCAAGAGGAAGGAGAGAGCTCAATGGAGATCTCGTGACAAAGGGTTTCACAATACGGCATATGTTTGTGTAATCCTTGTAAAGTTCTCTTGTTGATTCAATAAAGATATTTTTCCTTATCCCATAGAGGTAGGCCGATCTAAGTCGAACCACATTATGTTGCGTATTTGCGTGTTTGTGTTCTTGGTTGCTATTGTTCGATTTATTTGTGCCTTTTTTTACTCGTCGTCTTAAGTGTTTCAACAATTGGTATCAGAGCTAAAGGAACAAAAGGAACAGTAGAAATTTTAAATTCTTAGATCTATGTTATGGTTCACCCCCTACCTTTCTAGATCCGACTTTCTTGAAATTGTTAGTTCGTAAAGGTCCAAGGGAGAAATTTCTCTATTTCATAAATTCAGGATGACGAATAACAAGGTTAATAGCACTAAGTTAGAAGAAATTGTTAGGAAAAGATACGAAACCAGCGGAATAATTGTCGTTCCCAAACTAGAAAAAACTATCGAGGACCGAAGAAAAAACCACATACCCCAACCGATGTACCAAAATTCACACAAAACAAGCACACCACAAACACAAGCGATTTTTACATGGAAACCCTGACCAAAAAAATCACAAGATGATCAGAGTCCAACCCTAAAAGTCTCGACTAAGGATTAATGTACACCGACTCCTTTAGAAACTTCTCTACCGACCCGACACGGATCACCATAACTCTTCAAATAAAATGGAAATAGATTACAAAGCGAATAAAAGGTTAGCGAAGACGATATGACAAAGACGAACCAATGTAGAAATCTCTCTATCAAATTCTCTTCAAATTTAGCCTAAAACTTTAAATCCCCTCCGTCTTTTTTGTTGAAAAGCTTGAGAACTCTCTCTCTCTCTCTCTCTCTCTCTCTCTCTGAGTGTGTGTGTATGTGTGTGTGTTAATTACATACTAGGGTTAGGTTAGGAAACCCCTATTTAAGTCACCCTAACCCTCAAAGAATCATGGTCTTTGATACCAGATCCAATGGTATATAAAAATATCCGATTTGGGCCTTCAACCCCCGAAGTAATATACTGACAATATACCGTGTTTAACAATATAATGTTTTTCGGTTCTGGAAACTTGAGCAAAAAATAGTATACTTTTGTCAGTACACTGTCCAGTCTGATACTGCTCTGGCAACCTCCGGATACTAGTTCAAATCGAATCCAGTTTACTTCTTTCGCCTTCCTAAACTTTTCCGACACATGGACGGCGCCCATCGCAATCCGGGATGGGCGCAATCCGGGATGTTCTTCACATGGGTTGGGACCCTACCCAATACCAAAAAAAATTTCCATTCAGGTGGAGGAGCTCATCATTCCGACGTCCTCCTGTAGAACTCAAATTTCTCCCTTGGCAAAACCTTTATGAGCATGTCTGCTTCATTGTCCTCTGTATGGACTTAAACGTCACATCCTTCGCGTCTAGCACATCTCGCTTCCAGTGATACCTAGTTGCAATGTGCTTGGACCGATAATGAAATGGTGAATTCCTCCCGAGGTGAATTGTGCCATAGCTATCGCAAAGCAAAATGCATTGCTTTTGCTTTATACCCATCTCCTGCATAAACTTTTTCATCCAAAATAACTACTTGCAAGTCTCTGTCGCATCAATAAATTTTGTCTCTGTCGTAGACAAAGCAACAAACTTCTGCAACTGCCACGATACTGTCCTACCAGCAAACAGCATCACATAGCCTGAAATCGATTTCCTGGTATCTACATCTCTAACCCTATTAGCTCCAGTATACCCAACCAACTTTGGCTCGTCACTTCCAAAATGAAAGTCTCCAACTAGAAGTGCCATGAAGATAGCGAATGATTCATTTGACCGCCCTCCAATATATCCTCTTCGAATTAGAGAGATATATGCTGACCATACCAACTGCGTGAACACTATCTAGCCTTATACACATTATCGCATACACGAGACTCCCCACAGTCAAAGTATACGGAGACCGCTCCATATCTTCTTTCCCCTCGGTCGATAGACACTTCTCAGTAGTAAGTCTAAAGTGAGCTGCAAGGGGAGTGTTCACTTTCTTCGACCAGGCCATCTTGAAACGCTGAAAACCCTGTGAATGTACTTCTCCTGAGACAACCAAAGCAACTTGGACCCTCTCTTTTGATTGATCTTCATCCCAAGAATAGTCTTTGTTGTGCCAAATCCTTCATAAAGAAGATCACGTCCACTTGGTGCTTCAACTTGGCTATTTTGGTAGCATTTCGTCCCACCAAAAGCATATAATCCACATAAAGTAACAAAACGATGAAATCATCCTCGGCAAAATATTTCACGTCGTTCAAGCATAATCATGCTTCCCATAAACGATTCAAACTTCTTGTAGCACTACCGCGGAGCCTACTTCAAACTATATAGACTCTTCTTCAATCGAAAGAGTAAACATAATTTGCCCTTCTCAGAGAAACCCTCGGGATGGTCCATGTACAACTCCTCCAAATCACCATGGAGGAACGTCGTCTTGACATCCATTTGCTCAACCTCCAATTCGAAACTACCTGCTAAGCCTAGCACCACACGTATAGATAACAACTTGACGACTAACGAAAAAATCTCATCAAACTGTAGCCCTTGACTATCAACCTTATCGTGTATCGAGGGCGGGTAGCATCATCTGTTTGCTTCACTATAAACACCTAACGTTTCTTCAAGGCCTTCTTGCTCTTTGACAACCGCAACAACTCATAAGTAGAATTGTTCTGTAAAGAACCCATCTCGTCCTACATAGCCTGCATCCACGCATATGCTCGTTTTACATTGTCCCTATGAAACTTTCAGACTCTCCATTGTCAGTTAATAGCATGTACTCATCTGGCGAGTACTTCTTGGATGGCCGACGCTTTCTCGTACTTCTCCTCAATGAAGCCTTTGGTGTTGGATGTTCACCAACCGCTTCACTTCCCTCATGAACTATCTCCTCGGCATGCTCATACTCTTAAAGGTTACTATGGTCACCATCAACATGCTGATGACTAAAGTTGGGAACAACTCCATGTAATAGTTCCCCCATATCGGGAACCTCCGCAGTGTCCTCTGGAAACTGCTCAAACCAAAATGACTCTAGTTTGGGCAAATTCTCGACCTCAGATGGCATCTTTGAATCCTGAATGTTGGCCATAGTCTGATCCGCGACGAATATCGCATCCCAGCTTCTGATGAGCTTTCTTTCCACTAGATCGTAGAGTCTATACCTGAACTAATCTCGACCATAGTCAAGAAAGATGCATTGTCTCATCTTCGGCTAGAGTTTGGACCTCTCATCCTTCGGTATATACACGAAGACCTTACAACCAAACGTGCGCATGTGATTGTATGACAACTCATTATCGTACCATACTCTGTCATACACATCGTCCTACAAAGGAGCACTAGAAAACAAATTAATAACATAAACATCAGTATTTAAAGCCTCAACCAGAGCCTCACCCAATAATTGTCAGATAACTTTGCCTCAGAGAGCAAACATTGCCCCATCTCCATCAGTGTTATGTTCATATGCTCCACTACATCATTGAGCTGAGACACCTTTAGCGGAGACTTTTTGTGTCGTATCTCTTGCGTTATGCAGTATGCATCAAAGGGGCTGATGTATTAGCCGGAGATACACTTTAGCTTTTGCATGTCAACGGAGGCCTTAAATTCCATGAAAGTAGGCAACACATGATCCTTGGTCTTTAAAATATAGACCCAAACTTTTTTGGAACAACCATCAATAAAAGTTGCAAATAAGAATCACCACCAATAGATTTTACATTTATGGAAATACAGACATCTGAGTGAATCAACTCGAGCAGTATCTTCTTCCTCGAAGATAGGTGACTCTAAAAGGACACCATATTTTGCTTCTCAGTCATACAGTGAATGACATCTCCAATTTTGTGAACTTTAATCATGGCATCACCTTCTTGTTCATTAAATAGCTTATTCCCTTCTTGCTAATATGGCTGAGCCACATGTACCATAACTCAGTAGACGCATCACTGAATGCGTTCACCTCTTGTGCCCCCATGTGCGCTCCCTTCCATATAGTAGAGTCCAGACTTCTTGCCTCCTGTGGCAACCGCTATCGAACCTCTGGAAAGCCTTAGCTGATCATTTTTTAAGAGATTGAAGAATCCCCTATTATTCAACATTCCAACTGATGCCGGGTTGAAACAGATATTGTAGTGCCTCACTCCCAGTCGGAGGCACTGTGTATGGAAATCCTATCGTTATCGATTGATTGGAACAAATTGAATTGAAAGTCTTTATATCTATGTTTTGGCTTCTTTGAAATCGAGTCCTAAATGCAGTAAATCGTGTCTAACTTTATATAAGAGTCTCTTCCTCAAACATTCTCACTATTTATTTTTGCTGATACTTTCGTTGTTGGTTTTATGAATGCATTTTCGTGAATATTTTTGATGGATTTTATTGCTTGCCTTCATCGATTTTCGCTTTCACATCAAATTCTAATAAAAAGGGAGAAGAAGAATATTGATCCAATGTTGGTGCAAATACATGTGACTGCGTAGGCGAAACTTGATCTTAGAGGTGCAGTTCTCTCTCTCTATTCTTTTTCTCTCAGCAATTCTTCAACAGTGAGTGGCTTTTATCCTTCTTTCCTTTATCTCCACAATCTAATAAAAAATATCTCTGTATGTCATTGTTGTCTTATTCAATCAATAACACCTTAGTAAAAAGAATCAATAAAAGAGAGTAACCATAATATTGTTTGTTTGTCATATAGAGTTATAGATTTTGATATTGTTGTTAAATAGATATGGAATCGTGGTAATGCTTATAACCGGTATAATGAGATTTCAAGCGACGGCGAAGAAGACATGAGGTTGACACTTGGGAAGTGGAGGGGTGAGAAGGGGAGAGGGAGGGGCTCTCACAACAAGAATAACAGCACGACATCAATTCAGAGGAGGGCAGCCAAAAATTGGGAGGGGTAGAAGAACAAAGTGGGCAGTTAGGTCCACTTTCCTATACAACATGAAGGGTGTTGTTAATATTACCAAAAGACTTGCTACTGTTTCTGTAAGTATAAATGTTAACCATTAAGTCATTAACCATGCATCCTCCAGAAACGTAAATGCATTCCTGCTCATCGTTCACCCTTCCTCTCAAAAAAGTGATGATAAAAATTGGCAAAAATTGCAGAAGAAAAGAACCGGAACTACAAGGATACAAAATATTATATCATCAACCTGTGTTAGCTGCAATGTTCTAAACGGCGGATGTGGCGGGCGCCTAGGTGCAAGTCGCCCCTCTCCGCACCGCTTTCACGGTTGGCGGTGGATTAGGCGTCCGTCGGCACTGTGGCAGTGTAGGTGGCAGCGAGGCGGCCGTGAGGCGGCCTAGGCGGTGTTGAGGCGAACAGAGAAGTCAAAAATTGGAGAGAAAAAGAATGCCAACAGTTGTTTTGCGTTGGAAAAAAAAGAAGAAAGTTTGCTTTGGAAAAAAATTAAAAAAAACACAAAAACAGAAACTGGGGCAGGAACCACCTCTCCGCTCTCCGACTTCCAAGAGCCACACGACGGCACCCAGCCTCTCTATCGACCAGGTACGACCAGTGTAATTTTTGGTTTCTTTAGCTCTCTCCTCTCTATTTGGTTTTAATGGCTTTCTATGAGACTGAACTCTCTATTTGTTTCTCTTTTGTTTCTCTACCGTCCTCTGTCAATCTGTCTCTTTGTTCTCTGTTGCTTTTTTTCTTTTGCTTTTCTTTTGTTTCTCTAATGTTCTTTGTCGCTTCATTTTCTGTTGCATTGTGTTGTCTTCTTTTACTTTTGCTGAAACTTGAAGTTCAGTGTGTTGTCTTCTTTTACTTTTGCTTTGCTCCGACTCTTTGTTGGCTTATTTTCACTTGGAGACTCCAGTTGGTCTCTCTAGCTATGAAGAAACTTTAACATTGGATTACATTTTTTGTATGGAACAAAATCCTATTAAGTAGGAGGGACTTTAAGTAAGTTGTGCATATTATGCAAAATAAATTAACATAAGTAAAATAGAAGGAAAAAATGGACAATATTACAAATGCCTAGGCGGCGCCTAGACGGCCTAGGCGGTATCTTACCGCCGCGCACCCGCCTACCGCCATTTATAACCTTGGTTAGCTGTGTGTTTGCATGTATGTGCATGCAAGTATCTGTCTGTACATATGTATGTATAAAGCTACTTTATCATACAAAGGGAATTGTGTGGCAAACATACCTTCAGTGAAAGTGACTACTTTATCATACAAAGGGAATTGTGTGGCAAACATACCTTCAGTGAAAGTGATGCATCTAGCGGGGCATAAGGATGAGCTCTTAATACTACTTTGTTGCCTCCTTGAATTGATTGATCTGCTAGCTCAGGAAACGTCGATTCTAACCAATTAATGGCCAAACTTGAGTTGCTTACAACTTTTGGATTCGATGACTTCAACCCAAATGTGCTAACATCTTCATAAATCTCCATTACATACGCCCAACTGCAAAAACTGCATGAAAACGCGTACTAAACTATTTAAGGATATAGCATGCACCCTGAAAAAATAGAAAATGTAAAAAGTTTGATTCTGAAGTGTTTGTTTTTCTTTTATATATATCTAATTGGTTCTTTTCTTCCTATTCATTTTTAGCACTTTGGTGAGCAGACTAGCTCTATATTGCATAGAAACAGATGCCAGCAAAGAAACAGTACAAAAGTACCAGCATATACAGCAACATAACAGATACCAGCAAAGAAACAGTACATTATGTATTGCAGCAATGTAAACAAAACTAGCTGAAAGCTACAAAAGTACCTCCCAAAAGGAATAACCGGGCAAAGGATGTAGATGGAACCATCACTGAACAAAACAAAGATCTGCACAATTATAAAATCCCAGATAAATGATAGTAAAATGTCAAGGCAAAGACAATAGGTTTACATTTCATAATATTAACTATTAATTTAGGCAGTTTGAATATGAATAAACAATGTACTATAAACATGTAAAGAGAGATGCGTAGGAATTTCGTAAATGTACAATGAACAATATCCTGAGTTATGAATGGCAACTATATGTACTTGACTACATTTATGCCTTCCACCTTAACTATGTAGAGAATTTCAAGTGTGTCAAAGGAAATTATATTCAATCAAGAAAGATTCAACTTGCACCAATCACTACTCGCAATATCAACTGTGTGTGTCAAATTGGGTTTCCACTACATTTATTCTTATCCATCACAGACATGGGAATTTAATTCTTTTCACTCGTGTTATAGTGATGAATGTGGTTTCATATAGCAAACCAATTGCAACATTACCTATTTGTCTCGACTGTTTCTTAGTCCAGGTGGGATCTTGCAGGACACACTTGGTTGATCTTGAACTGCACGACAAAAAGATAAGTAAATCTAACCTCCAATTGGCTTATTAGGTTTTGTGCAATACGTTGAAAGATGGGATAAGAAATGAGAGTATATGTGGAATGTTGGAGGTTGCACCTTCATCATGAGATGAGAGAAAATCATCTCAGATAGTTGGGATGCATACAACTAAGGCCATAGATGGCATTCATCACAAGGATCCATAAGAAACTAGATAAGGAAGCTGCTAGAAGTAAGGGTACACCTAAACGAACCTGGATTGAAGTCATAAAGAAAGTGATGGTTTTTGTATTACAGAGGACATGGCCCTTAACACTTACTATTATATCCTGAAGGCAAAGGATTGAGCATGAAATTTCTATACATAGAAGGTTATATTATTTATCGAACGCTTAGATTGTAAATGTTTCCTATCAAGCTTGGAAGCAAATAGAAAGAGTTCCTCCGGTCCTGTTAGAATCAAATCTTTATCATGTGCGTGTGTGTGTGTATCATAGTTGTGTTATCAACAAGTTCACTACCCCCATTGGAGAGATCAATGGCTTGGTTTAGTCCGCAGGCACATTTGGGATGGCTTCATCCTTACTAATGCATAATAATGCCACGGGGAGGTTAATCA
This sequence comes from Iris pallida, assembly GCA_029216955.1. Lineage (NCBI taxonomy): Eukaryota > Viridiplantae > Streptophyta > Magnoliopsida > Asparagales > Iridaceae > Iris > Iris pallida. Next base: position 6,912,422 of record JANAVB010009400.1, on the reverse strand, counting down.
AGAATGTTACAAATGCATAATAATGTCACGGGGAGGTTAATCAAAAATACATTCAATACCATAACAGAGTTATGGACATTGATAAGAATAGAGAGGGATTATACTCTATAACAGAACTGTAGAGAGAAATTTTGGAATCTAATGGTTTTAAATTTATAGCAAAAACAGAATATACGAAATGTAACTTCAACCAAAAATCAAAAAGAAATGAAGCCATGGGAAAATGCTTGTATCTGTATACGACACAAGCATTAATGGGCATGTTATGCTGCATGGATGAGTAAATGCAACTTCAACCAAAAATCAACATTGATGGGCAAGTTATGTTGCACAGATACTCCTTCAAAGGACAGTATCCATGTTTGTATCTGTATACGACGCAAGCATCCAACAACGCTCCTCGACACTCATTTCGGATATGGCTCACCCATTTCTAGATTCTAGAGACTTAAAACATGGTTGAAAGTGATTTTGCATGGTCGGTTTCATGCCAAACATAATTGAGATACGAGAAAGTAACTTTCCTTGTATTTGGAACTTTGTTACTACCCAAAACACGCATAAATATAGATACTTTTATTATCTAACAACATATATGTGTGTTTGTGTTTATTTCTATATATAATCGTACCCATAATGTATTCATATCCTTAATTTTCTAAAACTGTCATATTTTGAACCCTTATCATCTACGCGACTTAGTGAGCAAGAGAAATCTAGAAACGACGGTTTTCGTTATTTAGGATCAATTATCATCATTGTGAAGAGATTGAGAAGGATGTTGTTTTAAACATGATGGCTGAAATATAAGTGTTTTCGGAGTACTTTGTAATCGCAAAATATCGTTGAAGCTAAAAGATAAACTATATAAGACACTTATAACACCACTATGCATTATAGATGCGAGTGTTAGGAAATTAAAAAACTTTTCAGAAAATTAGTGTATCTGAAATGAGAATGCTACGATGAATTAGTGGATTACATTGAAAGATAGAATAAGAAATGAACGCATTCATGGAAAGTTGGAGTTGGCACCAATTGAGGCTAAAAAAAAGCCATCTCCGATGGTTGGACATTATGTAACATAGACAAACAGGTGCATTGGTTGGAAGCTATGTTGCACGATTACGGGAAATGGTGTCCATATCCGTATTGTGTTTGTAGCCGTATCAGGGTCAGTATTCGTACAACATAGGGGACCACATATGCACCTATTTTGAAATGTTTGTATCTCGTCTATGTATCATGTCCGTCATGTCCCTACACGTTCGTGCAACATAGGTTAGGAGCAATAAGATATTAGTCAAGGAAGTTGCTAGAACTAGGGTTGGGCCTAAATGAACTTGGATTGAGGCTTTAACAAAGGATACGGTTTTTGTTAAGGCTACAACAAACATGGGCCTTAACAGGGCTAAATGTGACATGGGCCATATCAGAGCTAAATGGAAGAAAAGGATTCAAACCTGCCCCAAAAAACTTTATATAAAGGCATTGTTGTCATTATTGTTGTTGTTGTTATTATTGTTGTACAAAACTTGTTATGGGTATGAGGTAAAGTGATTATTGTGTCACTTTTATTCAGCCATGTATAGGATATCAACATTGGGTGCAGGAGGCCTCCAGAGTCCAGCCATTGATGGCATGCCATAAATACACTTGAACAAATTCTAGTATGAGTGCATTGAGTATCAGCATGCGGGAGTAATAAGCCAAAAGGAACAATGATGTCAATACTAAGAAGGATTTAGTCCAAGTCTGCTACTAATGGCCCCTTACTGTATGCAAGTTCTAAACATAGGATATAGCATTCATATCAGATGGGATTTGGCATATCGGATAGCAGATATTGGATGATATATGTAAATACCAAATCCATATCGGGTAACCTAAATACAACCCTCATATATAAACATTGATAGAAGTAATTTGAAAACAATATTCTACGTGGCATCCTATCTAATAATGTATCGGACATTTACATTATCAAGCAATATCATTCTACAAAGACGGCATACTAAAATGTAAAAATTAAATCACAATAAAGGGATCTATTCATCTACAATCTAAGATAATAAAAAAAAGGGCTACTCCTCATCCTGTCCAAGACCCGTACATGTTGGATCCCTGGGTGTCGTGAGAGGTGAAGAATCTATATCATGTAGGAGAAAAATAATTAAAAATGAGAAAGAAACACCTGACTGCTATATTTTAAAACATTTACCTGATGAACACAGTTGCCTGTGTGGCCACTGATGGAGGAATTGTAGACGAAGAAAAATAAAACAAAGAGAAAATAGAGAAGTATTGTTATTTAAGAAAAATAAAACTCATATGTTCATTGTGAATAGTACATGTGGCTAGTGGTGATAAGGTCACTAATGTTGTTGGTTCTTGCCATGTCAACAATGTTGCCAAAAGACGAGAGAGATGAGCAATTGGTTGAATATATGACTTGGTTTAGTGTTTCAATATAAGAGAATCGTGCATTAGATTCTGGTTTTTCTTTCCAACCTATATCAGGTAACCTGAATCTACATTAACCCAGTATCCTAGTTTTTTTCCAACCTATATCAATTAACTGGAATCTAAATTAACCCAATGTTATCACACAGGGTGGTACTTAAGCATACCCCAAATTCCGAAAATATATATATGTTTTACCTGATATATTGGTGATATGGACCATAAAACAAAATAAACAATATTAGGGTCATATTGGTACCGTTTTTAGGTCAAAAATGACATGTTGCCCCACATTTTGGATACATCAGACTTTTAGCGATGATTGTATTTGTGGACAATTGTACAAGCATGGAAAATCTTTTGTGGTCAAATTGGCCACTGACTAACTGGGTTTAGTAGTCTCATGAAATGAAATTTCTATCAAGTTGTTGAGAGTTTTGATTGGGTTAAGAAAACATAATGTTGTGTGCTTGTGCAATTATGTGCTAAAACATTTAACAAATATTATATATTATTTATATATGTCTATTATCTGATTGTATCGCAACATGTGGCATCGGGCTAACCCATGATAGTGAGTATGAGTTAAACAATACCAGCTCTCGACCTAAGTATATCTCCATGGTCAATCATACGACAGAGGAAGATGAATGGAAACATAGTTGAGAGCCTAGTATGGTGAATAAGACCTTCCGTGCATGATGTTTGTGTATTTATAAGCACACTCATCAGCCCCCACAACGAGATCCTTACAGAGTACTCTAATTTGATTCGTGCTTTTCCTTTAGGTTCCAAACCAAGGTAGTCTATTGAGCTTTTTTTCCTTATCTAAATAATATTGGATTCTAATTTCACCAATAAGGGAGACTTATATTCATGGAACCATTTCCGTGAACTGTTAGCCAAAAAAAAAAAAAAAAAAAAAATCTTGCAAGAAGATGCCAGCAAATTTAATTCCATTAATTACTTCCCATTTTTTGTAAACCAGCATCTATAAGCACTGAATGAGAACATGCACAAGTTGTGCCCCTGTTAGGAGTTACTGAGGAAACATCAATAAGCCAAAGGGATATGCTTGGAAACGGCATGATGACTGTGATGGCTAGGAGTATACTCACAGAAAATCTATCCCACAAGTGCTGACCTCCAAACGAGAATGCCACTGGGCAGATTGATCCAGCATTGAGAGAACTTCCAGATTCAACTGGCTGTAGATAAAATTCTTGCTCTGGCTGCTCCAAGTCAGATGTCAAGTCATATAGTCTGAAAATAAAATGAAGTAAAATTTATCAATTTTTTAGGACATCATCCTACTCAATAAAGGTCAAGAAAATGTTGAGGCTATAATTGCCCGTAGGCAAAAATCAAAGGACGGAGTTCATATCAGGATTTCCCCACACAACGATCACACGGTTGTTGTTCCTGCTGTTGCGACAGAGTTAACAAAAAATTATTAGCTATGGGATCGGTATTTTCTTATTTACTATATAAGAGACAAACGTTAGCTATTGGATGTACTATCAAGTTGATCCAACTATTGCTAACAAGTGGGTGCCGTAGCTTTTCTAAAGCCTACCTTGGGAACAAAGTTTGTAAAAGAAAACTAGGGATTTAGGCCTCCAAACTCCAATGGACCTAATTTTAGAACGTTCTGGCAGGTTTTGGAGTTGGGTGTTATTTCCGCTTCTAACTCCAAAACACCATCCAAACTGGTGTCAACAAAACTCTAACGTGACTGGATTTTTACGAAACTCCATTCCCCTCTCTTTCTTTGTTATAGAATCCCAATAATACTTCAAATCTCCCAAATGCCCTCCAACTCAAGTTTTCTGAGTTGGGAGTTCCCAGCTTCGAAACTTGAAACTCCGACAACCTAACTCCATTTTGTTAGGATATGAAAGATTTCGTTCAGAAAAATCGAAATCAAGGATATTTCCGTTAGGCTAATTATACAAGGAAGAGTTACATCGTAGACTAGCAAAACTCCATTTCCTTGTCTATTCTTTTCCTAATACAACAACAAAGCCTTCATCCCATATTTTTGGGGTCTGGCTGTTCCATTCAGCTCCGTTAAGGGTCATGACCTCTGTAACGCTGACAATCGCTATTGAGGAACGCCGAAACGTGTGTATTCTGTAAGGATTCATTTCGTAGAGATCCGACAATAGAAAATTAAGCACAGCGCTGGCGGTGTTATTCTTTTCCTAATAGCTTAATAGATATACTCCAGTATTCTCGACGAGGCCTCATCTTCCCAAAACCTATTTCCAAAAGTCGAGAAGTAAAACCTGAAGACGGAGTCGGAGGAGAGGACGCCGAGGTGCTTCTCGCTGAAGGGGTGCCACGATGCCTGCAGCACCCTCAGGCCGCTGGCCCGGCCGGAGAGCGTCTCCGTGCCACCGACGGGGGACGTCCTGAGAGTATTGCCGGCGCCGTGGAGGTGGACGACGGTGAGGGCGTCGGCGTCGGAGAGGAGGAGGAGGGAGGATCCGTCCCTGTTGAGGGAGACGTGCCGGACGGGGCCCCGGATCGGGGCGTCGGGGGCGAGGATGTCGGAAGGGGAGGAGGCCTCGATGGAGGAGGTGGTGGTGGAGGAGGAGGAGGAGTCGGCGGGGTCGGGAAAGCGGAGGAGAAGGCGGTGGAGGCGAAGGGAGCGGGGGTCCCATAGGTAGAGGCGGGAGGAGGAGGGGTCCCACGCGGCGAGGTTCCCTCCGTAGGAAGGCGGAGGAGGAGAAGCGGTGGTGGTGGTGGCGGAGGCGGTGAAGAGGGGGTGGTTCTGGAGTGGGACCCACTCTATTGCTTTCTTCTTTGAAGAAGAAGAAGAAGAAGACGGAGAAAGAAGTGGAGGAGGAAGGAGGTTACCACCACCCATGGTGTAGTGTTTGCCCAGTAAGTAGTCTGTCTGCGAGGATACGAGGGGGAAGGAAAGCCTCTCTTTTGTGCAACAAATGGTGGTTGTTTTAGGCTCTCTTTTGTGCAACAAATGGTGGTTGTTTTAGGGTTTTAGGGTGCGTTTGGTATGCGGAATACTATATAGTCGAAAATTTTATATTTCCGGAAATCAAATTTCAAAGAATTAAATTTTCTAAAAAATTATATTTTCATGTTTGGAGACAATATAAATATTCCCGAAAAAAATAAAAAAAAAATAATAACGAAAAAAAATAAACAAATATAAAAAAATTGATAAAAACGACAAAAAATAGATAAAAACGAAAAAAATGTTAAAAAGACAAAATAACAAAAAATAACAAAAACGATGAAAAACGACAAAAAAATCGGTTAAAACGACAAAAATGACCAAAAAGCGACAAAAAATGTATAAACGACAAAAAATAACAAAAAAATGGTAAAAACGACAAAAATAACCAAAACGCGACATAAAATCGGTAAAAACGACAAAAAATCAAAATACGGCAAAAATGACAAAAACAACAAAAAATCGGTTAAAACGACAAAAAATGACAAAAAAATCGGTTAAAAAAGACAAAAAAATCGGTTAAAAACAAAAAAAATCAGTTAAAACAACAAAAAATAACCAAAAACGACAAAAACAAAAAATAATCGATAAAAACGATAAAAAAGGACAAAAAATCAGTTAAACCGACAAAAAATCGGTTAAAACGACAAAAAATTGACAAAAAATCGGTTAAAAACGACAAAAAGAGGGTTAAAACAACAAAAAATCGGTTAAAACGACAAAAAATAACCAAAAAAGCGACAAAAAACGAAAAATAATCGATAAAACGACAAAAAAGGACAAAAAATCGGTTAAAACAGCCAAAAAAAACCAAAAAAACGACAAAAAAATCGGTAAAAGCGACAAAAATGACAAAAAATGCCATAAAATCAATAAAAATGACCAAAAAGCGATAAAAACGACAAAAAAACGACTAAAAACCGGTAAAAACAACAAAAAAAGCTACAAAAACGACAAAAAATTGCTTAAAAACGACAAAAATTGACAAAAAAGCGACAAAAATGACAAAAAAAAAGGGGTAAAAACGACAAAAAATTGCTTAAAACGACAAAAAATTGGTAAAAATGACAAAAAAGCGATAAAAACGACAAAAAATAATCAAAAAGTGACAAAAAAGGACAAAATGGATAAAAATGACAAAAAAATCGCTTAAAACGACAAAAAATTGGTAAAAACGACAAAAAAAAAACGATAAAAATGACAAAAAAAAATGTTCAAAACTAATCAAAATTGATCAAAAATGAAGAAAAAAATTTAGACAATTTTTTTTTTGCCCGGGCAAAAAAAAATACCCACCTAGTCTTAAGGGATAGAATTCCCATATTTTGTGGGTAAATCATTTATCCGGGTATTTATAATTCCCGGGAATAAAATTTTTATAAGGCAAACAAACGTGATAATAGATTCCCATCTTAAATTTTTTCGGGAATAAAAAAAAATACCGCGTACCAAACGCCCCCTTAGGGTCAACTCGGCAATGGTATTTTTGCCGATTTACGAGGGGGGTGAGCCTTCTGAAATATTTAAAAAAAAATTGCTTAGGGTATGCGGGTAGCCGAGGTATTATACTTAAAAGTACCGATTATAAAAGGTCTAATTTTTTAGTGATTTTAAGTTACAATTTTTAAATCAGTCAAATTCATGCTTAATAATTTAGGTTTTTTCTAAGGGCACCACCCTTTTTACTTGGGGGCAGTCCAAAATAGTTTGAAAAAATTACAAGTTTGTCATGAGTTTTTTTACTTGGGGGCAGCCCAAGCTTTGGTAAAAAATCTAACTTTTCTTATTTTTTTCTCTTTCCTTCCTCTACTCTTTTCTTCTCTCCCTCAACTCTTTTCTTCTCTTCCTCTCCATTTTAGGTTAAAACAAAATCTAGCCAAAAAAATTTCTCAACCTAAATTTTGGAAAGATTATTGGTGAAATATCTAGTAATAGTGTCAATGACTTCTTCTTCTTCCATTTATTGGTAAGTCGTTGAATTAATATTTGTTTAATGTTTTAAACATGAATTTCACATATAAAAGTTGAATTATGTGTTTAATGTAGAAAAAAATTGAATATGGAACAACTGGGATCATCGAATGTTGTATACTCTCTTTCCGCCACGTCCGAAGAACACTTTGATGCATCGGAAGCCCTCTTGGTAACTAAATTTTAACTTTTTATCGAGTGAAAAATCGGGTTGTGACACAGAGGACTGTCACCTCTTTGGCAGTCCCGATCATAGATTAGGACTGCCAGAGAGGTGGCAGTCCTTCACATATGTAGGACTGCCAGCCCCTTGGCAGTCCTACTGTAGTGAAGGACTGCCACCTCTCTGATAGTCCTAATCTATGAGCATATATTGACTTATTTGCTTTATGATGTTGTTTAGTTATATTAACTTTTAAGTTCTATTATAGGACTTGAGATCTTCCGATTTTGCGGTACCTGCTCCAATTGCAGTCGATGTAGGCCATTTGCGGATTCTATGTGCTTGCAAGACATCTTGGTTATGATGACAAAGACGGATGGAGACAGGTGAGGCAGGAGCTGTACGAGGAGTTAGAGACTCGTCTTTCATTCTACTCCCGCATCCTGAGCGAAGAAACAGTTGCAAGTTTGTTGTTAAGTATCCCTTGCACCGACAGTGTTACCGGAAAAACCACTATATGTCAGTCCTGTCTGCCGGCTATTTATTTGCTAATAGGTACATGATACATGTCGTACTTATCTCGCCGGATATTAGCAATACATTCTTTCTGATATGCGCTCCTTTGGCGGACCACGGACATTCTAACCTATGTACTATAGGTCAAATCAGGGATCACTTCGTTATACTAAAGATGATCGGTCATTCTCTGATTCCTCCACCTTCAACAGTTTGGTACAAAGGAGCACCGGTCTAAGCCATCGCTTGGACCACACCTTTTGTTGATCAGATCAACCATTGTAAGAAGTTGTTGAAGTTTGAGGAGCCAAGAGACTTACCTGCTGACCACTACGACGTCGAAATCGACTGAGTATGAATACATTTACAGTTTGACATTTTGTATATGGAGGACCACTTTTGTATACAGTGAAATATGAAGTCCACTAACCTATATGGAGTAAATTTTGTATACAGTAAATTTCGCGTATTGGACTTACCTATATGGAGTACCACTTTTGTATACAGTGAAATATGAAGTTCAGTATGTTATATGTGTTTACTTGTGTGATATCTGTGTTATATGTGTTTACATGTGTGCTATCTGTGTTATATGTGTTCACCTGTGTACAAGTATGTGTGACAAAATATACCAATTTATTAAAGTATCAGACTAAGTGTAGGAATGCCAGGGTGCTGGCAGTACTAATTGAAACTCTCTGTGACAGAGAGTTTCAATTTGAAACTCATCACAGAGACTTATAAATAGGACTGCCACCCCCTGGCAGTCCTACACTTAAGTAGGACTGCCAGGGCACTGGCAGTCCTAATTGAAACTTGCTGTCGCAGGGAGTTTCAAATAGGACTGCCAGCACCCTGGCAGTCCTACACTTAAGTAGGACTGCTGGCAGTCCTAATTGAAACTCTTTGTGACAGAGAGTTTCATTTTGAAACTCATCACAGAGACTTATAAGTAGGACTGCCATGACCCTGGCAGTCCTGGGTGCTGGCAGTCCTAATTGAAACTTGTTGTGACAGAGAGTTTCAATTAGGACTGCCAGCACCCTGGCAGTCTTACATAAGTGTAGGACTGCCAGGGTGCTGGCAGTCTTAATTGAAACTCTCTGTGACAGAGAGTTTCAATTTGATACTAAATCACAACTACATATCAGACACTTTACAAACACTCCTCAAGCTTGGCCAACTACTTAAGTTTCCAAACATAAATAACAACTACATATCAGACAACTACATATCCAACAAATACATAAATCACAACTACATATCAGACAACTACATATCCTTCAAAATATCCAACTTCAAAAAAAAACATAAATAACAACTACATATCCTTCAAAAGTTTGCCCAACAACTTAAGTTTCCAAACAACACAAAAATCCTTCAAGTTTCCAAACAATAAAATATCCTTACAAAAACATCCCGATTACATCCAACTTATGCCTGAACATCCAACTACATATCATGCTGGGCCTTTGAACGAGACTCCATATTATTCATGAAGGGGAACTCGATCACGTCGTCGATGCGATCAAGCTCGTTGGCGACCGTTCGGCATGATTTTGCTTTGAACGGCCTCCGATAAGCTTTCAAACTGCCAGGACACGATTTTCTTCCCGTGACTCACAGCCCTAAGGATACGATATGTCCACTGTATATCGAACAACAGAAAAACATAACAATTATGGAATATATATATATATATATATATATATATATATATATATATATATATATATATATATATATTTATATATTTATATATATATATATATATATATATATATAAATATATATATATATAATATATATATATAGTATATTAAACTGGTAGCTTACAAACGTAATGTACATACCGGGTTCTTCCATATTTCATACGCAATGTGGTTCTCAAAATAAAGCAACATTGAGCAACCGGGCGGACGGACAGGCGGCTCAGAAGGACCAGCCTCCTCAGATGGAGCAGAACCGCCTTAACGTGATAGGAGTCGGACAATTGGCACGTCGTCGTCGTCATCATCGGAAGAACGCGTAGGAGTAGGAGCTCGTTGCTTCGACCGAGCTTGGGGTGCCGGTGGCGGCGTCCGAGACTGAGTTTGGGGCGTCGGTTCGAAAATTGTAATCGGACGCTCGAGAGGACGTCCCTCACATTCCTTCCGCTTTGACGCGGTGGGTCGTATTCTTTTGTTAGCGGCCGGAGGACTACAGGACAACGTACAATTATTAAATAATAGAAACGAAAATAGGACTGTTACCCCCCCCCCCCCCCCCCGTATATGAGCATCATGCAGTTACCCACCCCCCTCCATATGAGCAACATACAGTACCAACCCTCTCCCCTCCCCCCCCCCATTCCTACCCCCATATCTCATTACATTAGGACTGCCAGGCCTGTGGCAGTCCTAATGTAAAGTAGGACTGTGGCAGTCCTACTTTACATTAGGACTACCACAGGCCTGACAGTTTTAGCCAGGCAGTCCTAATGTAAAGTAGGACTGCCACAGTCCCGGCAGTCCTCTTTCACAAGAGGACTGCAGGGACTGTGGCAGTCCTACTTTACATTATGACTACCACAGGCCTGACAGTTCTAATGTAATCAAACCCGACTGTAGCAGCCGAACGGCCAAAACGAGATGCTCGTTTGTCGTCTTCTAGGGTTAGAATTTCAAGAAAAAATGTGAGTTTGTCATGTTCGAAAATTCCTTTCATGAACCCTAAAGAGATTCCAAACCTAATTTATCAAAACTTTTTAGAGAATTAAAAATATTCTAGGGTTTTGAATAGAATGTAGAAAATTCTTGAAAAAATTAGGGAAGAACGTACCTAGATTCCGGTTGCTTCGACTTGTGTGTCATCTCTTCGAATGTAGGAATGTTGTTGAAGAAATTTTGGTGGAGGAATTGGGAGTGGAGTGGTGGAGGAGAAGAAAGTAGGGTTTTAGGAGAGGGAGAGCTTTTTCTTTTTTTTTCTTTTGGTGGAGAGAGAGTGTAATATGAGTTATGGAAAAGAATGAAGGGTTGGGGGGTTGGGCTGCCCCTAAGCAAAATGTGGGTGCCCTCCAGCAAAATCTTCACCTGCTTGGGCTGACTCCAAGTAAGAGCTGCCCCCAAGTAAAAAGGGTGGTGCCCTTAGAAAAAAATCATAATTTATTAACGAGTTGTTATGAAAGTTTTTTACACGAATGAAATTGTCTATATGTCCATATATAAACCAAACAGTTTTGAGCGCAAGAACTGTCACCCAGTCCACGCCTCGATCAGGAGATAAAGTCCATGTTTGATCAAAATAATAGAAACACGTGAAACAAGGTTATGAAAAGCGTTGGGTGCTAGTCGGATGGGCACCCGTCGCCTAGAGCGTAGTCCGCCTAGGCGACTTCCTAGATCTAGGTGGATGTCTAGATCGATGGTTCAAAAATAAATAAAATAAATCAAAAACCCTATTGGAATTGTAGAAAAAGTCCATAAACCCTAAAATATGCATAATCAGTGTCACGCCCCAGAACCAGAATACTGGAGAGCGGGGGCAGACATAGCCAGCTACGTATATTGAAATAGAATACATCTCAACTATACGGTCACGGCTGTCTAGATATGAGAGTTTACTACAAGCCAGCAGTCTCTTAAGGTCAAGCCTATTGTCTCAATATCAAGCAATTAACAGAGTTACAAGATGTTAGAGCATCAAATATATATATATAAGGCGTCCCAAATATTACATATTGGATGATCATGAAGCTAGTCGTACAAAATGATAGGACTAGCAAGAGTTCAGTCATACATGATCAACCCTAGGATTTGTTAATCATGTTTACAGCCCGTAGGCAGACAGTAAGTAAATGTGCATCGAGCTAACAGGTGCTCGTCGGCTAAACGCCTCAAAAGAATAAATTTACATATAAGTGGGTGAAACAAAAAGGGAAAACCCACTCGTAGCCCGGGTTCCGTCTAGTGTTCACCATTGGGCTGGAAGCTGGGTAGATCCTCGGGAGCTGCTCCGAAATCTGGCCACACAAAACCAGCTGGGTCAAACCCCAGAAAGAGCAAGTGCCACAAAGGAGGCCACAAATAAGAACAAAAGCCAGCATATCAGAACATAAAGAATAAAGGAAGTACAAGTAATAAAAGTACACAGGGCGATAAACGACTAGGGACGTGGAACCATTCCGGGAGCCAGGTTACAATCCTTAAACCAAACAAGGACCGGGATTGTAACCCTTCGCCTGAATAGCTCACTGCCTCTACCCATTTATCGTTAGAGATAAGTAAAACAATCATGATCAAGAGTTCCAGGTACAAGGCTAGACAAGACTTAGACAGGGCTGGACACCATGCATTCACAATCGGCCAAGCAAGTACTACGGCTTACTACTTTAACTAACTAGGGTTATCACAAGCCTAATTACTAACAAGATGCAAGTGAGAATCTCCCAGTCCCAAGCCCTGCAGACCATCCAGTTATCCTTCCGCGGGTTGAGAGTTATAGGTGGGTACATTGCCCGGGAGACAAATGTACCCTTAGGTGACTTAGAGGGTGCAACACATGACAGTGTGCTGGAAATGTGCTCTACTCGTCGGCAAGCTACAAGTCCATTAAAGCGCCTAGATAACGAGATTGCCTGTGACTGGGAATTCTCCATGTTCTAGTTTGATCTAATAATTAGCCTAATCCAATTTAGCGCGAGTCCCTGGCCGTGGTACCCAGGAAGTCACGTCCTAGACATGATGCAAGACAAGACAAGTGGATTGTGCAAACAAGCAAGCAGGAACACCCACGGTGTCAAGGCAAGTCAAGTCAAGTTATCAAGTCAAGTCAAGTCAAGAGTGCGCCGCCACGGGCCACTATCAAGTTATCAAGGTAAATCATGTCAGGGTACTTGTCAGGGGTGCGCCACGACGGGCCACTATCAAGTCAGGTTGGTCGTGTCAGGAGTGCACCACTACGGGTCACTGTCATGTTATACTAGTTCCTTGTCATACCATGCTGTGTACAATAGTTATTCCAAACATATTAAGCAAAATCAAGTTCATGCCAAAAGACGTAAGGATATAAAATGGGCACAAAATACCTAATAAAATACTAATATAAAATAGGACTATAGAAGAGCCAAGATCAAGAAATAACAAATTCATCATAGACAAGTAGGTTGTGCAAGGGGGTCAGGGGTAGGTCTGCGCAGGGGGTGCACTGCGCATGGAAGAGCTGCGCAAGAGTTGTCTTGCGCAAGGGTTACCTTGCGCAAGGGTAGACTGCGCAGGGGTTACCTTGCGCAAGGGTGGTTTGCGCAAGGGTAGGTTGCGCAGAAGTGAATTACGCAGGAGCGGTTTGCACAGAAGTGAATTGCGCAGGGGTTACCTTGCGCATGGCTGGATTGCGCATGGCTAGCTTGCGCCAGCGCAGTCCAGCGCAGCGCAAAGTGCTGGCCAAGTGACTGCGCAAACGGCCATGCGCTAAAGAGCACAGGCCAGGGGTGCGCAATCGGCCATGCGCTAAAAAGCGCAAGGCAGGGGGCTGTTCTTCCTGGCCGAGAGCAAGTCCAAAAACACCAAGAACTTCAATTCTTCATATTTTTGTCAAATCAAAACCAAATCTAGATTTTCAAAGTTCTAACTTGAGTAAAATTGAATTCTCTTCCACATGGAAGCATCAAAACAAGCAAAAATCAAAGTTTAATAGATCAAAACCAAGGATTTCCGAAAATGGTTAAAACCTAGATCTAGAAGAATGAAGGCTCCAAATCACAAAATTCCAAGTTCTAATGTTGATCTACATGTCCTAATCTATCAAATGGACAAATAAAATTGGGTGCTTATTTGTTGGCAAGGTGCACTTGCCTATTGGTTGGGGAGTTGTGTGGAAGAAGGAAGAAGAAGAAGTTTGTAAGAAATAAATGAGAGAATAAAGAGGAGAGAGAAAAGTAGGTGGTGTTATAAAGTGGGGGAGTTGTGGTGTGTTGAGGGAGGAGTGTAGGTTAAGGTGTTCCATTCATGATGAACCAAACTAAACCAACTTTCACAAAATAAAACCAAACCATGGTCCAAAATCCATTTACGAGAAACCAAAATCCGCAAGTCGAGAAAATAAAATACATGCCAAAAATCAAATACGAGCATAAATACGAAATACAGGAAATGGGGGTGACAACTCTACCCACCTTCAAAGAATTCCGTCCTCGGAATTTAATCAATGAGCTAGAGATTGCCACGACAAGCTATACTAAGCACAGACAAGCTACACTAAGCAGTCCAATCATACAATCATACAATACAAGCAAGGAAGGGAAAGCGTAAGGCACAAGGAAGACATTATACCTTACGAGTCAAACAGGTAGGGATATCGCGATCGGATGTCGTCCTCACGCTCCCACGTTGACTCACCTAGAGAGTGATGACCCCAAGCAACACGGACTAAGTTAATAGTCTTGTTCTTGAGCGTCTTTTCTCTCCGGTCCAATATAGACACGGGCCTCTCCTCATACGAAAGGTTGGTACCAACAACCAATTCCGAATGATCTAGGATATGGCTCGGGTCCGGGATGTACCGTCTTAATTGGGACACATGGAATACATCATGTACCTCACTTAGCGACGGCGGAAGAGCGAGACGATAGGATACATCGCCTACTCGCTCCAGAATATCGAACGGCCCTATATACCTAGGACTAAGCTTTCCCCGTACGCCAAAACGAATGACGCCGCGGGTAGGCGAGATCCTAAGGAATACATGGTCGCCGACGGCAAATTCTAAGGGACGCCGATGAGCATCGGCCCAATGGCGCTGGCGATCTTGAGCAACTCGGAGGTGATCTCTGACTCTCCTAACCACTTCAACCGTCTGAGAAATCAGTTCTGGACCGAGCATCTGCCTCTCTCCGACATCGTCCCACGCTAACGGAGATCTGCACTTCCTGCCATACAGAGCCTCGAAGGGTGCCATCTGGATACTGGCCTGGAAACTATTATTGTACGAGAATTCTACTAGGTGCAGGTGATCCTCCCACGAACCACCGAAGTCAAGGGTACATGACCGTAACATATCTTCGAGAGTTTGTATAGTACGCTCTGACTGCCCATCTGTCTGCGGATGATACGCTGAGCTGAACTTGAGACGAGTCCCCAAACTTTGATGAAGACTGCGCCAGAAATGCGATGTGAATCTCGTATCCCTGTCCGATACTATGCTGACTGGCACTCCGTGAAGTCTGACAATCTGCCTGAGATACATCTCTGCTAGCTGTGCCGTCAACTGTCCAACTCTAAACGAAAGAAAGTGTGCCACCTTGGTAAGCCTGTCCACAATGACCCAAATAGCATCTCTGCCTGCCGGAGATCTGGGTAACCCAGTCACGAAATCCATGGTAATGTGTTCCCACTTCCATTCTGGGATCGGTAAAGGTTGAAGAAGTCCAGCTGGTCTCTGATGTTCAGCCTTGACTTGTTGGCAAACCAAACATCGAGAGACATACCGGGCTATCTCCCTCTTCATACCATTCCACCAAAAGTGTTGACGAATATCTCTGTACATCTTCGTGCCGCCTGGGTGAATGGAGTACTGCGAACTGTGAGCCTCTGCCATGACTTCCTGTCTGATATCTCCACTGGGTACACAAAGACGCGTGCCGTGTCGAAGTGTACCATCCTCATGAATATATAACTCTGGCCTTCTCCCTGCCTCGTACTCTGCTTTGAGACGCTGAATCTTGGAATCTGTTAACTGTGCTGTCCGGATCCTCTCAACTATGGTGGACTGAATCTGTAGGCTGGCCATCAAGGCCACATTGGAAGGAAGAATCACTTCAATTCCCATCTTCTGAAGATCTGCCAATAGCTCTAGTTGCGCCGTCAGGAAATAAACTCCGGCTCTTCGGCTCAACGCATCTGCTACGACGTTGGCCTTCCCTGGATGATACTGCAATTCCATATCATAGTCCACAAGTAGCTCGAGCCATCTTTTCTGCCGCATATTAAGATCCTTCTGGGTGAAGACATACTTCAGGCTCTTATGATCAGTGAATATCTCCACTCTGTCTCCGTACAAGTAGTGCCTCCACAACTTAAGTGCAAACACTACTGCTGCTAGCTCCAAGTCGTGGGTCGGGTAATTCTTCTCATGATCACGGAGTTGACGTGACGCATAAGCAATTACCTTACCATGCTGCATCAAAACACATCCCAATCCTCTGCCTGAAGCATTGCAGTAAACTGTGAATCCTCCGGTCCCATCTGGAAGGGTGAGAATGGGAGCCGTTATTAAACCTCGCTTCAACTTCTCAAATGATTTCTGATATTCTGCTGTCCAAACGAACGGCACATCCTTGCGGGTCAACTGGGTCATCGGTGCTGAAATCCTTGCAAAATCAGAGACGAACCGCCGGTAGTAGCCGGCCAATCCAAGAAAGCTGCGAACTTCTGCTACTGAGCTGGGTACTGGCCATGCCTCGATAGCCACAATCTTCTGGGGATCCACTTCCACCCCTCCTCTGGTAATGATGTGACCTAAGTACGAAATGCGATCGAGCCAGAACTCGTATTTACTGAACTTAGCGTACAACTGGTGCTCTCTGAGAATCTGGAGGACAACTCTGAGATGCTGCTCGTGCTCTGCTTCACTCTTGCTGTAGACCAGGATGTCATCAAGGAACACTATCACAAACTGATCCAAGTAAGGCATAAAAATACGGTTTATGAGGTCCATGAACACTGCCGACGCATTGGTCGCTCCAAAGGGCATAACTAGAAACTCCCAATGCCCTTACCTAGATCTGAATGCCGTCTTCGGGATGTCCTGCTCTCTGACTCTGATCTGGTGGTATCCTGACCGTAAGTCTATCTTCGAAAAAACTGAAGCCCCCTTGAGTTGATCAAACAAGTCATCTATCCTTGGAAGAGGGTATCTGTTCTTGATTGTCACTGAGTTCAAGGTACGGTAATCAACACATAGCCTAGACGTACCATCCCTCTTTTTCACAAGAAGCATCGGGGCTCCCCAAGGCGATCCACTAGCATGAATGAATCCCTTGGTTCTAAGTTCTTCAATCATCTTGTACAAAATCTCCAATTCTGAAGGCGCCATCCTGTAGACTCGTTCTGATACTGGTGCTGTCCCGGGAATCAAGTCGATGGTGAACTCGATCTCCCGCTCTGGTGGCATCCCTGGAAGTTCCTCTGGGAAGATATCTGGAAACTCTTCAACTATCCGGGACAACTGCACTGCTGCTACTGCCATCCGCAATACTAGAGGAGATGGCTCTACGGCGCCTCTAAAAAATGAAAACTCTGGCTCTCCGGGAATACTAAAGATAACTCTGCCAGCATGGCAGTCTATCCTAGCATAATAGTTCCTCAACCAATCCATACCTAGGACTACGTCATAGTCTGCCATAGGGAACTCTATGAGCCTAGCGGGAAACTCTCTACCGCTAACTACGATCCGACACGAGGAAAACACTCGATCTACTCCCACAAGACCATTACCAGTAAGTATATTGAGCCTCACTGATAATGACTCGGGCTCCAATCCTATCCGTGTCGCGAATCGTACAGACATGAATGAATGCGATGCACCAGAATCAAATAATACAGATGCTGGAAAAGTGTTGACGAGAATAGTACCTGCCACTACCTCACCTGGTACAACTTTTTCTTTCATGGTCATCATCATAGCCTGACCTCTAGCTGCGGGTCCTCTCTGCTGGAAACCCCTCTGTCGGTTCTGTGCTGGAGCCTGGGTGAACTGCTGCTGGTTCTGCTACTGAAAGGCCTGGGCCTGAGGCAACAATGGCCTCGGGTACTGCTGCTGCTGCTGCTGGACTGGAACTGGGGCTGGTCCTCTCACCGAAGAACTAGAAAGATTGGATGATGATGGACCTCCCCTATTCGGGCAGGTCCCTATCTGGTGGTCTGCTCCTCCACAAGCCAGGCACAATCCCTGTGCCCTACGACACTCTGCCACTACATGGCCCGGCTTCCCGCAATGCGAACATCCCACCGCGGAAGACTGCTTCTGCTTCTGCTGTTGCGGATACGTTGGGGTCGAATGCTGAACCGACGTCACTGAGGCCGCCCGCCTCGAAGTCCCAATGGTTAATCTTCTAGCTGCCGGGGCTGGAGCTGATGATTGGTGTATCTGACTGTGGGACCGCTTCCTGCCTCCGGTCCTGTCCACAATTCTCCGGGAGGTATACTCATGCCTCCTTGCTGCCTTCAATACTGCATCGAACGTCTGGTGCTCGAACTGCTCGACAGCCAATAATATCTCTAAATGCAGCACCTGCTGGAACCGCTGGGCCCTATCGAACTCGGTTGCCACCAAGGTGGGGGCGAACCTACTCAGCCTGGAAAACTCGGTCGCATAGCCATCGACCGTCCTGCCTCCTTGCTTCAAGTTAGTGAACCGGGTCTGCAGGTCATACCGTGCCATCGCATCGAAGTACTTTGTCTGGAACCTCTCTCTGAACGTCACCCAAGTGACTGGTGCCGCTAACCCCATGGCCTGAGCCGCCCACCAATCGCGAGCCAAGTCTAACAACTGTAGGCGTACCATCGCCACCTTCTCATTCTCAGGTGTCCTAGCTGCTTCCAGGACCACCTCGGTATCCTGAAGCCAAGCGTCTGCGGCAATCGCATCTTCACTGCCGTCAAAGAAGGAAGGGTTCAAGCGCTTAAAACTGTTGGCCGCCTGATTCCCTTGGGGACCTCCTCGGTTTAGTGCATCATGAACTTCCTGGTGCAAGGCATCGCCTCGACGATCTTGGGATGCAAGCAGTTCTCTGATAAGTCCTACCAAAGGTCCCTCATCCTGTCTAGCTGGTTGAGCGGGCGGAGCTGCCTGAACTGGAGGTTCTGAGCCTCCGGAAAGCATAACTTGGGAGGCTACTCCAGAGTGCTGAGCTTGATCTTCCTGGCGCTGGGGTGCTTGTCGAGCTTCCTCTGGCTGGTTGGCAGGTCCGGGAGTAATACCGCTGAAGAAGACGACATAGGAAACAATAAGGAAAGGACCAGGACAGATCAATGATACAAGCAATGTGATCAGGTCGAGATTCTCAGGGATTTGAAGATACGAGCAGAGATCAAGGACGAATATTGATTGAGACATCTATTCGGTAAACCCTCACATTTCTTGAATACCAAGACCTGCATGGGCCACCACTTAAACCATGTCAAGCCCCAGAACCAGAATACTGGAGAGCGGGGGCAGACACAGCCAGCTACGTATATTGAAATAGAATACATCTCAACTATACGGTCACGGCTGTCTAGATATGAGGGTTTACTACAAGCCAGCAGTCTCTTAAGGTCAAGCCTATTGTCTCAATCTCAAGCAATTAACAGAGTTACAAGATGTTAGAGCATCAAATATATATATATATATAAGGCGTCCCAAATATTACATATTGGATGATCATGAAGCTAGTCGTACAAAATGATAGGACTAGCAAGAGTTCAGTCATACATGATCAACCCTAGGATTTGTTAATCATGTTTACAGCCCGTAGGCAGACAGTAAGTAAATGTGCATCGAGCTAACAGGTGCTCGTCGGCTAAACGCCTCAAAAGAATAAATTTACATATAAGTGGATGAAACAAAAAGGGAAAACCCACTCGTAGCCCGGGTTCCGTCTAGTGTTCACCATTGGGCTGGAAGCTGGATAGATCCTCGGAAGCTGCTCCGAAATCTGGCCACACAAAACCAGCTGGGTCAAACCCCAGAAAGAGCAAGTGCCACAAAGGAGGCCACAAATAAGAACAAAAGCCAGCATATCAGAACATAAAGAATAAAGGAAGTACAAGTAATAAAAGTACACAGGGCGATAAACGACTAGGGACGTGGAACCATTCCGGGAGCCAGGTTACAATCCTTAAACCAAATAAGGACCGGGATTGTAACCCTTCGCCTGAATAGCTCACTGCCTCTACCCATTTATCGTTAGAGATAAGTAAAACAATCATGATCAAGAGTTCCAGGTACAAGGCTAGACAAGACTTAGACAGGGCTGGACACCATTCATTCACAATCGGCCAAGCAAGTACTACGGCTTACTACTTTAACTAACTAGGGTTATCACAAGCCTAATTACTAACAAGATGCAAGTGAGAATCTCCCAGTCCCAAGCCCTGCAGACCATCCAGTTATCCTTCCGCGGGTTGAGAGTTATAGGTGGGTACATTGCTCGGGAGACAAATATACCCTTAGGTGACTTAGAGGGTGCAACACATGACAGTGTGCTGGAAATGTGCTCTACTCGTCGGCAAGCTACAAGTCCATTAAAGCACCCAGATAATGAGATTGCCTGTGACTGGGAATTCTCCATGTTCTAGTTTGATCTAATAATTAGCCTAATCCAATTTAGCGCGAGTCCCTGGCCGTGGTACCCAGGAAGTCACGTCCTAAACATGATGCAAGACAAGACAAGTGGATTGTGCAAACAAGCAAGCAGGAACACCCACGGTGTCAAGGCAAGTCAAGTCAAGTTATCAAGTCAAGTCAAGTCAAGAGTGCGCCGCCACGGGCCACTATCAAGTTATCAAGGTAAATCATGTCAGGGTACTTGTCAGGGGTGCGCCACGACGGGCCACTATCAAGTCAGGTTGGTCGTGTCAGGAGTGCACCACTACGGGTCACTGTCATGTTATACTAGTTCATTGTCATACCATGCTGTGTACAATAGTTATTCAAACATATTAAGCAAAATCAAGTTCATGCCAAAAGGCGTAAGGATATAAAATGGGCACAAAATACCTAATAAAATACTAATATAAAATAGGACTATAGAAGAGCCAAGATCAAGAAATAACAAATTCATCATAGACAAGTAGGTTGTGCAAGGGGGTCAGGGGTAGGTCTGCGCAGGGGGTGCACTGCGCATGGAAGAGCTGCGCAAGAGTTGTCTTGCGCAAGGGTTACCTTGCACAAGGGTAGACTGCGCAGGGGTTACCTTGCGCAAGGGTGGTTTGCGCAAGGGTGGGTTGCGCAGAAGTGAATTGCGCAGGAGCGGTTTGCGCAGAAGTGAATTGCGCAGGGGTTACCTTGCGCATGGCTGGATTGCGCATGGCTAGCTTGCGCCAGCGCAGTCCAGCGCAGCGCAAAGCGCTGGCCAAGTGACTGCGCAAACGGCCATGCGCTAAAGAGCACAGGCCAGGGGTGCGCAATCGGCCATGCGCTAAAAAGCGCAAGGCAGGGGGCTGTTCTTCCTGGCCGAGAGCAAGTCCAAAAACACCAAGAACTTCAATTCTTCATATTTTTGTCAAATCAAAACCAAATCTAGATTTTCAAAGTTCTAACTTGAGTAAAATTGAATTCTCTTCCACATGGAAGCATCAAAATAAGCAAAAATCAAAGTTTAATAGATCAAAACCAAGGATTTCCGAAAATGGTTAAAACCTAGATCTAGAAGAATGAAGGCTCCAAATCACAAAATTCCAAGTTCTAATGTTGATCTACATGTCCTAATTTATCAAATAGACAAATAAAATTGGGTGCTTATTTGTTGGCAAGGTGCACTTGCCTATTGGTTGTGGAGTTGTGTGGAAGAAGGAAGAAGAAGAAGTTTGTAAGAAATAAATGAGAGAATAAAGAGGAGAGAGAAAAGTAGGTGGTGTTATAAAGTGGGGGAGTTGTGGTGTGTTGAGGGAGGAGTGTAGGTTAAGGTGTTCCATTCATGATGAACCAAACTAAACCAACTTTCACAAAATAAAACCAAGCCATGGTCCAAAATCCATTTACGAGAAACCAAAATCCGCAAGTCGAGAAAATAAAATACGTGCCAAAAATCAAATACGAGCATAAATACGAAATACAGGAAATGGAGGTGACAATCAGATATTGGGGGGTCTAGGCGGACGCCTAGGCTGGCATCGGGCGGGCACAAGCGCCTAGCACCTAGGTACTGCCTAGGCGGTTGCCTATACCACCTTTTAGAACAGTAATATGAAATAATAGAAACGCTTGATTGAAAGTATAAGAGAGATTTTAAAAACTTACAGAGAAAGTAGTGATAGTTTGGAAGAAGTAGAAGAGAATTATATATGAGAAAGAAAAATAGAGTAGTGTATTAGTAGTTATAATTATATATTTTTGATGAGAATATAAATGAAATAAAATAATAAAAAATTTCAAAAGCCATCAATTTGGGGTATTTATAAAGTCGCCAAAAATTACATTACATGGTTTTTGGGTCGTTGAGCCGACCAAAACAAAAGCCTCAAAAATTAACAATCAGGATTTTTCATAAACTGTCGGTTCAAAATTACTCCAAAACCATTGAAAACATCGTTACCAAGCCCTTCGAATTTTTTGAGTCATCGATTTTGGTCCACCCAAAAACCTATAAGCCCTATGAATTTTCAGAATTTATTTTTGATTTTCTAAATGAATTATTTTCGATAATTCATTTTGATTTAATTAATTTTGATCATTAAATGCTCTTTACCGTGACTTGGATTTCTAGAGTATCAGGGATGCCAGTCTGGAAACTTTTTTCTTGAAGTTTGTAGTAGACGAGATTTGTAATGCCCGTATTTTGGAATACGTATTTTGATCAGGCTTATATGTATTTCGGACCTGTATTTTATTTTCTCAGATTCTGGCCTGTAATTGTGTTTTGGCTTAACTTGCGGATTTTGGTTTTCTCGTAAAACGGGTTTTGGACCTGGCTTGGTTTTATTTTGTGGAGAAGTAATTGGTTTGGTTTGGTTTAGTATGCATTGGAACACCCTTAGCTAAACCTCCACCCTCAACACAACATATCATCCCTCATTAAAAACCCTACCTAACTTTCTCTCACCTCATAACTTCCATTAATTTCTTCATCTTCTTCTTCCTTTCTCCACACAACACCAACACCATAGGCAAGTGCACCTTGACACCACATAAGAACCTAATTTTATTTGTCCATTAGCTAGATTAGGCCATGGTGAACAACATTAGAACTTGGCATTTTTATAATTTGGAGCTTCCATTTTTTTAGATCTAAGTTTTAACCATTTTCGGTTTTTCTTGGTTTTGATCTATTAAACTTATATTTTTCCTTGTTTTGAGGTTTCCATGTGGAAGAGAATTCAATTTTACACAAGTTAGAACTTTGAAAATCTAAATTTGGTTTTGTTTTGGTCAAGATATGAAGATTTAAAATTTAGGGTTCTTGGGGTCTTCCTCTCGGCCTGATGGAGAAGATGACTCTCGGCCTGCGCTCTTTAGCGCATGGCCGAACTGCGCAACTCTTCGGCCAGCGCCTTGCGCTGGGCTGACTTGCGCTGGCGCTTCTTAGCTCCAGCGCCTTCCTCCCATTGGTGCGCTTGATTGCTGCGCCGATCGCTCCAGCGCAACTCAACTCTGCGCAACTCAACCCTGCGCAGCTTGACCCAGCGCAACCCGCCCTCAGCGCAATCCAATCCTGCGCAGTTTGCTCCCAGCGCAAGCCGACCTCAGCGCAGTTCATCTCCTGCGCAGTTCATCCCCTGCGCAGTTCATCCCCTGCGCAGTCCATTTCCCCCAGCGCAATCTGACCCCCTGCGTAACCCACTTGCCTATAATGGTTTGGTTTTATTTCCTTGGACTTGGCTACTCTTTTGTGGATTAGAGTTTTGAGATCTTGTTCCACACAACACGACTGTCTCGACCCAACACGAACTGGCACGGTTTTTGATATTTTGCTTATGACTAGTACGGCTTTCGTAAATTTTATGAAGTATGATTCTAGTACTTTCTGATTTTCTTGATAGTGACCCGATGGGGTGCGCCCTTAACTTTTAACCTGTAATTTATGATTAATCTTGGCTACTAGATAACTTGATAGTGGCTCGTGGCGGCGCACTCCTGATTTGTAACTTGTAAACCTGTAACTTGTAACTTGACTTGACTTGATGCTGTTGCGATGGCTAACTTGACTCGTATAATCAACTCTGACCCCGTGGGTGTTCATTCTTGCTGCTTTGTGAAATCCACTTGTCTTGTCTTGTCTTGCATCATGTCTAGGACGTGACTCCCTGGTTACCACGGTCAGGGATTTGCACTGAATATGGATTAGGCTAATTACTAGATCAAACTATAGTTCATGGAGAATTTCCAGTCACAGGCAATCTTGTTATCTGGGCGCTTTTAAACTGACTTTTAGCCTGTCGACGAGTAGGGCACATTTCCAGCACACTGTCATGTGTTGCACCCTTTAAGTCACCTAAGGGTATATCGTCTCCTGGGCGATGTACCCAACCATACTCTCAACCCGCGGAAGGATAACTGGATAGTCTGCAGGGCTTAGGACTGGGAATTTCTCATTTGCATCTTGCTAGTAATTAGGCTTGTGATAACCCTAGTTAGTTAAGTAGTAAGTCGTAGCAATTGCTTGGCCGTTTGTGTATGGATGGTGTCCAGCTCTGTCTAAGTCTCATCTAGTCCCTGTACCTGGTACCCCTGAGCATGATTGTTTTACTTATGTTAACAATAAATGGGTAGAGACATAGTGCTATTCAGGCGAAGGGTTACAACCCCGGTCCTTGTTTGGTTTACAGGTTGTAGCCTGGCTCCCGGAATGGTTCCACGTCCCTAGTCGTTTATTGTCCTGTTGTACTCTTTATTACTTGTACTTTTCTTCTATTTTTTTATGTTCTGATATGCTGGCTTTTGTTCTTATTTCGTGGCCTCCATTGTGGTACTTGCTCTTTCTGGGGTTTGACCCAGCTGGTTTTGTGTGGCCAGATTTCGGAGCAGCACCCGAGGATCTACCGAACTTCCAGCCCAATGGTGGCGACTAGAAGGAACCCAGGCTACGAGTGGGTTTTCCATTTTGTTTCACCCACTACATTGTAAATTTATTCTTTTGAGGCATTTAGCCGACGAGCACCTGTTAGCTCGATACATCTTTACTTACTGTCTGCCTACGGGCTGTAACATGATTAACAAATCCTAGGGTTGATCATGTATGACTTAACTCTTGCTAGTCCTCGTATTTTGTATGACTAGCTTCATGATCAGCTGAATATGTAATATTTGGGACGCCTTTAATTGTATATTTGGTGGTCTAACATCTTGTAATTATATTACTTGCTTGAGATTGAGACAATAGGCTTGACCTTAAGAGACCGTTGGCTTGTAGTAAACCCTCATATCTAGACAGCCGTGACCGTATGGCGAGGTGGATTCCATTTCAATATACGTAGCTGGCTATGTTCGCCCCCGCTCTCCAGTATTCTGGTTCTGGGGCGTCACATGGTTTAAGTGGTGGCCCATACAGGTCTTGGCATTCAAGAATGTGAGGGTTTACCTAATAGATGTCTCAATCAGTATTCGCCCTTGATCTCTGCTCGTATCTTCAAATCCCTGAGAATCTTGACCTGATCACATGCTTGTATCGTTGATCTGTCCTGGTCCTTCCTTATTGTTTTCCTGTGTCGTCTTCTTCAGCGGTACTGTACCTGACCCCGCCGATCAGCAAGGTGGAGCACTTTCCGTGGACCAGCCGCAACTTGAAGATCAAGCCCAGCATTCCGGAGTATCCTCCAGAGTTGTACCTACTGGAGAAGAGCCACCAGTTCAGCCCGTTCGACCTGCCGAGCCTGACGATGGCACCTTGGTAGGTCTCATCAGGACCTTGATAGCTTTCCAGGATCGTAGAGGAGACACCTTGCACCAGGTAGTGGCAGATGCTTTGACAAGAGGCGGTCATCCAGGGAACAGCACGGCCAACAGCTTCAAGCGCCTGAACCCTCCCTTCTTTGACGGCAGCGAAGATGCGATTGCCGCAGACGCTTGGCTTCAGGATACCAAGGTGGTTCTGGAAGCAGCTAGGACACCTGAGAATGAGAAGGTGGCGGTGGTGCGCCTACAGTTGCTAGACTTGGCTCGCAGTTGGTGGGCGGCGCAGGCCGTGGGATTAGCGGCGCCGGTCACTTGGGCGGTATTTAGAGAAAGATTCCAGACGAAGTATTTTGATGCTGTAGTTCGGTACGACCTACAGATGAGATTTACCAACTTGAAGCAAGGAGGCAGAACGGTCGACGGTTATGCATCTGAGTTTTCTAGACTCAGTAGGTTTGCCCCCACCTTGGTGGCGACCGAGTTTGATAGGGCCCAGCGGTTCCAGCAGGGACTGTATTTGGAGATCTTGTTGGCAGTTGAGCAGTTCGAGCACCAGACGTTCGATGTAGTATTGAGAGCAGCTAGGAGGCACGAGTACACCTCCCAGAGGATCGTGGATAGAACCGGAGGTAGGAAGCGGTCCCACAATCAGCTGCACCAATCATCAGCTCCAGCCCCGGCAGCAAGAGGTTTGACCATTGGAACTCCGAGGCGGGCGGCCTCAGTGACGTCGGTTCAACATTCAACCCCGACGTCCCTTCAGCAACAGAAGCATAAGCAATCTTCCGCAATGGGCTGCACTCATTGTGGGAAGCCAGGACACGTCGTTTCGGAGTGTCGTAGAGCACAGGGATTGTGCTTGGCTTGTGGGACACCGGATCACAAGATAGGATCCTGTCCGAATAGGGACAGTTCATCATCGGCCCAGACTAGTCCCTCGGTAAGGGGACCAGCACCCGCACCAGAGCAGCAGCAGTACCAGCCTCCGAGGCCATTGCCGCCTCAGGCTCAGCAGTATGCCCTGGTCCAAGCTCAGATTCAGAACCGGCAGAGAGGTTCTAGCAGGATATTTCTCTCTTCCTTATTGCCTTCAAATTCTTGCTTGCATGATTGATTGTTTGATTGATTGCTTAGTATAGCTTAGTCCTAGGTATATAGGGCTGTTCGATATCCTAGAACGAGTAGGAGATATATCCTATCGTCTCGCTCTTCCGCCGTCGCTAAGTGAGGTGCATGATGTATTCCATGTGTCCCAATTACGACGGTACATCCCGGACCCGAGCCATATCCTAGACCATTCGAAATTGGTTGTTGGTACCAACCTTTCGTATAAGGAGAGGCCCGTGTCTATATTGGACCGGAGAGAAAAGATACTCAAGAACAAGACTATTAGCTTAGTCCGTGTTGCTTGGGGTCATCACTCTCTAGGTGAGTCAACGTAGGAGCGTAAGGACGACATCCGATCATGATATCCCGACTTGTTTGACTCGTAAGGTATAATGTCTTCCTTATGCCTTATGCCCTCCATTCCTTGCTTGTATGTATGATTGTTTGATTGTTTGCTTAGTGTAGCTTATTTGTGGATAGTATCGCTGGCTCTTACATCTCTAAGCATCTTGATTTAAATTTCGAGGACGGAATTCTTTTAAGGTAGGTAGAGTTGTAATGTCCGTATTTCGGAATACATATTTTGATCAGGCTTATATGTATTTCGGACCTGTATTTTATTTTCTCAGATTCTGGCCTGTAATTATGTTTTGGCTTAACTTGCGGATTTTAGTTTTCTCGTAAAACGGGTTTTGGACCTGGCTTGGTTTTATTTTGTGGAGAAGGAATTGGTTTGGTTTGGTTTAGTATGCAATAGAACACCCTTAGCTAAACCTCCACCCTCAACACAACATATCATCCCTCATTAAAAAACCCCATCTAACTTTCTCTCTCCTCATAACTTTCATTAATT
Organism: Iris pallida; assembly: GCA_029216955.1. NCBI lineage: Eukaryota > Viridiplantae > Streptophyta > Magnoliopsida > Asparagales > Iridaceae > Iris > Iris pallida. Next base: position 6,884,801 of record JANAVB010009400.1, on the reverse strand, counting down.
TCTTCATCTTCTTCTTCCTTCCTCCACACAACACCAACACCATAGGCAAGTGCACCTTGCCACCACATAAGAACCCAATTTTATTTGTCTATTAGCTAGATTAGGCCATGGTGAACAACATTAGAACTTGGCATTTTGTGATTTGGAGCTTCCATTTTTCTAGATCTAAGTTTTAACCATTTTCGATTTTTTTTGGTTTTGATCTATTAAACTTAGATTTTTCCTTATTTTGAGGTTTCCATGTGGAAGAGAATTCAATTTTACACAAGTAAAACTTTGAAAATCTAAATTTGGTTTTGTTTTGGTCAAGATATGAAGATTTGAAATTTAGGGTTCTTGGGGTCTTCCTCTCGGCCTGATGTAGAAGATGACTCTCGGCCTGCGCTCTTTAGCGCATGGCCGAACTGCGCAACTCTTCGGCCAGTGCCTTGCTCTAGGCTGACTTGCGCTGGCGCTTCTTAGCTCCAGCGCCTTCCTCCCATTGGCGCGCTTGATTGCTGCGGCGATCGCTCCAGCGCAACTCAACTCTGCGCAACTCAACCCTGCGCAGCTTGACCCAGCGCAACCCGCCCTCAGCGCAACCCAATCCTGTGCAGTTCGCTCCCAGCGCAAGCCGACCTCAGCGCAGTTCATCTCCTGCGCAGTTCATCCCCTGTGCAGTTCATCCCCTGCGCAGTCCATTTCCCCCAGCACAATCTGACCCCCTGCGCAACCCACTTACCTATGATGGTTTGGTTTTATTTTCTTGGACTTGGCTACTCTTTTGTGGATTGGAGTTTTGAGATCTTGTTCCACACAACACGACTGTCTCGTCCCAACACGAACTGCCACGATTTTCGGTGTTTTGCTTATGACTAGTACGGCTTTCGTGAATTTTGTGAAGTATGATTCTAGTACTTTCTGATCTTCTTGATAGTGACCCGGTGGGGTGCGCCCTTAACTTTTAACCTGTAATTCATGATTAATCTTGGCTACTACATAACTTGATAGTGGCCCGTGGCGGCGCACTCCTGACTTGTAACTTGTAAACCTGTAACTTGTAACTTGACTTAACTTGATGCTGTTGTGATGGCTAACTTGACTCATATAATCAACTCTGACCCTGTGGGTGTTCATTCTTGCTGCATTGTAAAATCCACTTGTCTTGTCTTGTCTTGCATCATGTCTAGGACGTGACTGCCTGGTTACCACGGTCAGGGATTCGTACTGAATATGGATTAGGCTAATTACTAGATCAAACTATAGTTCATGGAGAATTTCCAGTCACAGGCAATCTCGTTATCTGGGAACTTTTAAACGGACTTGTAGTCTGCCGACGAGTAGGGCACATTTCCAGCACACTGTCATGTGTTGCACCCTCTAAGTCACCTAAGGGTATATCGTCTCCTCGGCGATGTACCCAACCATACTCTCAGCCCGCGGAAGGATAACTGGATAGTCTGCAGGGCTTGGGACTGGGAATTTCTCATTTGCATCTTGCTAGTAATTAGGCTTGTAATAACCCTAGTTAGTTAAGTAGTAAGCCGTAGCAATTGCTTGGCCGTTTGTGTATGGATGGTGTCCAGCTCTGTCTAAGTCTCGTCTAGTCCCTGTACCTAGTACCCCTGAGCATGATTGTTTTACTTATCTTAACAATAAATGGGTAGAGACATAGTGCTATTCAGGCGAAGGGTTACAACCGCGGTCCTTGTTTGGTTTACGGGTTGTAACCTGGCTCCCGGAATGGTTCCACGTCCCTAGTCGTTTATTATCCTATTGTACTCTTTATTACTTGTACTTTTCTTCCATTTTCTTATGTTCTGATATGCTGACTTTTGTTCTTATTTCGTAGCCTCCTTTGTGGCACTTGCTCTTTCTGGGGTTTGATCCAGCTGGTTTTGTGTGGCCAGATTTTGGAGCAGCACCCGAGGATCTACCGAACTTCCAGCCCAATGGTAGCGACTAGAAGGAACCCGGGCTACGAGTGGGTTTTCCATTTTGTTTCACCCACTACATTGTAAATTTATTCTTTTGAGGCGTTTAGCCGACGAGCACCTGTTAGCTCGATGCATCTTTACTTACTGTCTGCCTATGGGCTGTAACATGAATAACAAATCCTAGGGTTGATCATGTATGACTTAACTCTTGCTAGTCCTCGCATTTTGTATGACTAGCTTCATGATCAGCTGAATATGTAATATTTGGGACGCCTTTTATTGTATATTTGGTGGTCTAACATCTTGTAATTATATTACTTGCTTGAGATTGAGACAATAGGCTTGACCTTAAGAGACCGTTGGCTTGTAGTAAACCCTCATATCTAGACAGCCGTGACCGTATGGCGAGGTGGATTCCGTTTCAATACACGTAGCTGGCTATGTTCGTCCCCGCTCTCCAGTATTCTGGTTCTGGGGCGTCACAAGATTATCTTCGTTTTGATATATCATGTCCCACTTAAACTCATTTTCTTGTGCTCTTTTTGCATCGCGCAACTTCGGGTCAATTTAGACTTTTTGATCGATTAAATAATTATTAATTGATTTTCCACTTTTATCTTTGATCATCGTTTGCACGTTGCCGTGACTTTTAATTTGAGAGCACAAGACCAGTCATTTTCCCAGAACCAACTTCTCATGAATGATCTACTCGAGACGCTCTACACCCATGACCTTCGTGTCCCACTCAGACACTCCATTTTGTGCTTCATTTGCTTCGTACAACTTTCGGGTCAATTTAAGCCAATTAATTATCTACCGTAAAACCTGATTTAATTTCCAATTTAATTTCGGGACCCAACATCGATCCAACCTAGTCGACCCAAAGTATGGACATGGCCCACATGAAGCCTACAACCCACATGATACTCGTGTCCCATTTATTTGAGTCCCCACATGTTACTTATTTACCCATGATCATAAACACTTATTTAAATTTAATTATTGCACCATGTCCGATTTTGACCCGACCCGGCTCAACCGAACCCAGTCCAAGCTTCATGTTACCCTCTCTCATGACACCCTCACTCTCCTTGCCCTTGAAAAATATTAAATACCTAGTTTTTTTTACTTCAAATATTTAATGTATATTCCATTGATTCAAATCCCCCAAAATAAATCTAATCCCCTATTTAATTCCAACCCTTGATTCCACTCCATTTAATCCCAACCATCAATCTCCTCATGGCAACACACCCACACCCTCCTAGCCATGTTGCCGGCCCTAACTCTAATAATTCCCTCTCTCTCCCCCTCTCATTTACTATAACACACACACAACACATATCTCTCTCTCTCCCCCTTTATTACACTCACACACACACACATCACCCACTCCTCCATCACCATCAGCACTCTTTCCCCCTCTCCTACACACGAGCAGCTCACCCCCTCTCTCTAAATATCTCTCTAAATATCTATCTCTCTCTATTTCTTACTCTCTCACTTTCTATATATAATATATATATATACACACACAACTCACTCTCTCTCTCTCTCCTCCTTACACTCAACCGACAGCAGCCATTCCTCCTCCATTCGAGCACTCCCCACCATTCTTCTTAAATACTACACCTCCACCACCACTTCGAATACCACAGCCATTCCTCCTCCCATGGCCGAGAGCTCCTCCATCATTCTTCTTCTTCACAAGCTTCTCACCACATCATCAACCACCACCACCATAGCCTACACCATCACCACCTCACCTCGTCGATGCCGTGCTCCGCTGGCCGCCGGCCGCCGTGCCGCCTAGCTGGCCAGCGCAGCCCCCGCAGCAGCAGCAGCTGCGACAAATGTGCAGCAGCGGCCGGAAATGGCGCACAACCGCGCGGTTCAGGCACCGTCGCGGCCGTCGCCGGTGCCGGCAAGCCCCCCCCGGCCGTGCGCGGGTCGGGCGCACCCCCGGGCAGGCCCCCATGGCCACCGCCTTCTCTCCGATGTGATACATAGCCGATTCGTGCGTTTGGCACGGGTTCCCGTCGTGACGCGCTCGGGATGGATCCGAAAATGGCGTTCCGTCGCAGCAATTTTGTGCACATTTTTCGGGAAATCCGACCGTTGGATTGATGATTTCCTTGCTCCGTCTCAATCTCGGTATATAGCTCTTCACTCCCCTCAATTTTTGTCCGTTAATTTTGTCGTTTGATACATCAAAACCGGCCACCAAGTTGACATTTTAAATTATGTTATTTTTGGACAGTTTTGTGGAGCCGACTTCGTCAGCTCGTAACTCCGCCATCGCAGCTCCGTCTGGTGTGCTACCAGTTCCTATGCGTAGCTGGTATAACCCTCTTCCTACCCCTTAAGTTTCGTTTCATTATGAGCACGTTTGATTGGTTGAATTCGATGCCAAAATTGGCCGTCCGAATTCGTAATTTTCAAGTTGTAAAATTCCATTTTTGAACCCAGGACTCTAAATTCAATTTCTGACACCACCAGTAGACTTGTGGCGTCGTTCTGGCACGTTTTCATATAAAGTTTGTTAGATTTGGAAGACGTGGGCCGTGGCACGCATTTCGGTGCAAAGCGGGCCCCACAGTCTGGGTCAACGGGACTTTTTGACGCTGGCTCATCGGAATCCAATTCCGGATATACCGTTGAGTTCGTATCATCATTCTGGACTCGTTGACATATAATTTGCTAGGTTTTAGTGGACATTGGTTCCGACACGCATTTCGGTGCAAGTCGGATACCAATATCCGGGTCAACGGATCATTTTGAGATCGGCTCATCGGAATCCAATTCTGGACATGCCGTTGAGTTCGTATCGTCATTCTGGACTCGTTGACATATAATTTGCTGAGTTTTGAGGACATTGGCTCCGACACGCTTTTTCGTGTAAATCGGAATTTCAATGTCCTGGTCAACGGACCAATTTGAGATCGGGTCAACGGAATCCAATTCTGGATATACCGTTGGGTTCGTATCGTCATTCTGAATTTAAGGACATATAATTTGTTAGGTTTTAGTGGACTTTTATTCCGGCATATTTTTCGGTACAAAGTAGGACCGACATGGACACCGTTTTGACCCAAAATTACCTTTTTGCCCCTGTATCCAAATTAGACTTATGATTAGGCTATCTTAGCAATTTCGACCATTCTGGACACGTTGGTAATGGTTGTTTCACCATCCGACAACATCTGTAGGTTTTCACCCTATTATTATAATCTTTCTCCTTTTGTGGTATTTTGAGATCCATCGATTCCAGTGATTTCACAACCACTGAAATTGAATGTGTTGACCCTGTAGATGTTTATAGAGACTAGATTTGATCCAGTTTGACCATGGTTGACTACTTTGACTGGACGTCGAAGTAGAGTCAACATTTGACCTAGGTTAGACTAGTTTTGACCTTGGTTGACCACAGTTGACTATTTTGTCTAAAAGTCAACCGAAGTCAACCGTAGCCTAAAATTGATTACAACTTGACCAAAGTTGACCAGTTGACCCAAAGTCAACTGTTAGTCAACATTAGTCAAGTTTGACCTAGAGTTGACCCAGAGTTGACCAGTTGACCAAAAGTCAACAGTAAGTCAACCCTTGACTTGCCTTGACCTAGTTTGACTTAGTATGACTTGATTTTACTTCCAAACCCTTATATTGATACAGTATTCCACCTATAGGTCCTTGAGGCACTGTTCTGGGACTCAGTTGACATATTCCACCAGATCGTAGGCGAGTACATTCTCTGATAATATTTTTGTTTTATGATATCGTCTATGTTTCTTGTATTTAGTGTAGATATCCTTGTTCTCTTGATACATTGTTCACACGGATTGGTATTTCTCTGGATCCCGTCATGAGATGTTATTCCTGGTATTCTTCGGTATATGTGCAAGTCTTTCTTGTTTCGTGTGCATTGTATAGACTCGATTCCTGCGAAGGCTAGCTACCCTATCAGAGAATCGTGCGTCATGATGTGTCATGGTTGGATCCACTATACTAGTCGGGGGAAACGGGGAGTATTAGTGTAGATATGTGGTCAAAGCCTATTGTGCACCCCTTGTGCACCTATCGATTGTGAGTGTTGATCATACACCCCACGTATGGTTAGCCAGGCCTGTTACTATTGTGCAATATCCCAAGCCGGCCACATGTCGTAGCTAGTACTCACACACCTAGATAGATGATTCTTGATTCTTGTACATGCCATGATCAGTTTTACTTGCCTTGTTTTAGCTCTAGATTTATAGCTTACCTTGCCATGATACTCACATGTACATTTCATGATTTCTTGTATATTCTCTCTATTTACTGCTACATTTTCAATATCGTCTAATTAGAACTGTTATTTGAGATTTGTGCTCATTCCATCCTGACTGTATATGTTGACAAAATTTTAGGAGTAGTTGTGCCCTGAGTATTGGACTTCAGGATGTTGCTAGCTGGGGTGGTTCTCGGTATTCTTCACCGTGAGTTGTCTCTCAGGAGTTCTAGGTCTGGTAGTCATTTAGTTTATTATTGTTCCTTCTGTTTTATTCTTGTCTCATATGATCTTTGTAGATTCTAGTTATTCTAGTGATATTGTTATTGTTCTTGTTTCATCTTCCTTAGTTTTTGTGATGTGATACGAGTACCTTTATAGTTATGGATCTTTAGATGATGTAGTTAGTATTGGGTACTTGACAGCGCTCTACCGCCGATACTGCGACGTAGGTTGGGCGTGGCCCACGTATTCGCACCGTATATCCGGGTGCGGGTCGTGACACGTTTTTGTGATGGCCCATGCAGGTCAGTCTTTACAATTAATGCGAAGTCGTGGTGGTACTTGAGCTTATCTGTACTACTACGAGCCTGTCCTAGGATTAAGGTTGAGTCATGGAATATTTTAGGATTTTGGTACTCAGTCACATATTAGGAACTCTTGGTAGATTCCAGAGATGACCCCTGGGAATCTTATTCGAAAGCTTTTCAAATCTTTTTCCACTTCGTCTTGATTTTTGAAATATTTGTCCGTATCAAACTTTATTCTTCTTGGGATGAGTTGTGGATCCCAGAGGGAAGGTATACGTTGAACTTATATATATCCTCTGGGTTGAGAATCAAATATGATTTGCCAATCTTTATATCAAGGTTGAGATTATTTAGATTATATTTCAGAACTTTCAATCTTGACCTAGATAGTACCTTAGGGACTTCTCCTGAGAACTTTTTCTAAACCCTGCATCGGAATCTGTTTTCGCTAGTTTCTATTTACTTATCCTTGATTCGTCGTTGAATTTTGAATCTTGATGTTCGTTCGTTGTTGACTTTGACTTTGTATATAAGATCAGTTTTTTTTATGAATTGAGTTAAGATATTCTGATAAACATATTCGATGAGAACAATAAATGTCTACTTTATTTATGGAGTTTAGAATTTATCGCAGTCATACTAGCTAGCACGACAGGGACGTGGAGCCTGATGTTGGATATACTATCCTAGTTATGGAATTTAGATTTTCTTGCAGCCATACCGGTTGGCGTGGTAAGGAATCTAGATGACATAATTATAGAGTGTATACCCAAGTTATGGAATCCATCGTTTATTGCAGCTATGCTTACTAGCGTGGCAAAAATTCTGGCAACATAATTTCAGAAAGACGTGTATGGTTATCAGACTGTATCTTAAATCGGATCACTTCGTTATGACCGGATGAGCAAGAACAAATTCTTATCATCATTCTTCCCCGTCTTGGTTAACTCTGTCTATCTACAGCCTAACTAGGATTTTCTCGACATGATTATTTTGTGTTCCATCTTTCATATGATTTGACTAAACTCTTCTTCGCTAGCCTCTTGGGTAATTCTTCTTGTCCTTTCCGGTAATTATTAAAAGTGCCTCATGGATTGATTCAAGGAAAGTTCGAAAAGTAATTTATCCTTGTATTACGGAATCGAAAGTTTGCATCCAGAGAAATACTGGTGAGGCATGACTTCGGATAACGGCATCATGGTTAAATAAGTTTCTCGAATTCTACTTGGACCACTTCCTAAGCATTTTGACTAACATCTTCTCCTTTATTTTGCAAAAATTATTTGGAAATATTTTACGGACCAAGTGAGTATTGGTTATCTACAAACCATTTACTTATGATTGGAGGATAGATCGATATATGGAATGAAATAGAAGGAGAAAACATTGCGTGCAAGATCGGAAGATAGTAGGAACAAAACATGGACATATGTACATAGGTAATATATAATTCGGTAAATGAATTAAGAGTTTGAATTTGAGGGTTTATATTCAGGAGTTCTTGAGTAAAAGAGAGAAGGCTCAATGCCAAGAATAGGTTTTGAATGTATAATTTCATGGAGCTTGTGATTAATAGGATAAAGATACTTAGGACGGGATAAGGAAACAAACAAATTGATATTGAGATTGGAATTTTGGTTGATGGCCAATCATTGTTGATATATACGTATCTCGAGGATGACCTATATTTTAGAGTATATGTAAATGTTCTTATTGATATGAAGATTCTAAGGGGTAAAATAACATAGTTTTTATGGAAGAAGCTTGTTGAACCTGAACCAAATGATTGTAGAGAGAAACAGCATAGGTAATCACAAAGGTAGCAGATTGAGTACTGTAGCCATAGCAGTTGCATGTTTTAGCTTGACCTATTGGATGATTTTAATTTCGAGGACGCAATTTTTATAAGGTTGGTAGGATGTAAGCCCCCTGAATTTCCGAAATTTATTTTTGATTTTCTAAATAAATTATTTTCGATAATTCATTTTGATTTAATTAATTTTGATCATTAAATGCTCTTTACCGTGACTTTGATTTCTAGAGTATCAGGGATGCCAGTCTCTGGAAACTTTCTTCTTGAAGTTTGTAGTAGACGAGATTATCTTCGTTTTGATATATCATGTCCCACTTAAACTCGTTCCCTTGTGCTCTTTTTGCATCGCGCAACTTCGGGTCAATTTAGACCATTTGATCGATTAAAAAACTATTAATTAATTTTCCACTTTTATCTTTGATCATCGTTTGCACTTTGCCGTGACTTTTAATTTGGGAGCACAAGACCAGTCATTTTCCCAGAACCAACTTCTCAAGAATGATCTACTCGAGACGCTCTACACCCATGACCTTCGTGTCCCACTCAGACACTCCATTTTGTGCTTCATTTGCTTCGCACAACTTTCGGGTCAATTTAGGCAAATTAATTATCTACCGTAAAACCTGATTTAATTTCCAATTTAATTTTGGGACCCGACATCGATCCAACCTAGTCGACCCAAAGTATGGACATGGCCCACATGAAGCCTACAACCCACATGATACTCGTGTCCCATTTATTTGAGTCCCCACATGTTACTTATTTACCAATGATCATAAACACTTATTTAAATTCAATTATTACACCATGTCCGATTTTGACCCGACCCGGCTCAACCGAACCCAGTCCAAGCTTCATGTTACCCTCTCTCATGACACCCTCACTCTCCTTGCCCTTGAAAAATATTAAATACCTAGTTTTTTTCCACTTCAAATATTTAATTTATATTCCATTGATTTAAATCCCCCAAAATAAATCTAATCCCCTATTTAATTCCAACCCTTGATTCCACTCCCATTTAATCCCAACTATCAATCCCCTCATGGCAACACACCCACACCCTCCTAGCCATGTGGCCGGCCCTAACTCTAATAATTCTCTCTATCCCCCTCTCATTTATTGTAACACACACACAACACATATCTCTCTCTCCCCCTTTATTATACTCACACACACACATCACCTACTCCTCCATCACCATCAGCACTCTTCCCCCCCTCTCCTACACACGAGCAGCTCACCCCCTCTCTCTAAATATCTATCTCTCTCTATTTCTCACTCTCTCACTTTCTATATATAATATATATATATATATATATATATATATATATATATATATATATATATATATATATATATATATACACACATACACAACTCACTCACTCTCTCTCTCCTCCCTACACTCAACCGACAACAACCATTCCTCCTCCATTCGAGCACTCCCAACCATTCTTCTTCAACACTACACCTCCACCACCACTTCGAACACCACAGCCATTCCTCCTCCCATGGCCGAGAGCTCCCCCATTCTTTACAAGCTTCTCACCACATCATCAACCACCACCACCATAGCCTACACCATCACCACCTCACCTCGCCGCTGCCGTGCACCACTGGCCGCCGGCCGTCGCGTCGCCTAGCTGGCCAGTGCAGCCCCCGCAGCAGCAGCTGCTGCGACAAATGCGCAGCAGCGGCCGGAAATGGCGCACAACCGCGCGGTTCAGGCGCCGCCGCGGCCGTCGCCAGTGCCGGCGAGCCCCCCCTCCGGCCGCGCACGGGCCGGGCGTACCCCCGGGCAGGCCCCCATGGCCACCGCCTTCCTCCCCGACGTGATACATAGCCCATTCGTGCGTTTGGCACGGGTTCTCGTCGTGATGCGCTCGGAATGGATCCGGAAATGGCGTTCCGTCGCAGCGACTTTGTGGACATTTTTTGGGAAATTTGACCGTTGGATCGATGATTTCCTTGCTCCGTCTCAATCTTGGTATATAGCTCTTCACTCCCTCAATTTTCGTCCGTTAATTTTGTCGTTTGATACATCAAAACCAGCCACCAAGTTGACATTTTAAATTGTGTTATTTTTGGACAGTTTTGTAGAGCCGACTTCGTCAGCTCGTAGCTCCGCCATCGCAGCTCCATCTGGCGTGATACTAGTTCCTATGCATAGCTGCTATAACCCTCTTCCTATCCCTTAAGTTTTGTTTCATTGTGAGCACGTTTGATTGGTTGAATTCGACGCCACAGTTGGCCGTCCGAATTCGTAATTTCCAAGTTGTAAAATTCTATTTTTTTGACTCGGGACTCCGAATTCAATCTCTGACACCAGCAGTAGACTCATGGTGTTGTTCTGGCACGTTTTCATATAAAGTTTGTTAGATTTGGAGGACATGGGCCCTAGCACGCATTTCGGTACAAAGTGGGCCCCAAAGTCTGGGTCAACAGGACTTTTTGACGCCGGCTCATCGGAATCCAATTCCGGATATACCGTTGAGTTCGTATCATCATTCTGGACATGTTGACATATAATTTGCTAAGTTTTTGTGGACATTGGTTTCGGCACGCATTTCGGTGCAAGTAGGATACCAATATCTGGGTCAACGGGTCATTTTTAGATCGGCTCATCGAAATCCAATTTTGGACATACCGTTGAGTTCGTATCGTCATTATGGACTCGTTGACATATAATTTACTGAGTTTTGAGGACATTGGCTCCGACACGCTTTTTCGTGCAAATCGGAATTTCAATGTCCTGGTCAACGGACCAATTTGAGATCGGGTCAACGGAATCCAATTCTGGATATACCGTTGGGTTCGTATCGTCATTCTGAATTCGTGGACATATAATTTATTAGGTTTAGTGGACTTTTATTTCGGCATATTTTTCGGTGCAAAGTAGGTCCGACACGGACACCGTTTTGATCCGAAATTACCTTTTTGCCCCTGTGTCCAAATTGGACTTATGGATAGGCTATCCTAGCTATTTCGACCATTCTGGACACGATGGTAATGGTTGTTTCACCATCCGACAACATCTGTAGGTTTTCACCCAATTATTATAATCTCTCCTTTTGTGGTATTTTGAGATCCATCGATTCCAGTGATTTCACAACCACTAAAATTGAATGTGTTAACCCTGTAGATGTTTATACAGACTAGCTTTGACCCAGTTTGACTATGGTTGACTACTTTGACTGAACGTCGAAGTAGAGTCAACACTTGACCTAGGTTAGACTAGTTTTGACCTTGGTTGACCACAGTTGACTATTTTGACTAAAAGTCAACCGTAGCCTAAAATTGATTAGAACTTGACAGAAGTTGACCAGTTGACCCAAAGCCAACTGTTAGTCAACATTAGTCAAGTTTGACCTAGAGTTGACCCAGAGTTGACCAGTTGACCAAAAGTCAACTGTAAGTCAACCCTTGACTTGCCTTGACCTAGTTTGACTTAGTATGACTTGATTTTACTTCCAAACCCTTATATTGATACAATATTCCACCTATAGGTCCTCGAGGCACTGTTCTAGGACTCAGTTGACATATTCCACCAGATTGTATGCGAGTACATTCTCTGATAATATTTCTGTTTTATGATATCGTCTATGTTTCTTGTATTTAGTGTAGATATCCTTGTTCTCTTGACACATTGTTCACACGGATTGGTATTTCTCTGGATCCCGTCATGAGATGTTATTCCTGGTATTCTTCGGTATATATTGTGCAAGTCTTTCTTGTTTCTTGTGCATTATATAGACTCGATTCCTGCGAAGGCTAGCTACCCTCTCAGAGAATCGCACGTCATGATGTGTCATGGTTGGATCCACTATACTAGTCGGGGGAAACGGAGAGTATTAGTGTAGATATGTGGTCAAAGCCTATTGTGCACCCCTTGTGCACTTATTGATTGTGAGTGTTGATCATACACCCCACGTATGGTTAGCCAGGCCTGTTACTATTGTACAATATCCCAAGTCGGCCACATGTCGTAGCTAGTACTCACACACCTAGATAGATGATTCTTGATTCTTGTACATGCCATGATCAGTTTTACTTGCCTTGTTCTAGCTCTAGATTTACAGCTTACCTTGCCATGATGCTCACATGTACATTTCATGATTTCTTGTATATTCTCTCTATTTACTGCTACGTTTTCAATATCGTCTAATTAGAACTGTTATTTGAGATTTGTGCTCGTTCCATCCTGACTGGATATGTTGACAAAATTTTAGGAGTAGTTGTGCCCTCAGTATTGGACTTCAGGATGTTGCTAGCTGGGGTGGTTCTCGGTATTCTTCACCGTGAGTTGTCTCTCAGGAGTTCTAGGTCTGGTAGTCATTTAGTTTATTATTGTTCCTTCTGTTTTATTCTTGTCTCATATATTGCTTGTAGATTCTAGTTATTCTAGTGATATTGTTATTATTCTTGTCTCATCTTCCTTAGTTTTTGTGATGTGATACGAGTACCTTTATAGTTATGGATCTTTAGATGATGTAGTTAGTATTGGGTACTTGACAGCACTCTACCGACGATACTGCGGCGTAGGCTGGACGTGGCCCACGTATTCGCACCGTATATCCGGGTGCGGGTCGTGACAAAACCCTCAAAAACCGGTGCAATATAATTTTGGGTATCTTTATAAACATCTAAACTTAGGGTGTTTGGAGATTTTTTTTATTTATATCTTTATCAAAAAGAATATAACTACAACGGTTAGTATCTTCCATATTTTTTTTCTCGTATGTGTTTCTCTTGAGGTTCCATATGACAGCTACTTCATCCAAGGTGAGTTTTTAAATTTTGCAGTCCACTTGATGTGGTAGTAAATGATTGTTATAAAATTTTTGCGGTCCATTTAATATGGTAGTAAATATTTTGTTCTCAACATTTATGATTTATTAGTTGCCAAACCATTTTATGCTTGCAAGTTATATGTGTGTATAAGCTATTGTTTTGTAGGGCAATATATAATCTTTCTTTGGGAGGGCTTACGTTTGAATATGGCAAATAAGCAATTTTGTTGTTTTAAAAAACTTTCAGAACTGCTAGTTAATAAATTACCAAGTATTGGTTAAATTTGTTTACAAACTGCTACTTAAAATGTCCAAAATCGGACCCTCTTATAACCGTTTATAGCCAGTACTTTAAACGCACCCCATAACCGCCCAACTATTGTCAAGCAGACCCTTAAGTTTTATTAATAAGACCTATGATTAATCTAGGAAATTACTAAGGGCAGCACACAACTGATACATGCTATCACAGTTTAATAAAAATGTCATTTTTATACAAAAATTAGGATTTTGTTAACATGTGCCATAAGGATACATTGATAAATGTGTAATTTATATTGATAATATCACTAGCACATTTATCAATGCATCTTTTACATAAAATGTGTATTGATAAATATAAAATATGCATTGATAATGTTGATAAATGTGCTAGTGAAAATATTCATATAAAATACACATTTATCAATGTGTTAACGTGTGCCCTTAGGACAAATGTTAACAAAACCCCCAAAATATTCTTAAAAAAATGTTAGGGACTATCACATTTTTTGTATAAAAGAAAAAAACTTCTCTCACTTCTCCACTTATCTTCTTTCTCTCCTCCAACTCTCTAAATAGAAAAGTGATGGAGATCTAAATCCCTAGAAATTTGTGTGGTCCAAATTCCTAAACCCTAATATTTCCTGAATCCCCTCATTCCGAGTCATGTACTCTCTAAAATCTCTTACCAAGCTTCTCAAGCTTGTTTTCATGCTATAAAACAAATCATTCCCAACAATATAGAAGAGATGATGGGGATCTAATTCGACGAAGTGATTGTATCGAATACCTACCTCGCATTATTGAATATTTCGAAGAACCTGATCAGGTAGCTAGCCCTAGTTTACTTCATTCAATTTAGTCCAAAAATGTCAAAGATCGCACCTGGAAGTATAAGGACTATCAAAATTATGACAGTCCTATATATATAACTCTATATCCTAGGACTATCCTGGAAGTCTTCATTGTTATTAGGACTGTCAAAATTCTGGCAGTTCTTATTTACATGTGTAGGATCTAGTTAGGATACGGGTTTGTTTGTTTTGTAGTTAGCTACTTATTTTCAATTTAATATACAAATAGTGTTAGTTGAGAAATTGTCTAGCTGTGGGGTTGCACATGCCAGGTTTTATCCACCATACAACTAAAAAAAATGAGAATAACAAGTCAATACTATGGACAATTGTATAACGCTCGAATGATATCGAAGGCTACAGTACGAGAGGAAGAATGGCGATGCCTATTCTTTCTTATTTTGGGCTCAACCTGATTGCACCCACTTGGCGCAGTTCTATTTTGGAAGATAGTAGCATATACAGAGTGCAATGTATCTATTTGTTTCATTTTGGCGAAGCTACTGAAAAAGTAAAGCATGTATTTTGAAGAAATGAATACTTCCATTATAAATTTTGATATTTTTTATATTGCCAATATAGATAAAGAAATTATCAATACTTCAAAAAAATTAAGTGACGACCGAGGCTGATATATTTTTGCATATGATACAACACTAGCAATATATGATGACATTTTAGGCTATATTCAAAGCAATCATATGTTTTAAGACTTAGTCAGTATATAACTCTTTGTCCTTGGTAGTCCTAACAACAATTAGAACTACCAGAATCCTGAAAGTCCTAGGACATAGAGTTATATAACTCGGTCCTAGGACTGTCAGAAACTCTCTATCCTATGGCTTTCAGAAACTCTTTGTCCTATAACTGTCAGGATCCTGACAGTCCTGAATGTCGTTAGGACTGCCAGAATACTGATAGTCCTAGAGAGTGATATAATTCTATGTCCTAGGACTGCCAGGATTCTGACAGTCCTAGAACAGAGTATTATTTAGTAGTAATGAACATCACAGAAGTCTCAAGGCACAAATACATAACATTGTGAAAGAAATATACCATTACAAAAATACATGCGAGGAAATGGTCTGATACGAGACTGATATCCCACATAATGCTAAGATTAGAGTCACATAAAGTCAAATAGACAAACCATGAATTTAGTTAATACAAGCCAGAAAGTCACATAAAGTCAAATAGAATTTTAGTTCATACAAGCCATCAATATAAACATTCAACTCTCTCCCATATCCTCGTGCTTCTTTGTGCATCTCTCCACCTCATCAAATATGGAGAACTCTTGGGGATTGTTGAAATCCAACAATTGCTCACTCACTTCTTTCTATTATTTTTTTTTCGTTGCACCTAGACATAGACTTGCCAAACTTCTTGGCTTTGTGTTCATGTACATGCTTAAAACCAAAAATTTATTAAGTAGATAAAATATATGCAACCTTTAAATGCTACAAACAACAAATTATTTGTTACCATTTTAGTTAATGCCAAAAGTTAGGCACATTTTGTCAGTTAGCGGTATTGTATCGATGTCTCACACTCTTCACGATGATCGGGGTTCACCACCCTTAGGTGCCTTTCTTTACGATAGCAGTGCAGGTAGATCATCGCTACAATCCAACATATGCGAACCATTCTTTCTCATTCCTCCAACCTAGTAAGTTTCAGCGTCACTGGTCCCAAGATACCAATGCGTTGTTGTAAACTCCCGGCACATAATTTAAAGTCACTGCACCAATACCAGTGCCCCAAGCCAGAATTGTAGCAAACTATACATGTAGTGCTTTGGGACCTTTAGAAGGTTGCATAAGATGTGTATTACAAGTATTTGATATAGTTCCACCATTCTGAATGGTTATTAATAGAGGTTTGATTTTCTTTGACTTAAGGAGGATAAGATAAGCAGAAAAGGAGATGAATCTCATTTCATGTATTCTAACAGGTCCCCTTCTGATCGTTTTCTCCATGCCATTTCCAATGTTCATACAATGATCTCGAGCAGGCTTTATTGGTATGTTTTTCTTTTTATTTATCCGTTGTGTTAGTTCTATATTGTTCTCATTTTAAAACGATTCTTGTTTGCTATCACCATCATCACGAAATCTAGTAATAGTTCCAGAATGATATTAATATTTTTATTGTTATAGTTATAAGATTTCTACCTATTAAGATAGAAGTAAACTAGTTTGCTATCACTTAATAATTGTGAAATTTGATCATATGCCAGAATAATATTAGTATCTAATATTAATACATGCTTGCTACCTGTGCAACATGGTAAGATGATATAGAGAATGTAGCCACACACTATCACATATTCAGAATAAGAAACTTTGCTAACCTGGAGAATTACCTCATCAGACAACAAATTTCTGAGATTGCCTACAGTGACAACATGATGCTCTTTTTAGGTTTATGCCTTAGATGTAAACCATAGTTTGCAATATCGGCCGATATGGATCCGGATCCGATACAGCTAATACCGATATAGTTTAGCATGTCCCAATCATACCGACTGATATACGATATTGACCAATACCTACATTGAGGGTCTTTTTTCCAATCAATTCGGCAAAAGAAAATTGAACGAAAAAGATCAACTAGTAGCAACGGTGTAAAAGCATAATAAAGTTGTAAAATCATGTAAAAGAAAAAAACTTATCTATCGCATATAAATCAATCGGCAATGTGACAACTATTCATTCAACCTAATAAGAAATAACACTAAAAATACTTAAAATTATGCATAAATGTATAAAATATATTGTCTAAAATATTAATAATCTATTAATTATTATTTGCTTTTCGATACCAGAAAGTCCGATACTCCAATCCGAAACTGCCGATCCTGTCGATACCGTCGATCCCGATACTCATAGAAATGATCCGATACTCATTCCGATACCGTTATTGCGAACCTTGGTTCCAAGGTTACATTCACGAAGCGAAGTAAAGTAGTCCTTTCGGGGAGTAGCATGGTAGGAGGCACCAAAATCAATCACCCATTCCGAGTCTTGGCAAGTAAGATTTGCATATTCTTCTATACATGCCGAAAAAGCACAATTTCATTGTCGCTGACAAAGGCTGTACTTTCATTCTTTTTTTATTGGTCCTCTCTTCCTTTTGTTCTCGATTGAACTTGTGGCATTTCCGTTTTATGTGTCCACTCTTACCACAGTAATAACAACTGATGTCCTTCCTAGACTTTGATGTTTCTCTTAACTTCTCTCGGTTCTGAGGCTGTCGTCTTTTGCTCCTCCCTTTATTCTCGGTAACCAGCGCATGAGAATAAGAGGATCCGGATGATTTTTTCGGATTTCTTCATTCAAAATGCTGCTTGTAACTTGGTTCATGGATACAATTCCGTCAAGTGCGGAGTTACTAAGAGACAGTACCAAAATAAGTCACTTTAGCGACGCCTAAAAATGTCGCTAAAGTGAAAGAAAATGTCGCTATTCATAATTAGCGACAAAGTTAGTGACGAAATATCTTTGTCACGTATTTTCTAGTCGCTAACACAAAAAATGTCGCTATTGGTTGCTATTGCAACGTATGCTAGCAACGCAGCCACGTCGCTATATTTTTAGTGGATAGTGACGTTTACCGATGCGATGTTGCTAATCAGCAACGTATGTTTTCATTGCTAAATGTCGTCAAAAGTTCAGAATTTAGCGACGTAATTTGCGATGTTTAGTGACTATTTTGCTGATGTGGCAAAGTTTGCCATGTCAACAAATTAGCGATATTGCTAATCAACTTTGCTGACATGGCGAAGTTTGCCATGTCAGCAAATTAGCAACGTCTAGCGACTGTTAGCGACTTCTGTGATACATGATAGAGACGTTCGGATACACGTTTAGCGACGTTTGTTCTCGTCGCTAGACGTCGCTGAACGTCGCTAAACTACAAAAACAGAATTATGTTTCTTGTTTTCCATCCAAAATCTACCTGGAGTTTAAATTACAGTTTACAAATTGTAGACCCGGAGTAACCCTCCATAGAATTTTCTGGGTTCGTCGACCCCTTCGGTGGAACACTCAACACCAGTAAAACAATATAGAGAAATGATGAAAATACACTACCAATAATCAAATAAACAGAATCAAATGATAAGAAAGATAAGAAAGACATAAGATAGTCGGGTGGAGGCAAATCCACTACCAAACGGCTATAAGAAGAATTTGTCCAATAATATTCCAACAATGATAACACATACTGTCACTAATTGTATAAAATAAATACATAAAGACCCATGAATGGGTCATCAAACCACAACATAACACAACAATATGTCTAATGAAGAACTACGGCTGGTCAGCAGCAGGAGGAGGAGGAGTACGGCCCTACATCTGGGACAACATGAACCTATACTGGTCCGGTATCAGTGTCACCAGTGACAACTCATCAATAGCAGGAGGAGGATGCAGTGGAACCGATACAATCGGTGTCGATGCCGATGCACGATCAGAAAGCGTCTCCTTCATGGCTAGCGTTCTAGAGTTACAGGAATCCATAACAGCTGCCAGCCTCGAAAGCTGATCGCCCATGGCCAGCTGCGTCCCTTGTGCCGCCTGAACGGCACGATTCGTCCTCTCATTCATCTCTTTCATGGTGTGCTCGAGCATATCAAATCGTGCGTTGAGCGCCACATCGTCTGTCTGTGGCTGAGACTAGGGCTGCTCTGCAATCCTCTGCAACATCTTGTCACACAGCACAGCAACCTGGCGACGCAAGCTCTCCTCGACTCGGGCCGACTCCTGTGAGGGCTGTGGGAAATGCACACTGCCAGAGGGGGCCCTGGATGACTGCGTCGCCACAAAGGCGCCATAGGATCCCGTACCACGTATGTATGTCATGCCCCGATTCCGTAGAGTCATTCATTATCTTAGAATCGATTGTCCTCGCTTGGGCGTGATGCCGTACAAGTCTGGTATTGCACTTGTACAAGGCAAAGACGGTATATAATTGATTTATCTTCAAATAGGAACACATCGCAGCAGCACAAGCAGACAAATTGAAGATAAAGGGGACATATCTTTCTAATCAAAATAGAAATACATTACTGATTCGGTAGCAGCGGAGATAAGTAGATAACTTGAAGTCGTACAGAGATATATAAGAATGTATTCGCTTTTTTTAATAATTGAAGTAGAGTACAGGACTTGTAATGGAATACAATAGGGGTGAGTATTCGGTTTATTCGGTTCCAACCGAACCGAATAACCGAAAACGAATTGGACCCGAAACCGAATAAGCAAAACCGAAATCGAACCGAATTGGTCAATAACCGAACCGAACCGAATTAAATCGGTCGGTTTTTTGGTTTATTCGGTTTTTGGGTTTATTTGTGTTTTTTTGTAATATATATAATAACTAATATACCTAGATATATTTATTATATACGATAGTATATACCCATATATACTATATATATATATATATATATATTATATATATTCTAGATATATAATTTCTTTTTATACCTATATATATATATATATATATATATCTATATATAGATATATATATATATATATATATATATCTAATATATAATATTATAAATTATAGATATATACTATTAATTATAGGTATACTATAGATATATATAATATATATATTATATATATAATATATATTATATAGATATATAATATATATATAATATATATATATATATATCTATATATATATATATATATATATATATAGTATATACCTATAATTAATAGTATATCTCTATAATAATATATATATATATATATATATTATATATATATATATATAGATATATATATATAATATATTATAGGTATATACTATTAAAATATATATATATATATAGTATATACCTATAATTAATATATATATATATATATATATATATATATATATTATAATATATATATATATATATATATATATATATAAACTAAATTTTTGTTTTCGATTTTGGACCGAAACCGAAACCCAAAATCGAAACCGAAACCGAATAAGAAAATTTAGTATTTTCAAAACCGAAACCGAACCGATTTTTTTAAAATCGAACCGAATCTCTTATTCGGTTTGGTTTTCGGTTCAAAACCGAATAATGCTCACCCCTAGAATACAAAGTTTACAACACATCTCACCTTACATTGATAGCCAACTGAACATCTTCCATAAAGCTTACATTGGATACTTTGATACATTGTATTACAACTCGATATACCAACTTAGCTTACAACTCACCTGGTACAACAGATTTACAATGTTTCATACATTATGCCCTTTATAAACAGAAAATATCATCTTTTGCAAGGAGAGCTTCTGCATGTCCAACAAATCCTCGACGCCGCGGGATCGATCAAGCCAATCTTCGTGTACAAAAGTTTCCAAGCACGAGCACCTAAAAAGAGTGCCAACAACGTGGGTCAGTACATCATCTATGTACTGGCGAGCAGAATCCAGCCTACTCGTCTAAACCGACACTAAGTGGTCAATTTTAGAAAGCATTTATTTGAGTGATCTTTCTAGCTGGAGTCTAGCATCAATTACAGTTCATGAGCTGAAACATTGAAGTAAGTAAACATGTTATAGCATGATATAGTATTTCTTTGTGTAAGGCATCATCTAAGAAACATTGAGTTTACAAGCTAAGCATGTTATGGTAATATTTTGTAAGGCATCGTTTAGCATACTTGGTGTTATCGTTCAACAAATTATGGCAATATTCTAAAAAGGCATCATCTTATCATCGTTGATATCAACATGTTAAGAAATCAAGTTGAATTCAACATGTAAATAGTCATATCACATTTAAGTGATTTCTTACCGATAGCCGACTCCCTCGCACCAGTATGAAAATATAGGATAATATGATATACTTACTATGTCTGCACAAAACATTCGTTAGCATGCATCCTGACTACATGGTCGTTGGTGAAACTGCACCATAAAGGACTTTTCAACCGGTATTACGACGCACCATTCCAGGGTAGGTTACAAGCATAGTCGAATGTCCCGTAATACCTCGTGCCACTATAGCACGACCAATGTTTTCTCCCGGGTCGAATCGGTCCCAGCGCCCCAAGTACCGTTCGAGGAAACTTACTCAGACTTGTACAAGTATGTCCATGACCATGCGAATGCTTTTCAACTCGATAAACACAGGTGCATGGTAGAACAACTAAAAGTAAGCAAAGTCAACAGTTTAACATCTCATATTCCAAACGTGTTCAACGACTAATCATTCCATCATTACCATCATTCCACTTGGTGATCGCTATGATCCCAAGCCTCATCATTTCATGTTCTTATTTCATCGCATCAGAGCATTTCTCACATCATTCCTTTCAAATAGGAATAAACAACATCTTATTTCTCATAGGGGCATTTCATATTCATTCAGTGTTATGGGAACAAGCAATATTTCACATCTTATAACAGTTACACAGAGTGTACATAATTCAAGTGTTTCATTCATTTCATTGGGTCAATAGCATAGCCAGTTCATTTTTCATTCTATCATTCATAAAGCATCTCATTATTCTAGTGTTTTATTTATTTCA
This sequence comes from Iris pallida, assembly GCA_029216955.1. Taxonomy (NCBI): domain Eukaryota; kingdom Viridiplantae; phylum Streptophyta; class Magnoliopsida; order Asparagales; family Iridaceae; genus Iris; species Iris pallida. The sequence goes on along the minus strand of JANAVB010009400.1, from coordinate 6,862,808 downwards.
ACAACATTAAGTATAAAGGACAATGTTATCAATTCATTCTCAGGCATCAAGTCACATTAGCAGTTCAAGTGTTATTTATTTCAATACTAGGCAACATATGCATCTCTATTTCCAGCAACTAAAACATGGTACATTTAGGGACAATTCATAACATCACAATAATCCATTTTATTAAGCATGGAGGAGTAGGAAGGAGGAAGGATAGTTCCACTCACTTGCATAAAGGGTCTCCTTGTTTCGATCACACACATTTCCACTAAGTGTAGCTCCACCAGCGAACCACGTTCTAATACCATTCCGTCTAGCCAACTAAGAGAGACTGCGTCAGTCTCAATTCTCCTGATTTTTAACCCAAGTCATGGTCCAACATTCTGATCGCATCTAATAAGCCAACCAAATGCCTCGCATGGAGCGGGGCATTACAATGTACCCCTCTGAAGACTACCAACGACGGTCATCCAGATCTCGTCCTCCCACTAAGGGCCGAGAGGGCTATGAGGAAGTACCAGCCCCTCCCTCTGCAGGTGCACTAGCACTCGCACGCTCATGTAGCCTAACAAACTCATCATAGAAAGGCACGTATCTCGATAAGCATAATATTTGCTATCTAATGTCTAAGTCATAGTTGCTAATGTCTAAGGTACTTACTAATAACTATATGGATATCTATTGCATATTTTCTAAGTTATATTAAAGTTAATGAAACGTAAAGTAATGCTTACATAGCTCTACGTGGCCCTATCATCGATAAGCTTTCCGTCCTTCCGATGGGTAGCCAGGAAGACGGTCATCATGTTGGCGTCTTCACCCTTCTGTATCTGTTATAATAATTTATTTGTTTTTGAAATTAAATATTTTATTTCTACTTTTATTAAAATAATATATATTCAGTAAAATATATACCAGGCGACAAAAATGTTCTGTCATGGAAATCAAGCCACCACACTACTTCTCTGTCCTCGTCCTAGCCGTCTTTACCTTCTCCGACCGTTCCTTGTACCTAGTATCGTCGAATCTAGCCCTCATCGCAATCTACTGCTTGGACGTGATCCAACCTTGGATCGGTCTTCCGGAGTGCTCTCGAGCCTTCTGGTCGTCGATCGCATCACAGATCAAATTGGCAGCAACTGCAGAAAATTGATTTTCGATCATCTCAGCCCGGTGTAGTAGATAAAAATATATTTTCTACAAGAATTAAAATAGTTAGTTATATAATATGCATAAAAGATGATTGATATTAAAAGTAATATACTTTAGTTACCTTGAAGTGGACAAACCAGAATGCCTTCCTCTCGTCCGAGGCATTCGAGTAGTTGATCCAAGGGCCACCGTAGTTTGACCTTAGAAATAGCCTCAGTGCCCTCTGAACCGACAGGGAACGATATCTATACAACAATAATTATATTCATAAATATATAGATATATGTATAAATTAATGTTAACTAATTAACTTATTTTGTAGGCCCGTCAGACCAAATCTCTATCATCGTCTTGTCCGGAGGGGGCGCATGGGGGATCGCTCTGAATAGAAGACGGAGTAGGTTCGACCTCCGCCATCTGCTCCTCCGTCTCCATAGGGTCGTCCACATGAGGAACGTTGGATGGGGTAGTAGTCTCAGGCCTGGAACTGTCCGTCCCAGGAGTACTGCCACGTACCGTCGACGTAGTCGGAGATATGACTGGTCGGTACACTGGGGTACTCGGAGACGAGGGTCCAGAACCATTATCCGATAACGGAGGAGCACTCCGTCCACCGATGGAACCTCTACCTGGACGGGGTGCTCCCTATCTTGGGAATGACCGAGGTACGATCCTTTTCGTCCTGCCATACCTGATAATAACATATGATAAAAAAAGATATATACAAGAAATGTAATACATATTCTAACTCAAATAATCATGCATTTAACAAATCATAATTTACAAAAAATAGACCCGGAGCAACCCTCGTTGAATTTCTAGATAATAACCAAGTCTAGATAATAACCATAAAGTCATCCAGAAACATCCAAGTCTAGATAAACATCCAAAGTTCTATAAAAACAACCAAGTCTAATCCAGAAATAAGTGTACCGGAGACAAATCTGGTCAAAAGTCATATCATATGTCACGACCCGTACCCGCTTTTCGGACGCGAGCTCGTGAACAAGCCAGCTACGTATCGAGCGGACTCCAGCCCAACCCGAATACATAACGATGTCTGGACTATGTAATGGGTCTAATCATGGCAAGGCTATACTATATCTCAATCCACAATAAGAATATGAAACATGAATGAACACTATGGGTTGTGGTCTACAGCCCACTAACATACATGTCCGATTAGACTCCAAGAAATAACATGAGTCTATAAAGTAAGCTAACAGCAGAGTACATCATGATAAGGAATGAAAGCACGAACAGATAATAACATAATAACAATACCTGGATCCTGCAAGTATATTACGAACATCTACCATCCTGCTCTGCTAATTAACTCCATGCAGTCGCTAAACCTGAAGAGATCATCAGGTCCTTAGGGGACATAGCAAGATATATAAAACATGCATATCTAACAGTTTATCATGCGTAAGAAATAAGCAGGGAAGACAGAACATGACAGGTGACTATGAACACGGATACAAGAAATACTATGCATAAATGAACTGCTAGGAAGGAACATGAACTCATGACAAGAAACCAATCGGATACTCAAACCCTCGCCCCTAGTATGGGCTCGCAGGTTTGAACAACTACTAACCCTCGGCCCTAGTGTGGACTCGCAGGTTAGCTTCAAGAATCACCATCACCCCTAGTGCTGGACTCGCAGGTGCGGACAAATGACTACTAACCCTCGCCCCTAGTGTGGACTCACAAGTTAGCTTCAAGAAATTCACGCTCTCCCCTAGTGTGGACTCGCATGTGGGAATTCCAAAGCAAGGTACAGCAGTTCAGTCATGACTTACACATCCTACGACACAATATGATACAGTCATGATACATGTGATGACACGAATTCGTATAACTACAATATCAAGTCATGAACGATGATGATATACAACAAGGCAAATAAACTAATATACATGGTATAACGAAAAACATATAAACCAAATCAACCAGAGGAGCCCGATGATAACATATAAAGAGCAGGGCTATAAGCATGCAAATAAACTGTAGAGGGAGGCAATTATACTTGTCTGGTGGTAGCACGAAGAACCAACAATATACTGTCAACTGGTAAGCCATAAAGTCCAAATCTCACAATTGTCTCCGAAAGCTAAAATAGACATTACCAACATTTTTAGAATAGTCAAATTAGCTAGGATTGCCTGTCCATAAGTCCAATTCTGGACACAGGGGTAAAATGGTCATTTCGGGCCTAAAACAATGTCCGCCGTTGGACCCAGCTTTATATCGAAAAGCGTGTCAGAGTCATGGTCTCTAAAGTCGTCAAACTACAAGTCTATGAATTCGTTTTGATGACACGAACCCAATGGTATGTCCAATTTTGGATTCCGGGGGACCGTGTATGAAATCACCCGTTAAGTCGAATCGTGGGGCCCGCAAAACGACGATCCGATCAACTGTCTCAAAATCGGACCAAACTTAGCATACAAGACCAGAAAAACGATATGGTCATGTTGGCGCAAGTTTCGTCTCGATCTGACGAACGTGCACAAAGTAATTGGAAAATTTGCAAAGAGACCGATACGGTAAATTTCGACGGATACGCATCAAATTTGTCGCGCACACGCAACCAATTTGAATTCCGTCAAGCCCACATGTCCGCGAAGCCATTACGTACCTTTCGATGCTTTCGGTTCGTGACTACGTCTGTAGTGCCCGTCCCTACATCGTGTCCCGTTTTCGTCCACGGGGTGCGCGAGAAAGGAATATTGTCGCTATCGAGTCGGCCGAGTCGATCGAACGGGAACGGTTGAATTAAGATCCATTCCACGTTATGGAATGGATTCTTCGAAACCAAGTCCCATATTCAGCGGATTGCGCCTCAAGGATTGGCTCTACGGCTGAGTCGGAAGAGACCTCACGTTGCTCTGGTTTTCATGCCGCACTTGATTTGGCTTTGGCTTTGGTTTTCGTGAATGCGTTTTTCGTGGATATTTTCGATGGGTTTTCGTGACGCATTTTCGAGCTTCGTATTCATATCAAAATTCCTTGAATTACACAGTATTCTAATCAGTTGCTTATGCGATTACAGGTGATCGTGTAGGCGATGTCAGCGCAGCCAATCGGTCGCTCGCTTGAAGCAAACCTAAGGCGAGTGGCTGACCTCCTTTGCCTCATCCCTCTACTTCAAAATCAATATGAAGTTAAATGAATGCTTGTCATAATAGTGTAGAATTAATGAAATCGTGGCATGATTCTTCACGAAACACTTGCTATCCAACTGCCGGTATTGAAAATAGAAAACATGCTTTCTTATGCAATTACACTTAGCCTATGCAAAACAATGAATGAACCGATTAACGTTTATCGCAACGATACGGCTAAGTAAGTAAATCGACTAAGTTCAAAAGAACGGCTAAGTTTCGCACATAAAAGAGAAAGGATAAGGTTCTAGAAAAGAGATAACATTTTTCAAGACTCTGCAAAACGGTCATTGGATAACTTGTCGACAAGGGGTTAGTTTCCTCGAACGGTTGCCTAGGCCAAGGGACCGATTCGGCCCGGGAGGAACGAGTATAGCAAGCGACAGCCCTTCATCGGCGTGGGTTATTTGGGAACTTTCGCACAGGGCTCGCTACCCCGCCGCGAAAGGGTCGCCGTCTAACCCGGCTATAGTCCGTGATGGCTTGACATTGCCAGTGACCTTCACACCCTTTCACTGCTTAACAAATGCACGTGGCACGGGATGAATATGATAGCTGTTTAATGTTTTACCATTTTATATGCTTGCCTCGAAAACATGTTAACATGCAATTGATCAGGATGGTTAGAAAGATCACGTAAAATGCTAGCTAACATGTTTATAAAACTTCTTGAATCAAATGCAGAGCTTGGATTTTAATTAGCCATTCGCCAATACACGTGATCGTACTGATCCTCGCCCTTTGTAGGTGCCACGCAACAGGAAGGACGTGCCAACTAGCACGACGACGTTCGTGATTTTGAAGCTTCGGCCGCGCGTCGAAGACTTGTTCCCCCGACTCCAGTTTTGAAGGCTCTCGACAGTCCAAGAAAGATGGCTCAGCGTCCCTCTATTCCAGGTCACTGGAATACTCTGATGTATATTGAGGGATTTGTGCAATGTATGGAATGGCTATCTCATCGGCACCCTTTTGTAATTGAGTCAAGTTGTAGCCGCGCGGCATGAGTCCTATATTGGAGTCTGTAAATGATGTTCATTATCAATAAAGATCAAAGTTTCCTTTACTTAATGTGTGATTCAATTTGTCTGCGTACTCTCTTAGATCTCGTGTCTCGGATTACCTTATGACTATACCTTGTGCGATCGCAAATTAGGTTCGTACGACATCACGCCCGGGGGACGACTATCGATTCGACAGAATCGGGGCGTGACATAATGGTATCAGAGCACGGATTTACGTCCTTGGCCTCCAGTGTCGAGTTTCTAGTCTCAAACCGTTGACCTCGTGTCGATGAGATGAGTTGTTCCATACGCTGAACCCAGGACATTTCTGAAACTAACGAGAGTTGTCTTCCTTTTTTCTTGCAGTTGCAGGCGCTTGGGCAGAGGACGAGACGAGCGCTTCCAGCGGCTCGAGTACATCTAGACCCGAGCATTCCATCAACCCAACGGGAATGATGCCTACCGTAGCCGGACCTTCCGGCGACTCGATGCAATGGATGCTGCAGATGCTCGAACTGTAGCAACGTCAAAACGAGCTCCATCGTCAGCAGGCGGAGGCTCGTCAGACCCAATTCGAGAATTGGTTCGAGGCTCAATTCAAGCAGCAGCAACAGCATCTGAGTACACTCCAACAAATCGTACAATCGGTCGTGGCCAACAACAATTAAACGATGACGCCTACCGTAACCGAGCCTGCGGTTCGATCCAACGAAGCTGAACCGGAGGCGCCCGTGCTATCACCTGCGGCACCGAGAAGTTCTAACTTCGATGTGTCAAAATTCACAAAAAGTTGTCGCACTTCCTTCAACGGCACTCTTTTGTAATTGAGTCATGTTGTAGCCGCGCGGCATGAGTCCTGTACTGGAGTCTGTAAATGATGTTCATTATCAATAAAGATCAAAGTTTCCTTTACTTAATGTGTGATTCAATTTGTCTGCGTACTCTCTTAGATCTCGTGTCTCGGATTACCTTATGACTATGCCTTGTGCGATCGCAAATTAGGTTCGCACGACATCACGCCCGAGGGACGACTATCGATTCGACGAAATCGGGGCGTGACAACGTCGCCCAGTTTGGCGTGACGCACGTGGTATCGAAGGATTTTCTACGTTTTTGAAAATAGATTTCATGGATTTTTCCTGACTTTCGAAACCAAATAACTGAATCTATATTTGTCTAAAACAGAAAACAAAAGAAAGGTTTCAATCCTGGTTATGTAGTCTAAAACTTTGTTCAAATACAATTTCTAAACGGGTATTAGATCGATCAGAATCTATCTCCAAATATGGGTACAAGGACATGTTATTGGTCCTGTTTCGGGACAGGATTTTGATCGACTTTATGTCGATTTCCTGGATCGGTCGCACGATTATAACAAAATATAACTATTTGGGTTTGAATATGGTTATGTTGGGATCATACCTGAGCAATCGGCTTGACAAACCGTCGATCGATCGTGGAGAAATCTTCACACGAAGTCGGCTCTCCCAACTGCCAATGCTGTTGTTGTTCTGTGCGCTCAGGCGCGTTTCCGGCCGACTCTGTCCGCGCGCGGTGTAGTGCCCCGTCCCGCTCAGTCAATCGGAAGAATCAAAATGTCAACGGCGTTCGGACTTAGCCTTCAACGGCTTGCTTGAAGGCCCGCTCGGTCGAGGTGACTCCTCGCTCAGGTGGGGTAGTTTCGGTGAACTTGTCTCATCTTAGCCTTCACATAATAAATTGAACGTTTTCAAATGCACAAGTAGGCTTGATAATAAAAGAGATGAATCCACATAGCTAAGAGAATAATCCTGACGTATCGAATTGAGTTAGAATATGGAAATGTCCAACGGTCGGCTTAGAGTTGGTGCACGGCGTGCTTTGAAAATGACACTCGGTCCTTCCTCCCGTGGCTTGGGAGAAGAAAAGTTGGTATTCGACACAAACTATGAGTTAGCCTAAGTCATAGGCGTCGCCCGCGTAAATGCTCGATAAAGCATGCACGCTTCCACAATGCAAGGCTTGGCATAGCCTTTGCTCGTCCCTTGGGTTATGTAGTAGACTCGATTAAGTTAGGCAAAGTTATGCCGGTCGACCTAAGTCATTCTAAGTACTGTCCCGCTCTTTCTACGGTTGTCAAGTTATTCAGTCCCACGATCTCAAGGCCCGTCATATAAAGTATGACTTGGGCGATAGCGTCGCGTAGAATGTAAGTCGGTTTAAGGCACGAGCCATGGTCGACACTATGAAAAGTTAGCCACGGTCTATGGCACTTAAGGAACACGTTTTGTTCAAGTTAAGTAGGAAGGCCGGGTTTCAAAGAAATAAAAGTACACGCGACCGTTTGTCGCTGAGGCGGTCCCTCGTTTGGGAGTCTCATGGTTCCTACGCACGTTTTGCATAGTATGAGGCGGTCCCTCGGTTGGGAGTCTCATGGTTCTGACGCACGAGTTGCTAAGTACGGGTCGGGTTATATCAAAAATTAGGCCATGCATTTACGTGAGTCTATATGTCTCGTAGGTGCGTGGTCCTGGACAACTTGCCGACAAGGATTTCTTCCTCGACTGGTATTACGTCGGGGCGCCGGGGCCAGTCGACCTAGGGCGAAGACGTTATAGCTGCGCTGGAACTTACCGCGTGGGTAGTCGGGGGCTTTCCATGGGGCTAGCTATCTTGCATTGAAGGTCCCATCGTCTACCCGAGCTATGCCCACGATGGCATGTCGTGCCAGTGGCCTTTCATATAGATAATTGGCGAGCTAAGCGGCGAATCCGCATGTTCAATGTCAGTCGAATCTAAGGAAGCGTATGCACGACACGAGTTGAGTTATGGAATGTGTGCACGGTATGCACCTAAGGTATTATAGAGCCTAGGGTTTGGCTAAGTAAAGACCCGTGCTTCGGCACGAGATATGGCATCGTGCTTGAGTTCTCAACACCGGTTCCACAAGTTGGGTTAGACATTTCGAGTTAAGTCGAGAAGGGCCGTAGGGCAAGTTTGGTTAAGTTACGTTGAGTTCCTGGGCACGACCTCGAAATGTGAGGCACGGCCGTATTGTCACAACACAAGTATAGGCAAGACTAAGCGAGGAAGCACTGCCTCAGAGATATTGAAGCACGAATCGAGTTCATGGCACGACCGAGTCGTTACGTCCCAGAGTATGGCACGAAAGACAAGTATGAGTCGGTGCATTGACGATGCAAGCACGAGAAAGGTCTAGAGGCAAGGATAAGGAAGTTATCAGTGTGATAGTACGGTAACGGTCTAGAGGTACTAAATAGGCCGAGAGTCTATATCCTAAAACTGATCCTAAGGCAAGAGTAGAAAGACAATCGTAAAAGATTTATGTTGCACAAAGTAAATGAACGTATTAGTTTTGTATGGGTCGGCGAGGAGCTCATTCCACCAGTACAGTTGAGTACTGACACCCACATAGTTTTCATGTGCAGGCATAGGTAGAAGCTCGTGGCGCGGAGGTCGCTTGGATGCGTCGAGGCACAGAGTTCCTTGGCGATTCGAAGCATGCGTTCTGCGTGAAGACTATACTTATACGGGACATGATGTATGGACATCGTCTCTCCGAAGCATCCGCTGGTTCAAGACTTGTATTGAGAGATGAGAGAGAGCTGAGTGACTTGTAATGTGATATGAGTGAGCTTGAGAGACTTGTAATCTTGGCCTTGCGCCCCATTATAACCTTTGTTTCAATATCAATAAAGAGCTTCTTTTGAATAACTTGTGTTTTGTTCTAAATTTTCGTTGCGTGTTCAATGTCTCTGCTTGGGACTTCTGCGCGATGACCCCGTCGCAGCCGCTGTAATCGGCCGTTATGGAACCCGCCTTGCACGAGCACAATCTAGGTTCGTGCGGCATCACGCCTTAGCGAGGACGATCACTCCTACGGGAGCGGGGCGTGATATAATGGTATCAGAGCACGGCTTTATGTCCTTGGACTTTCGATTGAATTCTTTAACTCCGTTGTTCCGCAAACTCTGAAGTGTTGCTTCCGCAAAGTTGATATCGTTTGTGCGCTCTCTCTCAAATATCCCACGGAATGTCCATACAATAAGTCTATTTATTTTGTAAAACATAGGAGAACAGTTTTCGACAAAACAAAAAGACGGTTTGCATAAGCACGATTGGCTAAGTCGGGCTGGGCAAATACACCAAGGATTGCGTCGACCTTAGAAAAGTCGAGTGCGAGATTCGAATTGTATCAGACGAGAATGAGTTGAACTCGATTGAGTAAGTGAGATGACTATCGATAGGGGTGCTATCGAGCGACGATAACGTCGGTGCGATATAGATGAACGTGCTTGGAATTCGAGGAATGGATCGAACGAAAAATTTGAAGAAGGCGATTTTGATTTGAATGATAGTTTGAGGATTTGTCGAATGACTTCATCCCTGAGTGGTGTATGCGATAGCTTCAGGGATGTCAATCGATCGATTGAGGATATGGGGTGTTGATGAGTCTATCAGCTAGCGTCGCGTTATGCAAAGCCTTAGATTGAGTATCGTTGAACAAGTTGTAGTCTTGAATATTTGGACGAGTTGATTCGAACAACCTAGAAATTGACGCACACGAAACGTGCACGGGATTGAAGATGGCGCGAGTATGAAACGCGAAAAGGATTGAGTAGGTGAAACTGAATCAAAGAAAAGTTAAGGTGTAGCGAATGGATAGAATTGATCGAAAAAATTGATACAGATCGTATACGAAAAGTTAGCACGACAGAAAGATAGCGTGCATGAAAAGTTTGATTCGAATGTTTGAAAATGACTCTGAGGATTGGAATAGATGTGCTCGATGATTTGAGTTAGCAAGGAATGATGTGATTTGGAAAAAAATATTGCTCGATGACTTAAGATAGACGGATAAACAATACGTAAATTTGGGTTTGAGGAGATTGATGTTGTAAAGGATACAAGGGATAATGGTCGAACTTGAATTTCAATGCCGAAGAGATTATCCAGTCGGACGAGAGCATCATTCGCACGACTCAAAATTCGTTGCAAAGGAAGATCGTCAGGTTACGCATATCATCGATGGTATTGAGACATATCAAAGATCGATATGCGATAACTCGGGGGCACTCTAATTCGAGAAATAACGATCGTGCAAGTGTTATTGTTCTGACGGATGCTATACTTAGGATTTTGATTGAAATAAATGTGGATGAAAACAAAGTATCTTGATGGTTGTGTTGAAAACCACAACGTCGACGATCTTGTCTTGCGCAAGCGCAAACCTAGCCTCGCACATGCGTCACGTCGGATTTTGGGCGATCGTTCCGCGTGAGCGCTGACATGGTGATTCATGTCGCAGGAATGATCAAACTCGGAAAATCAGGACGCGACAACTTTGATTGTCTCAACTTCTTGGTTTGATACGAAGAAAAATTCGAGGATGTTTGGACTTGCGATTGATGAATGAAATAAACTTGAGGATTAAGTAGGTCCAATCCGCGCATCGAGAATGAATTAGTCTAGACTCGAACAAGAGTTACGTTCCGATGAGAATGATTATTCGGCGGGAGAGTTGCATGGTAATTCATGCCCACCGTGGATAATCTGAATCGCGTGAGATCGGAGCGCAACATATTGTTAAGCTAGACGGCCTCATGGTCGAATACGTAAATGGGGATGAATGACTTAGGGAATATGAAATGTGAATTATGGTTTAGCGATGAATTGTGTCGTAGCGTGCTTGACTTGGAAGGATTGATAGGCGGATTATGTCGAGCGTGTTCGAAGAGATAGACTATGCGAAATGGCTTGACGAACGAGTGATATTGATATATCATGGAATTGGTTGAACGTAACTTGTCGTAGGATGGCTTTGCTGAATGACTCGGACCCCGTGCGTTGAATGTTGGAATGTGTGTAGGGAATCGATGCTCGATGTTTAGAAATTGGAGTGATGCGAGCTTGGGTAGAAAACCCCATACTATCAACTTGGTTTGACCTTAGGATGGGGTCAATATTGATATCGTTGTTTGGGAACTATGATTCCAATACTGACGGATTGACATAGCCGAGCGGTTAGACAGACATCCCGGTGCAGAGCGATAGGAATTGTGGATGCACCGCTCACGAGACTCGGTTGACTGCACGTAGATCAGGGACGCTTGAATATGTGCACGATCCGACTCGAGTGGTGATGGCGGATTCTCTATCACGAGGCTTGGCTGAAATGCATGTATTTTGGGGACGCCTAGAATATGTGCACGATCCAACTAAGTGATACGTTGAATCAAGTGAGACTAGAGAAATGGAAAAGGGTCGAGGATTTTGAAATCGTGATTCGAAGAAAAGATTGGTGGTAGTGCGATCATTAGATTGAGACGGACTTGAATGTTGGTTGATCGGATGGTTTGCCTAGGACTAAGTTGTCCGTGTGCACGACGAGAGTAAGTTACCTAAGTTGAGATATAGTTTTTCGAGGTGAAAGATAACCATAGCACGAGCGTGGCTCAAGTTGAAGAAACACATAGGAGTAGTGTGTGCGAGAGTCCTTGAATATAGAACAAAGTGATAAGTCATTGAGTAAGTACTCAGCTAGTTTCGAGGATGAAACTTTTTCTGAGTGGTGTATGATGTAGTGCCCCGTCCCGCTCAGTCAATCGGAAGAATCGAAACGGCAACGGTGTTCGGACTTAGCCTTCAACGGCTTGCTTGAAGGCCCGCTCGGTCGAGATAACTCCTCGCTCAGGTGGGGTAGTTTCGGTGAACTTGTCTCATCTTAGCCTTCACATAATAAATAGAATGTTTTCAAATGCACAAGTAGGCTTGATAATAAAAGAGACGAATCCACATAGCTAAGGGAATAATCCCAACGTGTCGAATTGAGTTAGAATATAGAAAGGTCCAACGGTCGACTTAGAGTTGGTGCACGGCGTGCTTTGAAAATGATACTCGGTCCTTCGTCCCGTAGCTTGGCATAGCCTTTGCTCGTCCCTTGGGTTAAGTAGTAGACTCGATTAAGTTAGGCAAAGTTATGTCGGTCGACCTAAGTCATTCTAGGTACCGTCCCGCTCTTTCTACGGTTGTCAAGTTATTCAGTCCCACGATCTCAAGGCCTGTCATATAAAGTATGACTTGGGCGATAGCGTCGCATAGAATGTAAATCGGTTTAAGGCACGAGCCACGGTTGGCACTATAAAAAGTTAGCCACGGTCTATGGCACTTAAGGAACACGTTTCGTTCAAGTTAAGTAGGACGGCTATACGATAGTCGTTCCCTGGGTTTCAAGGAAAGGAAAGTACACGCGACCGTTTGTTGCTGAGGCGGTCCCTCGTTTGGGAGTCTCATGGTTCCTACGCACGTTTTGCATAGTATGAGGCAGTCCCTCGGTAGGAAGTCTCATGGTTCTGACGCACGAGTTGCTAAGTACGGGTCGGGTTATATCACAAATTAGGCCATGCATTTACGTGAGTCTAGATGTCTCGTAGGTGCGTGGTCATGGACAACTTGTTGACAAGAATTTCTTCCTCGACTGGTATTACGCCGACGTGCCGGGGCCAGTCGACCTAGGGGGAAGACGTTATAGCAGCACTGGAACTTACCGTATGGGTAGTCAGGGGCTTTCCATGGGGCTAGCTACCTTGCATTGAAGGATCCGCCGCCTACCCGAGCTATGTCCACGATGGCTTGTCGTGCCAGTGGCCTTTCATATAGATAATTGGCGAGCTAAGCGACGAATCCGCATGCTCGATGTCAGTCGAATCTAAGGAAGCGTATGCACGATACGAGTTGAGTTATGGAATGTGTGCACGGTATGCACCTAAGGTATTATGGAGCCTAGGGTTTGGCTAAGTAAAGACCCGTGCTTCGGCACGAGATATGGCATCGTGCTTGAGGTCTCAACACCAGTTCCACAAGTTGGGTTAGACATTTCGAGTTAAGTCGAGAAGGGTCGTAGGGCAAGTTTGGTTAAGTTATATTGAGTTCCTGGGCACGACCTCGAAATGTGAGGCACGGTCGCGTTGTCACAACACAAGTATAGGCAAGACTAAGCGAGGAAGCACTGCCTCAGAGATATTGAAGCACGAATCGAGTTCATGGCACGACCGAGTCGTTACGTCCCAGAGTATGGCACGAAAGACAAGTATGAGTCGGTGCATTGACGATGCAAGCACGAGAAAGGTCTAGAGGCAAGGATAAGGAAGTTATCAGTGTGATAGTATGGTAACGGTCTAGAGGTACTAAATAGGCCGAGAGTCTATGTCCTAAAACTGATCCTAAGGCAAGAGTAGAAAGACAATCGTAAAGGGTTTATGTTGCATAAAGTAAATGAACGTGTTGGTTTTGTTTGGGTGGACGAGGAGCTCATTCCACCAGTACAGTTGAGTACTGACACCCACATAATTTTCATGTGCAGGCACAGGTAGAAGCTCGTAGCGCGGAGCTCGCTTGGATGCGTCGAGGTACGGAGTCCCTTGGCGATTCGAAGCATGCGTTCTACGTGAAGACTAGACTTATACGGGACATGATGTATGGATATCGCCTCTCCGAAGCATCCGCTGGTTCAAGACTTGTATTGAGAGATGAAAGAGAGAGCTGAGCGACTTGTAATGTGATATGAGTGAGCTTGAGAGACTTGTAATCTTGGCCTTGCGCCCCATTGTAACCTTTGTTTCAATATCAATAAAGAGCCTTTTTTGAATAACTTGTGTTTTGTTTTAAATTCCTGCTGCGTGTTCAATGTCTCTGCTTAGGACTTCTGTGCGACGACCCCGTCACAGCCGCTGTAATCGGCCGTTATGGAACCCGCCTTGCACGAGCGCAATCTAGGCTCGTGCGGCATCACGCCTTAGCGAGGACGATCGCTCCTACGGGAGCGGGACCTGACACGCGGCTGCGCTGCGGTGGCCGGGTGCGCGCGCAGAGGTCGTGGGGTGGGGTTGGAGTGTTGGCGATGTTAGGTTTAGGGTTTTCTATTTATCGTTGGTTGATATAAGAATAGAAGAGAAAGGTCGGCTCTATTTTCATGGGCTTGGGTTATTCTCAGCCTGGGGGTTTCGTTTGGTTTGGGTTACTGTTCAATGAACAGTAACCCGTGGGTGTTATTTTAATTTTATTTGTTTTTGCTTTCTTTTTCCATTTCATTTATATATATCTTTATCTATTATATATATATATATATATATATATATATAGGTATATGCACAAATATGTCTACATAAATAACTCCAAAAATCTGAATAACATCCAAATATTACCATAATCTAGTGTATAATATTTTATACACATGGACCTATATATATATATATATAATCAATTGACAAGCATTAAAATGACCAATAATAATTAATGATTATCTTTAATAACCACAACCACAAAATTAGTAGTAATAATCGTAATAAAAATGAATCGAGAGTAGGTGTAGTGTTGGGTGAACCAGTCATACCCCCACATAGATTTGGTCCATAGAAAAGTCTTATAATTATTCTAAGATGACATATCAATAATATTGATATTATTTATTTATATACAATAAATTTAGGAACCATTAATTTATACCATTTAAAGTAAGGTACGAGGTATACTCTCGAAATTTGTCGACATGGACGTTTTTGCACACACTACATGCCTACATGGGCTGGAGCTTGGTTTGGGTCAAGTCCGAACTAGCTGGGTATAACCGGGTGTCCTAGAAGTCAAATAATATTAATAATAAATAATTAACACGTCTTTAGAGGCTAAGTCGCAACTTGGCATGGTTTTTCTAGTTAGAACACACTTATGGCTTGGCATTCCCCTACCATGGCTAAACACTAGTCAAAGCACGCGACTGGACTATCCGTGCCATGATTCTTGGTCATCTTGTACTCAAATTCCTAACCATGACTAAAGTCATCTACCGTAATAATTAACTAATTAATTATTTACAAAATTCTAAAAATCACCATTTAAATCAAATAAATAATAAAAAAATATTTCAAAATTTTCAGGAAGAGGAGTTACATCATATAACTCTACGCTCTACGCTGGGGCATATACTAGTCCCTCAACCACTGCGCATAAGAAGGGTCCAGGTGATCAAGATCAGCTATATGAGCTCGGTGACTGGAACTTCTGGTGCCACTGCCTTCTGGTGCCAATTTCTCATTCACAACGATCTCGGCTTTAGGAATCACTTCCTCCTTAATAGTAGGAGGTACCACTTCTTCCTTAACCTTGATCTCTGCTTTAGGTATCACCTCCTCAGCAGCAGGAGGTACCACTTCCTTAGCAGCAGGAGATACCACTTCCTCCTCAGCAGCCATTTGTGCCTCTCTCAAGTGATGTGTTCGGGTCATGGGTGCCATCTGGTAAGATTGATGAAAATGTATAGATTAATTAGTGGTTAAACAAAATGACAGTACATTTCGCAAGTCTAAATATATGTTACATGATATATTTTACATTTTATTTTATTTTTAATCATCTTCTGAAAAATTATCTTCTTTGTTTTCCTCGTCTTCATCTTCCTCTTCCTCCTCATCTTCACTTTCATCTACTTCGTTTTTCTCTTCGGATACTTCTACCTCTTCTACACGATTAGACGTGTAATGAGGAACTTATGTTGTGTCAACATCAACTGTATTTGTTATGAGAGGTAGCTCGTCCTCCTGATAAGCTATTTCGTCAACATCGTAGGTATTTGTGGCTTTAGTCTTGCATATTGTCCACCAGTCCAACCTCATTGTTCCCCGTCTAGGATAAGTAGTGAAGTAAACGAGTTGAGCCTGACTTGCTAGAACAAATGGTTCGTATTCTTGATATCGACGCCGGTAGTTAATATACACAAGACCATGCTTGTCAATTTTTCAACCTTGATCTTGGATCAGATCGAACCAATCACACTTGAATAACACGATCTTAGCCGGCTCTATGCCATAGTTATATGTCAACTCTATAATCTTCTGTAAGACGCCATAGAAATTATTGCCTGGATCGACATCTTTGTAGTTTATAGATTTGATACACAAATAACTATTTTTTGTTGAATCAAGATCCTAAAAGCTCTCTTTGATCGAAGCATTTGTTGACTTGAACCTAAACTCATTTACACAATAGCTTAGCCAGATTTTGACAGAATAAATTGGCCCATTAGCTAGAGTTCTAATAGATTCATTCTCTAGTGTTGCATCTGGACGATCGGCCTAAATACCATAAGATAATAAATTAAATTATATGTTCCATTAATTACTGTGTAAAGTGCATATACAAAAAGTCATTACCGAGCTCCTTACATATGCACTCAACCATGAAGGAAAATGACATCTCAATTTCTGTTCTAGTTCTTCATCTGTTATGTACTGTCTACTCGACCTCACCTCATCATTAAATGTGCTGAAAACAACAACATATCGACCAATTAGTGTAATAATGATATTGGATACTATTACATAGGATGACGTAAATGTATTTGTTACTTACCCCTCGAGCTTCTCCACTTCATCCACGTCGCAATTGAGTAATATATACAACTAAGTATCCCTTAGTTCTTCGTCATTCAGATCTCTTCTTCATGTTCCCCGAAGGCATTCTGAAAGCATTAAAGACTTTCAGTATTGCATCATTAGATTCATGATATCCATCGTCGTTTCTCGAAGCTCTTGTTATATTAGTAGCAATATGTGGCTTGAAATATATCGAGCAAAAGTTTATAATCTCATCGAGAATATAGGTTTCACAAATAGAACCCTCGACCCGAGCCTTGTTTTTCACCTTTCTCTTTAGGTGGTTCAATTGCCACTCAAACGGGTACATCTACCGATAACCAACGGGCCCGCCAACCTCATAGGAAAGATGAATTGACAAATACTCCATGGAGTCAAAGAACCCAGGAGGGAACACCCTCTCAAGCTTGCACAGTGTTACTGCAATGTCCTTCTCTTGCTTTTCTAGATGATCGACAAGCAACTTAGTAGAACAAAGATCTCTGAAGAATATACTCAGCTCTGTCAAATAATCTCAAATGACCGACGGTAATAATTTTTGAAATGCAATCGAAATTAACCTCTCCATAAATACGTGACAGTCGTGGCTCTTCATACCCGTCAGTTTGTTCTCCTTCGGGTCGACACATCTTCTCAAATTCGACACGTACCCGTCAGAAAATTTTAGGCCATGAATCCACCTACAAAGTCTCCCTTTGTCCTCCATGTCCAATAAGAAATTACCTTAGGCTGTTTATACTTTCTATTGCCTTCATTTATCAAATGCAACGCAGGACGTCTGCATATATCTTCCAAGTCCAACCTGGCCTTGGGATTGTCTTTCGTCTTTCCCTTTACGTCCATCACAGTATTAATTATGTTGTCAAACACTTTATTCTCGATATGCACGACATCAATGTTATGTCTGATCAGATTGGTGCTCCAATATGGCAGATCGGGATATACTCATTTTCGTCCAATTATGAGTGCGACCAAATACATCACACTTGTACCCCTTTGTAGGCTCTTCGATAGCACTTAGAAAATCTTTGACCTTCTCCCATATCGTGTCCCCGGTCCACCTTGGCAGGGGATTGGCCTTCTCCACAACGCCGGCACAAAAAATATTCTTGTTCCTCCGGAACGAATGATCCTTCGGCAGGAACTGTTGATGACAATCGAAGAATGATGGTTTTCCTTCGTGTTTCAAACAGAAAACCTTTGTGCGGTTCATGCAATACAGACATGAGAGACGACCACGCGTGCCCCATCCCGATAACATTCCATAGGACGAAAAGTCGTTGATGGTCCACATAAGTGTGGCCCTCATCTGAAAGATCTGCTTTCTGGAAACATTATATATGTTGGCACCTACTTTCTATAGTTGATTCAACTCATCTATCAACGGCTGTAAGTACACATCGATGTTCCTCTTTGGATTGTTCAGATCCGGGATGATAACGGTTAGGAACATATAAGGAGTCTTCATATACATCCATGACGGTAGGTTGTACAGAGTGGTAATCACAGGCCAACACGAATATTGGGAACCCGAAGGTCCGAACGGGATAAAATTATCGGAGGAAAGCCCCAATCTTACATTACGCGGATCAGAAGCAAAATCTGGATGCTCTCGATCAAAGTGCTTTCATGCTTCTCCATCGGATGGATGATCTAATACTCCATTGATCTGTTCTCGCCTGTGCCAACTCATGTTCTCGACAGTCTCCTTCACCATAAACAACCTCTACAACCGCGGCGTCAAAGGCAAGTAGTGCATCAAATTGGTCGGCTTCCTTACACCGGAAGTCCTACTTGTACTTGTTGCCGTGTAGTACAACATGCATCTGTTGCGACATGTATCAATTTTATCATATCCCATCCAGAGTGATCTCACCATTCCCTTAGGTCGGTAGAAGTCTGTAGGTAACTTGGCACCCTCCGGCAAGATCTCTATAATCAACTCGATGATTCGGTTGTAGCATTCTTGAGACATGTTGAAATCGGACTTAATGCTCAACAGTCGTGTAACCACCTCCAATAGTGAATGATCTCACAACCAGGATACAAAGGAGTCCTCGCATTCTCCAGCAACTTTATAAACTTCGCAGCATCGACATTCGGTGCCTCCTCAGTCGTATTATGATTGTCCGGATCAAAACTAGGTTCCGCAGCGTCGAAAACCATGTTCACCCACCCTTCGTCGTAATCAACGTGGTCGTGGACATCCATATACAGCTCCAAATTAGGCTCCGGCTCCGATGCTAAAGGCACAAGTTCTCCGTGTGAGGTCCACTGATAGTAATTCAGCATGAAACCCCTCGAGTACAAATGATATGTCACGTCCACTTCTGGATGATATTTCAAGTTGCGACATCTCACATATGGACACTTAATTTTGGTACGGTCCATGTACTGAGGAAACGCCTTGGCGAACTGCAGGAACTGCTATACCTTCTATATAAATTTATCTCGCACACCGCACATGTCATCAAGATGACGATTGTACATCAACGAACGATGTCGCAGATAGTAATTCATATTCATTTGAAGATAATTCTACAAAGATTGATACACATTATTCGAGTATATTGTTCAAATGGATGCATAGATGGATACACATGAGTATTAAATGAGTGTCGTCGCGTGTTTAATGTCAGTCATTCTCTTCGAAGAAAATTTACTTCTGCAAGACTTTTAAGGCATTCAGAGTTATACATAATTTTCGAAAAATACTGGAAAATGCCAAGGACTATACTTTTTCTTTTCTAGGATATTTCATTCTTTGTTATTTTTTCGATTTTTTACTCCTTTCGTTCTTTATTTTTTCTCCTATTTTTTCAAAAATTTGTATTACTCTAAAAGCCTAAAAAAGGCTTACAGATATAAATTTACTTTTCAGAGAATGACTGATATGAACACTTAACTTCGGACTGACACGGACACTTACCTAAGTATCTAAGACACCTAGCTAGCACTTACCTACATATCACATTACCTCTAGGTATTTGTGTATCATGTGGATATCAAGTGGATATCATGTACCATGGTACACAATATCACATTGATACTCTCTTGTATCTTGATACTAGGATACAGTTTCAAACACCCATGACACTAACTACACACATGTTCATCAACGTATCAACGTACTTGACACTTAGGTATTGTCACGTATTCTTTGTGAGCCATTCTCTGAAAATAAAATTTACTTCTACAAGCATTTTGAGGCTACTAGAGTTAATAGTATATTTTTGCAAAATTCTATAAAAGACTAAGTTCTTCGTCTTTTTAGTATAACTCTAGTAGCCTCAAAATGCTTGCATAAGTAAATTTAGTTTTCAGAAAATGGTTCACATGGACACTTAATTTCAGGGTAACACGGACACTTAACATAAGAGAGAATGATCTCTCTGCCGTCATGTGTTCCTTGTGAGCCACAAGAAAAACTTGACATCTGAATGTCCAAGCTAGCACTTACCTAGCTAGCACTTACCATGAAATAATGGTGCTTGTATTAACATTTTTATTGCAACTCGTCTATCCATCTAAAAAGTACCCTTCTAAAACGAAATGCCCTGTCAGAAGAAACTAAGCTATATGGTATCATTTATGTTGCATGGACACGAAATGGTGCTCGTATTTGTATTATGTCCTTATCTGTGCCCCTATTTGTGTAACATAGGTAATTGCATTGTACTTATTGAAAATGACTACCGTATCCATGTCTATTTTTTGTGAGAGACAATATCAATGTTCATGTCAATGTAAAAATAATACTCAACACATGATAAATCTCTATTGCATCTAAAAAGAACCCTTCTCTAAATTGAATATTGATAGACACTTCTCACAGAACAATCCAAACCACCGACAACGGAAAATAATACTCGACACATGATCAATCCATACTTCCATATCAAAAAATGTTAATTTGTGTACATAATTCAAGAACTCCCCCAAAATACAACAAAGAAATACATTTAGGTACTGAGCAAGGAAGTACAGAACAATTAAAGACTTCACATACATGTTGAGAAGAAGAACAATGTGAAAAATTAACTAAATGTAAAAAGTTAAACTGAAATTGAAATTAACTAAATGTCAGTGTCATGTGTCCTGTGTCCTATGTGTGTCCATGTGTCATGTGTTTGTGTCCATATGTCCGTGTCAGTGTGTCCTGTGTCATGTGTCCTTTGTGTCCATGTGTCATATATTTGTGTACATATGTCTGTGTCAGTGTGTCCTGTGTCCTTTGTGTGTGTCCAAGTATCATGTATTTTTGTCCATGTGTCCTGGCTGTGGGGGGAGCACGATCAAAATGCTAACCCAAACCTAACTCAGACAATAGATAGATGGGGGGCTAGGATTTACCTGAGCCGGAGGGGGTTGGGGGGGTGCACCGTCGGAGCCAGAGGGAGTCATGGGGGAGCACCGCCGGAGTCGGAGGGGGTCGCGGGGGGGGGGGGGGGGGGGGGGACGCGGTCGAAGACAGAGGGAGTCGCGAGGGGAGCACCGTCGGCCGAAGGGGGTCGCGGTGTCGGAAGGAGAGGGGAGCAGCGTCGGAGCCAGAGGGGGCGCACGAGGAAGGAGGGGGGAAATTGAGGGGGGAATTTTCGAAGGATGAAAGAAAATGAAATTGATATGTTAACCTATATGGACAAACTTAGCAACGTCGAAAATAAATGTCGCTAATCGTCGTGGACTTTAAAATATTTAGCAACGTATGGTATATAACGTCGCTATCATAAAAATAATAGCAATGTTTTTCGACATACGACAACGTAAACTTTCGTAATATTATATGTAGTCGCTAATCGTCGCGGACAGTCGCCAATAGCGACGTCCAGCAACATACTTTTAAGATGTCGCTAAGTTCATATATTACAGCGACGTCAGAAGATAACGTCGATATATCAATGTATTTTGGTAGTGAGACACCACCAGAGTCTCCCAACTATTCGACAACGAGCTAAGAAAAAGAAGGGCTTGAAGCTCGTCGTTCAACACCATATTCATGGATGCAAGATGATTCACAATACTTTGAATTTCATTTAGATGTTTAGATATGGAGTCGCCTTCCTTAAACTTGAGATTCACAAGCTTCCGAATCAGAAAAGCTTTATTGCCGGCGGTCTTCCTCTCGTAGAGATCTTCAAGTTTCTTCCACAAGCTGTTCGCCGAAGTCTCATTTGACACATGATAGAATAGAGTGTCATCCACCCATTCTCGAATGGTGCCAATAGTCTTCCGATCAAGCTTCTTCCATTCTTCCGCCGTCATGGACTCTGGCATGGAGAATTCACCTTCAGCCGATGCGTAGTGGTCCTTGTAATAAAGAAGGTCCATCATCTTCGCCTTCCATATCATCCAATTGCGGCCATTCAAGTTGATCATTCGAATACCGCCAATGGAAGTCTCCATCTCAACACAAGAAGATTAGCAACATGTGCTATGATACCACTGTCTTTGTGATGAGATGAGAATAAACTAAAAATATAAAAAAAGAGAAAATAATGAAGATTGCACACACACAAAGGATTTACCGAGTTTCAGCTCAATTTGAGCCTAGTCCTCCGCCCTCCACTTCTTCCCCATTTTCACTATAATAAAATGAAAGATTACAAATGACATCATATCAAGTTGGTACAACTTAACTTGAGGATCACTTTCTCTCACAAACTCACTTGAAGTGGATCACAAGTGTGGGAATTATAAGCTGTGTGTGGTTGTGTTCTTCTTCTTCTTGTTCTCAACCTTCACCATCTCCCTCCTATTTATAGAGATGATATGCATCTTGGATACACAACATTCGTTGCATGGAGAAGATCAAAAGGTAGTCCTTCCATCTCCCTAGGTTCATTTATCTTTCTTCAAGGTTCGTTGCATGAAGAAGATAATACATTAAAATTGCATGTAGTCATCGTGAGGATGAACCTCGTTCCCATCAAATATAGATACGAGAAGATATAAATTACAATGAATGAGTCAATTTAAACCTTGTAAATGGAGTCATGTTGCTACATGGGTATCTAATTTAGAAACGGGCAATTACCGGTAAAACTACTAGCACAACTGAGATATCCCCAGTAAGGTTCATAAGCTCTATTGTTACATTATACTTTTAAGTCAACAAACACACAAAAGAAACAGCCTGCAAGTCTACATGATGAAATTATGTGTACTAAAAAACATCCAAATTACTGGACCTTGCTTCTTCGCTTAGATACACTTGATTGCTACAGAAAGGGGTGGTACAAATATTGTTGGCTTCTAATGTGGATTTTCTGACCTAATACTTTCTTAAAATATGGCTACTTAAGTATGTTAAACTTTATGTACCCGTTTGTCGGGAAATGGGCACACTAGCGTATATTACATGACTGATGTCCCTAAGACAAATAGCTGCCATTTTTTCAAAAGATTCTCCACAAATCAGTCAGGCCCCAGCATGAGCTTCTCTTGAGGCCTTCTGTTTTTTTATTGTTTTTCCTGGATTTGACCCTTAACAAGCCGCTTGGAATGGTGCAAACCTATCTCCAGAGTTTTGCCTTGGCATCTCAGAAGGGAGCATCAGATTTCATAGACATCAATTCCTGGAACAACATACAGTAGTTGAGTAACTAACGAGTAAAAAACCTTGATCACAGCAGATAAATTATTCAAATTTCTGGGAAAAACTTATCACATCTTGAGATGGTCCATTGCAGCAGGAATAAAACCAATCAAATACTTGCTTTCCAGTAATGTTACATCATTAGAGGCGGTGCCACAGATAACAAAACTACCATCTAGGTCAAATGAGAACCTTGTCTCATGTACCATGTAGATACGCTGCACAATGGAAAGTGTTAGTCCCGGGACGTAATTTTCGATGGAAAACTGCGAAATGAAACGATTGAAAAAACAATGTTTCGACGCAACACTTCAAAGAAAAGCACAACAGAGATCCTTAGAAGATTCTGGGTTACGAAAATTTAAAAAAAATTCATAACAGCAGCAAACGAATGTAATACTTCTAAAAAGAAGTTACAAATCAAATTGCTAGCAGCAGCAGCGATGGTGCACTAACAGTTTCTGATTAGATCAGAACTGTTCTCGTTCAGAACGAGTTGAAGTGGATGACAAGCGATGAAGTGGAAGGAAGAACAGCCTGCTGAGATGAATGATCACCGGCGCTCAAAGCTTGATTCGTCCCACACGAACAGCTTCCAGAAACCAGCAAGTTTGACGGAGAACTTTGGTCCGCTCTTCTGACTCGTCGGATGACGCACGGACTCCTGCGCTAAGTGGCGCTGGTGCTCTGCTTCTCTTCTCTCTCAAACTATGTAGAATTCGTAAGGAATGTGTTCTGAACTCTTGTGTCCAGAGAGAGAGAGAAGAGAACCTTATATAGGCCGGCGCTGTAACTGTCCAGTTAGCAGAACGTTCGGGACGTGGAAAAAACCGCTCCGAACGTGCTGTAACCGCTCAAATCGTGCACAAACACGATCTAAGCCAACTGGCAAACAGCGCGCGCCACACGCGCCAAACGCGCACAACGCAAACTACACACCTGCACCACACGCGCACCGCGCTACCTTCGCAACCTGCGTCACACGCACCGCGCGCACCCTGCGCCAACTGTTGCACCATCTGGCAGCGCCAACTGGCGTGCCATCTGGCCGCGCGATCGGGCAACACGAACGGTTGCACAAGAGGCTCGTGCAACGAGCGCAACTTAAGCGCACTATGCGCCTAGCGACGATGCTGACGTGCTAAGTGCAAAGTGCACTAACAAAACGCCACATTACGCCTCATGAGCCCGAGTCCGAGTCCGAGTCGCTAAGCCCCTACGGGGCTTAGCTCCAATGGAAATTAATTCCCAAGAGAAAAAAGCATAAGCTTTACCATGGAGAGTTAACCTTACCTCTTAGTAAAATCACCCACATGGTTCTCTCCTTAGGGTCTCCACCACATGTGCATATCTCAACAACACATACCAAGTATATATATTGAGATACCTCATGATGCTTTTCCAATGTGGGACTAAACTTTACTAGGCATGTGTTGAGAGCAAGCTCTCTTCACATGTTACAAAGGAAAAGTCCCAACAATCCTCCACATATCTCGATATATGGAGTTGAGTGTTCCCCACAGTAACTGTCCATCATGCATTAGGAGAGATGTTGCTTACGACTTGAATCTTTCCGCATGGGTCAAACAACATACTATAATACAAGAATGAACTAAGCCTTGAATTCTGCACCATAACTGAAATTCTTTTCACTCACATAATGTAGTTACATGTGCTTCTGGCTGCACATTAAAGGCCTTGTGTCAGCCTGGTTTCAGTATATAATTTTGGACGTCTACAAGTTTACCCTCAAGAGACGGCCTGCTATTTCTGTCCATACACTATAGGTGAGTTCTTTATTAAAAAGACATGGCATGAAGCCTTGCGCTCTCCTTGCGGTGCTATGCCCCTATGACATGGCCTAAAGCCGAGGCATTATCCCTACCGGGAACCTCATCGTAGTGTCATACTACTGTACATGAGGTCAAAGCCTCTTTGTAGTGCTATACTACCCAGCATGAAGCCTTAGGCTCCCTTGCGGTGTTATGCCGCAACGACATGGCTTGCAAGGCCGAGGCTTTACACCTATCCGGGTACCTCATCGTGGTGTCGTGCCATTGTAACATGAGGAACAACTCCCCTTTGTAGTGCTGACTACCCCTCTTTAATTTCATCATTCAGCATTAGGCTACCTGCCTATTTGCAGTACTACTCCGTTGTGAATTGGCTCGCAAAGCCGAGGCATTACCCCTTTCGGGAACCTCATGGTGGAGTCACCTCACTGTAGCATGGAGTTTCACTCCTTGTAGTGTTGCGCTACCGTGCTTCCTGTAAAGCACACTAGGCATTCATTCTGTCTGAGAACTCATTAAGACGTTTAAGCCAACCTCTTACAGAATCCGTTTTCCGCATAAAACAATAGTAGACAACAGTAGTTGTAAGTCTGTAACCTCTCCATGCCACAGAGAACATGTACCCACCATTCCTGATACCCGTAACATGTGATCTTCTCAATATAATAAGACTGTAACAGCGCTAGTCCAGTGTCTGTCCGGATGATCTTGATCCCTAAGATCACATCAGCTTCCCCCAAGTCCTTCATACTGAACTTGCTCGAGATGAACTTCTTTGTCTCTGTGACACAGCCCATATCCGTACCTATGATTAGCATGTCGTCCACGTACAGACAAACGATTACACATCTTCCATCAGCGAACTTTGTGTAAGCACACTTGTCCATCTCACTGACCCTATAGCCATTTGACCTTATAACCTTGTCAAATTTTCCATGCCACATCTTAAGAGCTTGTTTAAGACCGTACAAGAATTTCACCAACTTGCAGACTTTGTTTTCAAGACCCTTGAAGACAAATCCCTCTGGCTGTTGCATGTAAATCTCTTCGGTCAGCTCGCCAATTAGGAAAGCCGTTTTCATATCCATCTGATGTATCATCATCTTATGTATTGCTGCGAGAGCAATCAACACTCTGATGGCGGTCATCCGGGCTACTGGAGCATACGTGTCAAAGTAGTCGATCTCCTGCTTCCGAGAAAACCCCTTCGCTACCAACCTAGCCTTGAACTTGTCAATAGTTCCATCTGATTTCATCTTCTTCTTGAAGATCCATTTGCATCAGATGGGTTTTGCTCCTTCAGGAAGATCAACCAACACCCAAGTGTTATTTAAGGTTATGGAATCAATTTTATTGTCTATCGTCTCCCTCCAGAAAACTGCGTCTCTGGTCTTCATCGCCTCATCATAGGTAAGCGGATCTGCTTCCACATGATAGGTGACAAAGTTATTTTCGAAGTCCTTCGACCTCCTCACACACTTAGCTGACGGCTCAGCGAGTTCTGATTCAACCGTTGTTTCAACATCTTCTTGGACTACATCCTCATTGAAAACTTCAGTTTCTAGCGCACCCTCATTGTTCTCCGAAATGTCCGCAAGAACAATGTTCTTGTGCTTTACAAATTTGTCTTCAAAATATTCTGCGTCGCGAGATTCAATGATATAATTTGACTCATTATGACATTCAAGTTAGGTCTGACCTTGAACCAGAGTTCATGAGGAGTAATGTCTGAAGTTGCATGAGGCACTCTATTTAGAATAAAAGTGGCCGTCAATGCAGCTTCTCCCCAGTATCACTTTGAAAGATCCGCAGTCAACAGCATTGAGTTAATCATTTCTGTCAACGTTCTGTTCTTCCTCTCTACTACTCTGTTTGATTAAAGAGAGTACGGAGCAGTGGTCTCGTTGACAATTCCATGTTCTTTGCAGAACGATGCGAATTCATGAGACCGGTACTCTCCACCTCGATCACTTCTTATTCTCTTGAGTTGTCCAGTCTGCCGCTCAGCCTCGGTCCTGAACTCTTTGAACTTCTCAAATGTTTCGTCTTTAGCCTTCAGAAGGTAGACGAAAGCGTACTTTGAGAAGTCATCGATGAAGGTTATGAAATACTTCATCCCGACCTTTGTAGAAAATTGTTTGAAGTCACAGATATCGGAGTGTACCAACTCCAGAAAATCTGTGCTTCGATTAACCCGAGGAAAGGGTTTCCTTGTGATCTTCGTTTGAGCACAAACTTCACATTTCTCTACCTTACCCCCATATTTGGAGATAAGTCCTAGACTAGACATTCTGTTTATTCGTTTACAATGAACATGTCCTAGCGTATTATGCCACAACTCAAGAGTATAAGCAGAATGAGTGATTGCATTAACAACTTTGGACTGATTTACAAGCTTAATTTTAAACATTCCTTCGGTATAAAAAGCTTTTCCGAAATATGTTTCCTTTATGGACATCACCATCTGACCAGCATTGATGTCCATCCTGAGGCCTGCATTGCAGAGTAGGCCTCCGAGATCAGGTTCTTTGCGATAGCAGGTACATGCTTCACACCCTGAAGCGTCAGAGACTTCCCCGAAGTCAGCTTCAAAACCATCGTCCTGATCCCGAGCACTTCAGCTTGTGCCTGGTTCGCCACCATAACTTCAGAAGTTGGCGTGTAGGTGGTGAACCACTCCTTGCTTGAGCAGACATGGCAGGTGGCACCAGTGTCTACCCACCAGTCAGAGTTAGCCACTACAGCAGTGACCTACGCAATCATTGCAACAACGTCAGTGATCATAGAAATCTTACTAGAATCACCTTGCTCTAATTGCTTGGTCTTCGCTTTGCATTCACTCTTGAAATGGGCCCTTCTTGCCACACTTGAAACAAGGCATCCGAGACTTTGCCTTCTAATTCTTGAAGCAAGTCCCCTTAACTTTCAGATTGTTAGGGTCCTTTTTGCTGTGGGAAGCCGCGTGCTTTCCCTTGTGTTCCTTGGTGTGAACCAAATTGGCGTTAGCCAATTGTTTGGACAGTGCGTCCACCTTCAGTTGAGCCCTCATTTGGTCCTCAACATAGACTTCCTGCAGGAGATCTTCCAGACTGATCTCCAACTTCTTCCTATGCATGTTTGCATAGAACTTGCTCCACCCAGCGGGGAGCTTAGAGACGATCCCTCCAACAACAAACTTGTCGGGAAGGGGCATCGCCTCATCATCCAACTTCTGTTGCAGCTTCAGGAACTCCTTCACCTGCGGCAACATTAGCTTCTCATCTTCAAAGAACCACTTGTGATATTTTTCAACTAAAAATATCTTGCTTCGGTTCGTATCATCTTCGTATAGTTTTCCAGAGACTCCCAAATCTCTCTGGCAATAGTCTTCTTTGAATATGATTCTGCAAGAGAATCTTCCATAACATTTAGAATCATAAGCCTACAAATGCTATTGTCCCTTCTCCACTTGGCCTGGTTCTTAGTAGCAGCAGAATTGCGGCTGCAGATCTAGTTTCTGGAATAGTAGGTTCCTCCTCAAAAAGCACATGATCAACGTCAGAGAATTGAATATTGAGGCTAACCTTCCTTTTCCAGATTTGAAAGTGTTCACCATCAAATTGCTCTAACTTTGTGAAATTAGGATTGATTAGCGAAGCAAGAAAGTTTTTCATCTTGCAACCAAACTTTGAGATTGTTAGTCCCGGGGCGTAATTTTCGATAGAAAACTGAGAAATGAAACGATTGTAAAAATAATGTTTCGACGCAACACTTCAAAGAAGATGCACAACAGAGATCCTTGGAGGATTATGGTTTACGAAAATCTAAAAAGATTTCGTAACAGCAACAAATAAATGTAATATTTCTAAAAAGAAGGTACAAATCGAATTGCTAGCAGTAGCAGCGATGGTCCACTAACAGTTTCTGATTAGATCAAAACTGTTCTCGTTCAGAACGAGTTGAAGTGGATGACAGGCGATGAAGTGGATAGAAGAACAGCCTGCTGGGGTGAATGATCACCGGCGCTCAAAGCTTGATTCGCCCCACACGAACAGCTTCCAGGAACCAGCAAGTTCGACGGAGAACTTTAGAACACTCCGCGCTTCTCACTCATCGGATGGCGTACGGACTCCTGCGCTAAGTGGCGCTGGTGCTCTGCTTCTCTCTCAAACTCTGTGAAATTCGTAAGAAATGTGTTCTAAACTCTTGTATCCTGAGAGAGAGAAGAGAACCTTATATAGGCCCGCGCTGTAACTGCCAGTTAGCAGAACGTTCGAAACTTGAAAAAAACCGCTCCGAACATGCTATAACCGCTCAAATCGTGTACATACACGATCTAAGCCAACTGGCGCACAACGCGTACCACATGCGCAACTTGCGCCATACGCGCCAAACGCGCACTGCGCACCTATGGACCGCGCTACCTGGGCAACCTGCACCATACGCGCACAGCGCTACCTGCGCCACACGTGCACCGCGCACACCCCGCGCCAACTGCTGCTCCATCTGGCCGCGCGATCGGGCAACACGACCTGGCGCGCGAACGGCTGCGCAAAAGGCTCGCGCAACGAGTGCAACTTAAACGCACTATGCGCCTAGCGACGATGCTGACGTGCTAAGTGCAAAGTGCGCCAACAAAATGCAACATTACGCCTCATGAGCCCATGAGTCAGAGCCCGAGTCCGAGTCGCTAAGCCCCTACGGGGCTTAGCTCCAATGAAAATTAATTCCCAAGAGCAAAAAGCTTAAGCTTTACCAGGAAGACCTAACCTTGCCTCCTAGTAAAATCACCCACATGGTTCCCTCCTTAGGGTCACCACCCATGTGCATATCTCAACAACACATACCAAGTATATATATTGAGATACCTCATGATGCTTTTCCAATGTAGGACTAAACTTTACTATGCATGTGTTGAGAGCAAGCTCTCTTCACATGTTACAAAGGAAAAGCTCCAACAGAAAGGTCTTCATAAAATAGAGTGAGTATATTGTTATATGTTTAGGTTGGCCTCCCACTTTAGTTCTTAGGCAATATAGGACTAAAGTAATACATAAAGATGCAATGTAAGAGTAGTGGCTCTAACTAATCTAACATTAAATGAAAAGGCAATGTAGCTTGTGTTTGGGATCCAATATTAATTTTCTTAGTCAATTAAATTGAGAATTTTACAGAAAGGGCATCTCAATGCTTCGAGGCTACGGCTTATGCGGGGTCTTGGGAGGGCCAAGATGTATGCATCCTTGTTACTATATATGTGGAGAGGTTGTTTAAGAAACTCAAACCGCATCCTCCAGGATGCAAGCAACGAGCTTTACCATTACACCAAGTGATTCCCTCTTTCAATTGAAATTTTTAAAAATTACCTGAAACCTTTCATGCAGTATATTCTTGAGTAGTGTCAGCATGGGTCTGGCAGTTGGTGTAGTGGTTAATTGGTTATGTGTTTGCAAAAGCACTGTAACGACCCTAGAAACAAGTTCAACCTGCATAGATCCTTTGATAAGTATATGGCACAACAGTGTTTAATATATATATTTTTATTTTTTCTTTTCTTTTATGTGTTTGCAAAAGAACTGTAACGACCCTAGAAACAAGTTCAACCTGCATAGAGTTATCCTTTAATAAGTATATGGCACAACAGTGTTTAATATATGGCACAACAGTGTTCAATATAGAAACAAACTTTATTCAACCTAAAATTTTAGTTGTGGATTAGCTTAACTCATACACTTGTCTGCACCAATATGTAAAAAAAAACATTTGCATGCATGACAATACATATAAGAAACTTACAATGGTAAGTCTAGTAATGCAGATTTCTCCACCAAAAAAACCTTCTAATTTTCTAATTCTAGGAGATGGTTGAGAACATGAAATGAAAACATCTATATGGTCAAATGAACATAAACATATGCTTGACATGAAATTGTAATAAAGGTTTTAAAAGCCGGTGACGTTAGTGGTTTGGTACACTCTCTACAAGTATCACTATTGACAGTTCCAACAATTTCATTGGGTTTTCAGATCCAAGTATCAGATTATCAAATTTAAATACTTCACAGGAAAAATAATATTATTGAAATATAAAAGAAAGATAAAAGCAAAAGATACTTCTATACATTTTTGTGATTGCTTTTGTGATAATTGCATGATTTTTATGGAATTATAAAATGAATTTACATCATTTAGAAGGCAACTTATCATATACAGACTTGAAAAAGTTTTAGAGCATGAAATAGGAATTCCACGTTTCAGCCAAAATTTGGCAAAATTTTAGAAATTTTCAGTATTGTTTTGGACATTCCTATTAACTTTGAAACCAACATCAGAAATTGTCTGGAAATTTAGGCCGATTGGGAATTGAGGATGAACGTGACTTGTCCAAATAAAACTTGATTGATTTAACTAAACTAAAATTCTAAGGAAGGGATATAAAATGGATCACTGTAATCAACATTTCAAATCATCATTACTGATTGAACACATAAATATGTGTATGCTTTTCAACTATCATATATCACACTTAATTGGTTAGATCACACGAAAGGTAAAAAAAAGTTTGTTATCCATACTTTGATAGGAAAACTTTTCTGCGCATAGATTATGTGACAATCATGCACAATGAAAAGTGTAAAATAAAAAAGAAGCACACAGAGGTTCATTTATCCCGTCTTTGCAGCTTATGCTATGGTCACAGGAAAATCTTGTACAGGTTAAATATGAATCCTTCCTGAGATACAGAAAAAATGTTTGACAATTTTCCTTACTGACCAAACGAAAAAGAAAAAAATATATATGGACGAACAGGAGCTGTAACAATTTAACTTGATTGTGGTTTATCAACATTACGCAACACTAAACCAAAGAGCATCACTTAGATATTGGTTCTGAAAAAACCAATAATGAATATTTCCAAAGCCGCATACGGGCAAAACTGATCAAGACATTTGTGTTAAATTATGATTGGAATGTTTTATGAAATCTCTATAGCAGACCTCATAGCAAACCATGGATGTCAAGAACACAAATCAATAATGAGAAGTAATAGCACAAAGTGCAGTATAAATACAAATGTATATATAAATCAAAGCCCTTAAGAACATGGAAAAAAAAAATCTAAGATTCGGCCACTTGATCATTTATAAAAAGTCATAGGATATGCGGATTATCATCACCTTTTCTGTATTATGGGCCCACTCCTTCAAGTATGATGTAAGCTCCAATGCATCAGAAAACCGTGAAGACTGCAAAATTGAAGTACATGCATGGATTACCATATTCTGAATGCGGGTCTTAGCATGTTACGACTCTAAGGAGGCAATCTTTTGAATCAGACTTAAGATTCATATGAGAAGAAGTACAGTAACTTCATCTGTACATTATACTGCATTATGTTTACAATGTGCCCTACGGATACATGTTAATACATTGATAAATGTGTAATTTATATTGATACTATCACTAGCACATTTATCAATGCATCTTTTACTTAAAATGTGTATTGCTAAATGTAAAATGCGCATTGATAATGTTGATAAATGTGCTGGTGAAAATATTCATATAAAATACACATTTATCAATGTGTTAACATGTGCCCTTAGGGCAAATGTTAACAAAACCCCAAAATATTCTTGAAAAAATGTTAGGGACTATCACATTTTTTGTATAAAAAGAAAAAAAACTTCTGTCTTCTCCACTTGTCTTCTTCCTCTCCTCCAAATCTCTAAATAGAAAAGTGATGGAGATCTAAATCCCTAGAAATTTGTGTGGTCCAAATTCCTAAACCCTAATATTTCCTGAATCCTCTTATTCCAAGTCATGCACTCTCTAACAAGTAAAAATCTCTAACCAAGCTTCTCAAGCTTGTATTCATTCTCTAAAACAAATCAATCCCAACAATATAGAAGAGATGATGGGGATCTAATTTGAAGAAGTCATTGTCTCGAATACCTACCTTACATTATTGAATATTCCGAAGAACCTGAGGTAGCTAGCCCTAGTTTATTTCATTCAATTTTGGCCAAAAATGTCAAAAATCGCAACTGGAAGTATAAGGACTATCAGAATTCCGACAGTCCTATATATATAACTCTCTATCCTAGGAATGTCCTGGAAGTCTTGATTATTATCAAGACTGTCAAAATTCCTGCAGTTCTTATTTATTTGTGTAGGATCTGATTAGGATACGGGTTTGTTTGTTTTGTACTTAGCTACTTATTTCCAATTTAATATACAAAGAGAGTTAGTTGAGAAATTGTCCAGTTGTGGGGTTGCACATGACAGGTTTTATCCACCATGCGACTGAAAATGAGAATAACAAGTCAATATTAAGGACAATTGTATAACGCTCGGATGATATCGAAGGCTATAGTACGAGAGGAAGAATGACGATGCCTATTCTTTCTTATTTTGGGCTCAACCTGATTGCACCCACTTGGCGCGGTTCTATTTTGGAAGATAATAGCATATACAGAATGCAATGTATATATTTGTTTCATTTTGGTGAAGCCACTGAAAAAACAAAGCATGTATTTTCAAGAAATGAATACTTTTGTTATAAATTTTGATAGTTTTTATATTGCCGATACAGATACAGAAATTATCAATACTTCAAAAAAAATTAAGTGACGACCGAGACTGATATATTTTTGCATATAATACAACACTAGCAATATATGATGACACTTTAGGCTATATGTCGAAGCAATCATATGTTCTAAGACTCGGTCAGTATATAACTCTTTGTCCTTGGTAGTCCTAACAACAATTAGGACTATCATAATCCTGAAAGTCTTAGGACAGAGAGTTATATAACTCTTTGTCCTAGGACTGTCAAAAACTCTCTTTCCTATGACTTAGAAACTCTTTGTCTTATAACTGTCAGGATTCTGACGGTCCTGAATGTCGTTAGGACTGCCAGAATACTGATAGTCCTAGAGAGTGATATAATTCTATGTCCTAGGACTACCAGGATTCTGACAGTCCTAGAATAGAGTATTATTTAGCTGTCATGAACATCACACAAGTCTCAAGGCACAAGTACATAACATTGTGAAAGAAATATACGATTAAAAAACATATGCCAGGAAATGGTCTGATACGAGACCGCTATCCCACATAATGCTAAGATGATCGATATCCCACATAATGCTAAGATTAGAGTCACATAAAGTCAAATAGTCAAACCATGAATTTAGTTAATACAAGCCAAAAAGTCACATAAAGTCAAATAGAATTTAAGTTCATACAAGCCATCAATATAAACATTCAACTCTCTCCCGTATCCTCGTGCTTCTTTGTGCATCTCTCCACCTTATCAAATATGGGGAACTCTTGGGGATTGTTGAAATCCAACAATTGCTCACTCACTTCTTTCTATTTTTTTTCCGTTGCACCTAGACATAGACTTGCCAAGCTTCTTGCCTTTGTGTGCATGTACATGCTTAAAAGTAAGGATCGAAGTATCGGCCGATACGGGCCGATACCGATACGTATCAGCCGTATCAGGTTTTGGGGTAGCCGATCCGAAACTTACCAAAATGATCGGTATCGGCCGAGAACACTACATAAAATTTTGGATTGGTTCGTGTCGGCGATACTGGATGAAACCCTGTTATGAACCTAATTTTTGCAGCTTAATTCAGTATCAGCTCAACATCAATATCAGTGGTTATGGACATTTAGGTTCAATCTCATTGTTGTACTAGCAGAGTGAAATAGTACCAGCAGAAGTTAAGTAGAAATATGAGTATCAGAGTGGCCAATTCAGCATTTTCTTCTAGTACTAATGCAAGGCTGATACATCTAGAGTAGTGAAGCAAGGAGTGGAACATGTATCATAGTCATGCTCCAGGTCAGCAACGAGCAGGACAGCAACCAGTGATATCTCAACGGGTAGTTAGTGAAATGTTAGCATTTAATCACAACATTAGCATCTTAATCCTGTAAGCCCCGACTATATAAGGGAAGAGGGAAAGAGATGGGGAATGGGAAATTGAGTATACTTTTCATTTTAGTTTTCCTTTGTTCTTTACAGTTTTACTTACTTCTACCATTTCCTTCTGTACTTTCCTTTCAAAATTCATCAATATAGTAAAACCCTAGTTTACTTTTCTTAATTTCTTGTCTTCTTCTTCTTCTTCTTCGTTTACTGCAATTTCTTCTGAATCGATGACAAGTTTCACCGAAGCTTCATCAATGGCGGGTCCGTTAGGTTAGGAACCTAACAATTGGTATCAGAGCCATTTCGACCCAGTTCGGGGAGCTTATGGAGAGCCAAGGTCGATCTACCATGGATCTTGGCAGGAAGCTTCATCGAAGTCGTCGCCACCACCACCGATCTCAAGGATCTGTGGCCGTCGGCAAGGAGTTCCACCGGAACCACCTCCACAACCGTTCAATTCCGACCTGGGAGCATCTCGAGATCCGCGCTCGACCGGCCATGGTCTTCGACAAGGGGCTCCTCCAGATCTGCCGCCGCATCAGTCAAGGTCGGCCTAGAAAAGGCAACTTCAATCTTAGGAAGGTAAACTTAATCAACTTGATGAGAAATTTGAGCGAGTCATGGAGCAATTGGTTAGGGCAAGGAGAGAAAAAAGAGAGTCAACAGTATAGGAATGTGTCTCCTCCAAATTTTTGGGTTAATCCAAACCCTAACACCATGATTCCCATTACAAATTCTGTAGGAAATCGAAACCCTTGCCAAATGAACTTGTCAAATGCTCATGGCATGAGTTCTCCAATACCAAACACTGCCCAAAATCATGGATACAATCCTGTTCAAAACCCTTACCAATCTCATTATGTTTCTCCCTTGGATAACAGTCCAAGAACAAATTATGGGGTCGATCAAAACCCTAATCCAATGGCCATGCCCAATGTTCAAGTCAATAGCTATCCACTGTCATATCCAGCCCAAAATTCAGGATACAATTACCATCAGCAAAACCTTTACCCAGTCACGACACAAGAAAATATTCCACTTGGAATGAATTTTCCAACCATGTCTGCCTCATATGGGAACACATCAGCACTTGGAAATGCATCATTTGCAAATGCATCAGCACAACAATTCCATGGAGTTGCACAGATGAGAGTATCAACACCCTCACCCATAAAAACTGCACATGTGAGTGTTCCTGCATACACAATACCAAGTTCTGTATCTCTGGGTATCTCAAATTACTCAAATCCAGCACAGTTTGGATCAAGTTCAACTGGTACAGCTACATCCGTGGCGACCCACACACCTGCATTCATTCCTACAAATCAGTATGTGAAGAGCCCCATGAATATTGGAATGAACTACCAAAGAGTGCCTGTATTTCCTGTGCATATGCCTGAGTCTATGGTTACCAATCACCAACAGTTTCCTTTACCTCTTTCACAAATTTCGACTATACAAGTTCAACAGCCAATGCATCATGATTTTCCTCATTCACACACACAGGGACGTGCATCCTGGTCAGATGCAACAACAGGAAGTGCCACTGGAAGAGGTCATTAACAAAGTTTCAAATGGTATCGAGGAAGTAGTGGCTGTTCCGGTCCCAATTTCAGATGTTGTTGTCAAGGAAGAGACACCAAAGAAGTCCTATGCTTCCATTGTGAAGGTTATGAAAGAGAACCCAGTCCTTGAGCATGGACAGATTGTTGTTCCTCCACCTGAGGTTCCTGTTGCCAGTTCTATTGTTTCTGAAAGCCACATTCAAGAGGCGGAAGCTGATGGTTACTCAATAGACATAAAAGGCTTGCCACTGAATGCTACTGCTGCTCAACTGGAAGAGGAAAGGGATATGCATTCACCGAGGAAGGAAGGAGGTACATCTGTTGGTCCACAAAATCTCAAAATTTACAATGAACATGTTCCTGTTTTGTTCCAATTGCGTGAAGATTATGAAGAGGTGTGCTATAAGCAATCCGATCCTGGCTCTAAGGTTGAGTATCTCCATGCTGAATTGCCAACCCATGCTGCTAAGTATCATGCAGAGGAACATGTCTTTCCTTTACTTATTGAAAAGTTTTCATTTGAGGAGCAGGCTAATTCGGTTTGGCAATATTTGTGTAGCATTCCTGTGAACATGATGGCAAAGTTTCTTCTTTGGCTCTCATCTTGTATTTCTCCCGACGAACATCAGAACATGAGAAAATGCTTGTGCAAGATAATTCCAGAAGAGAAACTTCTTCAACAAGTAATATTCACCTGGATGGAAGGAAATCCTAGGCAGAAGGTGGGTCAAAGTAACTATGATGATGTCCACCTAGATAGGAATCCTAAAATTGGCTCTGGCCAGTCTATTAATCAATCTGCAAAGCAGGTTTGTACATGTGAACATTCAAGAATTGGGAAGAGAAAATATTGTGAAGGAAAATGTAATGATGTTGCTCTTCCTGGGTTACATCCAATGGATGAAATATTATACTGGCATAATGATAAAATATGAGTTGAGCAATAGTGCAGAGGAGGCGAGAAAGGTGCAACATTCTGGAGACTTCTCTGATTTGTCAGCATTCAATGCAAGATTGCAGTTTGTTGCTGTTGTGTGCATCTTTCATAGTATTGCTGTAGATCAAGTTATATTTTCAGCAGTGGATGGGGAAGTCTTTTTTGTACAGGAATACACTGAAGAAGAGAGAGAATTTAATGAATTTAGGTGCTTAATCGAGGAAATCCAGAGTACAGGAGCCAAGGGCATTGTAGACTCCAAGGATCTTCTTCTGCGCTTCTCCAAGAAAATGTTGGAGCAGAACAAGATCCTGAAGGTTATCAGGAAGAAACTAGGCTATATGTCGAGCAAGAACGTCACTACGGAACGACAAGGGCCAATACTAGAGAAGCCAGTGAAGGTATGGGATCCGGGTATACCTATTTCTTTGGTTCATACATTTGCTAGCATTACACTGTCAAAACAGGTTATTCCAGATGCTAGACATTCTGCCAATGAAACTGGAATTGCTGCCGAGCTTGTGGTTACCATTAAAAACTGAAGAAACTTGTCCACATGGTGTGGGATCCAGGGAACCAAATTACTCTTCCAATGACCTTGGGACAAGGTCAATTTAAGGGGAAGGGAATGTTATGAACCTATTTTTTGCAGCTTAATTCAGTATCAGCTCAACATCAGTATCAGCGGTTATGGACATTTAGGTTCAGTCTCATTGCTCTACTAGCAGAGTGAAATAGTAGCAGCAGAAGTTACGTAGAAATATGAGTATCAGAGTGTGGCCAATTCGGCATTTTCTTCTAGTACTAATGCAAGGCTGATACATCTAGAGTAGTGAAGCAAGGAGT
>JANAVB010009400.1:6806907-6819407 GCA_029216955.1 Iris pallida | reverse complement strand
AGGTCGAATCCTCTCGCGAGGGAAAGAGGGAGGGGGGGCTCCTGGCCCGTCGGAGAACGGGCGGGGGCCGAGGGATATAGTACATACATATATATACACTATATATATGTATTGGTTAGAACTATATTATATATAGTGAACTTTTAGCAGCCACCAGATCGTAGCTGCGGCCGCCACGTGGGTTATCTGGAAAAAATTGCAACATGGCGAGATATGAAGGCCACCAGTACAGCGCGGACCAACTTATTCGGGAGACCATTCGTCAATGCCACAAACGGAGACCCCTCTGCAGGACATGGCCAAGAGGCTTTCTGGAACTCTCTCCTTCACTCGGCTTAGCCATTTTATTTTGGTTACCTCTTCTTTTGTCAGTATACGTATATAGGCTTCGGCATTTTGCGCCTTATGGTATACTTGTAAAGGTTCGGCCTTTTCGGCCCTATCGAATAAAATGGATGGTTCTCTCAATATATATATATATATATATATATATATATATATATATATATATATATATATATAATAATGGCTC
This sequence comes from Iris pallida, assembly GCA_029216955.1. NCBI lineage: Eukaryota > Viridiplantae > Streptophyta > Magnoliopsida > Asparagales > Iridaceae > Iris > Iris pallida. Next base: position 6,818,875 of record JANAVB010009400.1, on the reverse strand, counting down.
CCCAGAATGGCTCCCTCTCCCGCTCGTGTCCTCTCGGAGGCTTTCCCCCCGCTAACGTCGTCGCCTCCGTCCGCCGTCGGGGACCGCGCCGTCGGTCGGCCCCCTCCACCCTCCCCCTCTCTCCATGGCCTCATCGCCGCCCCGACCTCCTCGCCTTCATCGGACTCCAGTCCTGTCCGGCTATTCTCCTCCTCTCCCCCGCGCCTCCCTCTCCACCGCCCGTCCGTCTAGCCCCACCTCCCTCCTCCATCCGCTCTCATCCCCTTCTGCCCACCCCCTCCCTCCTCCTCAACCCCCAGCCATGTCTAGGCCGACCCCCTCGCCCCCATCCTCCATTCCTCCGACCGCCTCTCGCTTCCGAGCCGGCGCTTCCTCACCGGAGTCTCTGGTCCGGAGCGGCCATCCGGAGTCGCTGGTTCGGAGCGGCCCCCCCTCATCGGGACCCACAGGTGGCAATGTGCCCCCTGGAACCCTAACCCGTCTTGGGGGTCATGCCCTCCTGGCGCAGTCTACCCTATCCCCCCCCCCCCGCCTACGTGGCCCTGGCACAGTTATCCCCCTGGCACAGTGCGCTGTCGCCGTGTCCCTGGCCACGTGGCCCTGTGTCCCCCTCCGGCGTAGTCCACTACTGTTTCCCCCCCAGGCCACGTGGCCTCGCCAGCTTGCTGCGCTCCTTTGAGCGCAGGCACTGCCGTACTTTTGGATGCCTCTTCTGGAGCATGTGACTCTTTTCCCTTAGTTGCGCCGCCTGGGGTCGCTCTCCTTTCCCCTTGGCGTGTGGCCTTTCCCCCTTTGCTGGCTCCCTCCGATGGGCGGGCTCTCCACCCTCACCTTGTGCCTCTGGTGGTAGCCGTCATTCCCCACCCCTCTCTCATCCGGTTGCGCCGGATGTGGACGCAACCCGTTCCATCCCCTCCATTCCTTCCCCTTCTCCTTGTGCCTCTGGTGGTAGCCGTCATTCCCTACCCCTCTCTCATCCGGTTGCACCGGGTGTGGGCGCAACCCGGAGCCTCTACCAGCTTCGTCTGGCGATGTGATGCTGCTCTCCGATGCGGCCGGGCTTCTGAGCCCTTCGGGTTTCGGCGCTGATCGGTCGAGTCTCCCGGACTCGCCCTTGGCGCATCATGGTTCCTCATCCACCTCCCTTCAGCCGCCCCTTTCGGGCGCAACTCTCCCCCCTCCCAGGCACGGGCGCACCCTGATTCCCCTAGGGGCCTCCCCTCCCCTACTCTGTGCGCTCTCCACATTCATCCTGGTTCCACCCTCGTGGAAACCACCCCCCTTTTGGGCGCAACCCGGCCCCCACTTTCTCCGGAACCCACCCCCCTTTTGGGCGCAACCCAGCCCCCCTCTTTCTCCGGCAAGACACTTCTTCCGGCCAGACCAACTCCGGGCCCTTCTCATTTCCCGACCCCTTCCTTCGCCAACATCCTTCGTCCGGATAGGGCCCCCAATCAGGGGCCCATGATCCGAAACGTCTCTCTTCCGGCAGTAGAGTAAACGACGACATCTTCCATGCCGACGGTGCCATTCTCCGCCCAGGAACTCTCGTCCCTGGCCACCGCTTTCCCCTACTCCCTCGTCCTCAAGTTCTCTTCAGGCTGTCCAAACTCGCCAGGGTCGCAGAGGTAATTGCCAGCTGGCGGCTCGTGGCTGAGTATAGGGTAGCCCCCTCGACCTGAGACATATCCTGCTACATCTTTCCTCAGACCTTGACCATAGGACGGTGTGGTCCAAAGGCACCGGGAGAGTTGACTCCCACCAGATGAAGATTATCAAGTGGTCAGTGAACTTTAACATCGAGGAAGACTCATATACAGTGGCCGCCTGGGTCACTCTACCTAATCTCCCCCTCATTTGCTTCGTTCCAGCGGCCCTTAGGCGTATAGCCAACTCTTTCGGGACCTTCGTGGCCGCCGCTGTTGAAACTAGCAATCTGACAAAAGTTCACTATGCCAAGATCTGTGTGGAACTCGACCTCAGCTCAGAGCCCCCTAGCCACATTCTTATTGAACTTGGTGACCGGTCTCACACCCAGCAAATTATCTACGACAATCACATCATCTTCTGCACTTACTGCCATTTACGCGGTCACTTATCCAAACATTTCCCCCGTCTCCACCCTGAGCTCAGGAAGAAGAAACCTGAGAGGACAGAACCCAATCCTAAAGAGACTCGACATCAAAAATCCACCCAACCACCCCTGATGCCCCTACCGAACTCCCACACCAGATTCAACTCCAGCGAAGATAAGTCCGACAGAGGCGACTCATCAGAGAAAGCCGTGATCCCCTACCACCCACCTGCCCTACCTCTGTCCAATCAGTTCAATGCCCTCGTGGTAAAAGCAATCGACCCCCCAAGGAGATGGCTCTCCCTGACGATATCGTCCTGGCCCCAGGCACGAACCGGGAGGATCTCAGCACCCCACCCCTTGAAGACGCAGAGGATGCCCCCTAGCACCCCCGTTCGCCACCGACCACCACACAGCAATCGGCATCTCCGCCACTGACACTCTGGCTATTCTAGGACTAGAACAGGCTAGTAGAGGCCTTCAGGTCATCACCGCAGGATTCCATCTCCAGGCAGAAGGCGACCAGAGCAATATCACCGACGACTCCCTCATCATCCCGCCGGAGCTAGCCGACCTTGACTCGGCCGGAGAAACAGTTGCACACCCAAAAAGCCACAAGGATCCCAGTACACCTTCCAAAAAGGCAGGGGCAGCATCCACCGCCACCAGGAAATCAGACAAGAAAGAGTCCGTAAAGTCCCCATCCATGCACACTAGTTCTGCTGCTAAGCGGTCCAACCAACCCCACCCAAACCTCCAATAATGCTGAACATTCTCTCCTGGAATGTCTACGGCCTGGCGAACAAACCTACAATGAGGAGAATTACTAGCCTTAAGAAAACTCACAAGATCGACATCTTGATTATCCTCGAACCCAAAATCCCTTATAGGAAATTCAAATCCATCCAACTTTAGTTAGGCCTTCACTCGGCCATAGCAGGCAACACGACATCTAGATCCTCTGCTCCAAGGCCATTCAGATTGGAGTCATCCACGATTCCACCCAAGCTCTTTTCTGCCGGATAAAACACCCTTTGATCCCTAACCGCACCATCCTTTCTGCGGTTCACGGCAGCTGCGACATCGCGGACCGCAGACACCTTTGGAACGACCTCCTGAACATCAACAATCACTACCATAACCTCCCTTGGCTTTGCATTGAGGATTTTAACGCGATCACCTACAGAGATGAGAAAATTGGAGGCCGCCCTCCCACTCTCACTGCCATACAAGACTTCAACGACTTCATATTCAACACTCACTTTACTCCTCTCCCGTTCACAGGCAACGCATTCACCTGGTGCAACATACAGGAAGGCGACCGACGGCAATTCTCCCGCCTCGATAGGGCTTTATCCAACGCCCAATGGCTAGGGATGGGGACTACCTCCAATCTCTCTCACCTCAATGCCACCGAATCAGACCACGCCCTCCTGCTAGTTGAAATCGCTAGAACCTCCAACTAACCCAGGAAAAGCTTCCGTTTCCTAGACTTCTGGAGCGAGCACCCCCAATTTCTGGGAGTGGTCTAGAAAGCCTGAAACAGTACGGACTCACTCGATCCCCTCAACCGGGTGGCTAACAAACTCCAGGCCACGAGGAAAGCCCTAGCAGCCTGGAGCAAGCAAGCTTATGGTGATATCTTTCAAGCCATTTGCGAGGCTGAGGATGACGTTACTCGCACCGAAGCCAGGTACATGATCGACTATTTGCCTGATACCAGAAAGGCTCTGAATCTCACCAAAGCCATCCTCAAATTCAGGCTGAAAATTGAGACAGATTTTTGGAAACAGAAAGCCAGGATCAAATGGGACAACGAAGGGGACAACAACTCGAGATTCTTCCACGCCTGCGTTAATGGTCGTAGACAAAAACTCACCCTCTACCAGATTACCATAGACGATGGTACCAACATCAGCGATCCCAAGGGTATCCAACTGGCGGCTGCTAACTTCTACTCCAGACTGTTCTTCAAGGAAACGGTCACCAAAGATAACACCTTCCTAGACACGGTCCCCCATCTTATTAGCGACACTGACAATACCCGGCTCGAACTGCCCCTCTTCGAGGACGAAGTAAAAGCTGCCGTCTGGGCCCTCGACGAATACAGTGCGCCCGGGCTAGACGGATTTTCGGGAACGTTCTTCCGTAAGTGCTGGGACATCATCAAAGGGGACATCCACAGCGCAGCCTCCGCCTTCCTCCAGGGAGCCACTTACCCTAGAGCCATCTCGAGCACCAACCTAATCCTCATCCTGAAGAAAGACAACCCAGAGACATTCTGCGACTTTTACCCTATCAGTCTCTGCACCTTCACCAACAAGATCATATCCAAAATTATCGCTTCCCGCACGGCAGGCCTTCTTCCCAAGATCATCTCGGAAGAGCAGAGTGGCTTCGTTCGGGAAAGAAATATCCAAGATAACATCATGCTGGCCCAAGAGTTAGTCACCTGCATGAAGCTCCTAGCAAGAGGGGGCAACATTGCTATCAAATTGGACATGGAAAAAGCCTACGACAGACTAGATTGGCAATTTATGATCTGGTTCTTCAGAGCCTTCGGATTTTTTTGAAACTTGGACCAACATCGTGTAGAGATCGATCAGCAACTCGTAGTTCTCCACGATTATTAACGGTAATGCAGACAGATTCTTTAAATCTAGTCGTAGGGTTAGACAAGGTGATCCCCTATCCTCCACCAGCTTCATCATCACGGCGGACGCTTTGAGCAGAAACCTTAATAAGATGGCGAACACCCCCAACTTCCAGCATTACCACACAGCCAACGGTTGTCCGATCATCACCCACCTGGACTTCGCAGACGATATCCTCATATTCTCTTCCGAGGATGCCGGATCAGTGGACGTCGTCCATAATACGCTTCAGAGATACGAAAGGTGCTCAGGGCAGAAGATCAATCTGGATAAAAGTGTAATCTACATCCACCACAACCTCAAAAGAGAGCAAGCGGCGAGCATCTCTACCACCACCTTATTCCCCATCCGGTACCCTCTATTCCTCTACCCGGGGTGTCCCTAGTCTACGGCAGATCTAACGTTGGGATCTTCGAAAACCTGATCATCCGTGTCAGGAAAAGCTCGAGGGCTGGCACAATGCCACGCTTTCCCCTGGAGGCAAGATCATCCTCATCAATCACGTCCTCACTTCCATTCCCATCTACACCCTGGCAGCCTGCTACCCCCAAGAAAGTTTTATCCTATCGAGAGCATCTTCAGCAACTTTCTCTGGAGACACAGAGGCGGCCACGACAAGCACCATTGGGCTAGCTGGGATACTATGGCTCGTACTATAGAAGAGGGGAGGGGTCTAGGATTCATTAAAATTTTCCACATCGTTAACGCTTTCTCTATGAAATTATGGTAGAGGCTTCGCACGAGCAACAACTTATGGTCCAGGTTCATGAAGGCCAGATACTACAAACACATCCACCTGTCGACGGCCATCATGAACTACAGATCCTCAGCAGCCTGGCACCGCATCCTCACCGGGCGGTCCCTAGCCGAACCAGCGATTCACCTTAAGGTGGGCATCGGTGAAGCTTCGCCATTTCTGGAGCACTGGATCAGAGATATCTTGCTGTCAAATATTTCAGCCGCCCCAAGGAACAGCACTATCAAGAACTTATGGGACCTTCCTAACAACACCTGGAATTGGACCAAAGTTCGGGAGTGGGCTGGGTCTGAGGCAGTTGATCACATTCGCCATAGCAGAGTAAAGATCGGAGCTGATGCTGATAAGCTCGAGTGGTCGCCCGATGTTAACGGTACATTCTCGGTTAAGTCATCCAGAAGAGTGATGAGCAGCTATGCGTTCCCGTCTCCTACTATCGTCTCCTTCTGGCAAACTTGCATCCCTAAGAAGTGGTCCTTCCTCATCTGGAGAGCCCTTCGCAACATCCTCCCCACAGACGACACACTCAACACTATCGGGTTCAGCCTTGCCTTCGCATGTAATTGCTACGCTGATCGTCAATCGAAAACTCTCAACCACATCCTCAGTCAAGGAGAACTATCGATCAAGGTCTGGAGAGCTCTCTCCCAGCGTTGTCGGTTGCTTCCTAGGGGCGACCAGTTTTACCACCTCATGGATACCTGGGCGTCAGTGACTCATGGCCACCAGATCGTCGCTGCGGCAGCTACGTGGGTTCTCTAGAAGAATCGAAACAATGCTAGATAAGAAGGGCGCCAGTATAACGCAGACCAACTGTTCTGGGAGACCATTCGTCAGTGCCGTAAACGGAGAGCCCTCTGCAACCATGGCCAGTCGAAATTCTGGAACGCACTCCTCTCTTCGGATTACCTGAGTTGATTCTCTTTTTCCTTGTTTTCCTCTTCTTTTGTCAGTATACGTATATAGGCTTCGGCATTTTGTGCCTCATGGTATACTTGTAAAGGTTCGGCCTTTCGGCCTTTCGGTATATATATATATATATATATATATATATATATATATATATATATATATATATATATATATATATATGGAAAAGGGTAAATTTTATTCCAAAATCAACTCATATAGATTACAAACCATCCCATGGACCTCTCACCCTACTAGGGTGACATAGCATTTACATCAAACTCAATATTGTGGAGTATGCCTATTGGAGGAGTGGAGAGCCCCTCAAAAATATGTCAGTTCCGTTCTTTCCACACATGCCAGACAGAGGCAGCTAGTCGCAATCTGGCGATCTTGAATCATATATGTCCCCCTACTTCTCTGGCTACGAATCCCCGTGATAATGTCGCGTATATCTATGCTTGTGTCACATCCTCCCAACGACCTTCGGCACTGTTCATACCAGATATACCAGGATACATTACATTCAAAGAACAAATGTCTCATAGATTCATTTCCTGCTTCACACAGCATACACTTGGGATTGGAGATGGGGATCCCAAACGTAACGAGTCTGTCTCTCGTCAGCAAACGTCCTGACATCAACCAGTAGACGTATAGTTGCATCTTGCGAGCCATGCCTTTACACCAGATGAAGTCAAAATCCTTGCTCCTAGGATTCGTTTGGCGCACCAGGTTGTAGCAACTCTTGAATTGGAATTCTCCTGAAGCTCCAGGATTGGCAGGCAGATCCCAAATCTATCTATCGGCCAGCTGACTCGGGTTAATGTCTACTGCTCGAATGGCCTCTCCAAGCTCTGTCATGTGGTGGTATATCTCTGATCTCCATTCACCATTCATGATAATATACTAACACTTTATTCCTCTACCAGCCTCCATGTGTAGCTGGTCGCCCAGTATCTCTAGTAATGATTTACGCTCCATCCAAGGGTTCAGCCAGAGGTCAGTACCTGTCTCATCTCTCATAATCTGCCGAATAAAAGTTTTAAGGACAACTCTGTGTCGAAGAATACTTTTAAAAGTTACCTGGTGGTTATTGTTGAGAGCACAGGACCAGAAGTTTCCCTTCCTCACATACCGACTAGACATCTAGTCCGCCCATAACTGTCACGCCCCGATTTCGTAGAATCGATAGTCGTCCCCCGGGCGTGATGCCGTACGAACCTAAATTGCGCTCGCATAAGGCATAGTCATAAGGTTATCCGAAACACAACAACAAGAGAATGCGTAGAATAAAATTAAACACACATTATAAAGAAGAAAACTTAAGCTTTATTGATAATAAACATCATTTTATAGACTCGATATAAGGACACCGCGCGGGCTTTTTACAAACTGACTCCAATACAAAATGAACGTCGATGAGATAGCCATTTCATACATTTCATCCCTTGATTACAACCAGCATTACTAAACCACCTGGGATGGAGGAAATTCGCTCCATTTGTCTTCTGGCCTTCAACAGCGGAGTCTTCAAAAGAGATTGGATCCAAGCTTCGACTGCACGGACGAAGCTTCAAAACACATGAGCGTTGCCTCCCTTCACGCGGCACGCTTCTTCCGATTTATCGTACCTATAGAGAGGGCGAGGATCTGTATAATCAACATGTACTGGCGAGTGACTAATTAATTTCCAGGCTCTCATTTGGTTCAAAAATTTAGATAAAATCATATGACTTGCTTTTAGTGATCTTTCTAGCCATCCTAGACATTTTCATACAAAGTATTTTGACGAAACATAAACCAAGCAAGTTATACCAGAATTTTCCTCGGCAGAGCGCACCGCGCGACATAAAACTTACCATCACCTTCCATGTTAGTTGATAACAATTTATATCAAGTGTTTGATGTGGAGGTCACTGGCATTAACTAGCCATCTTGGACATAGCCTGGTAAACGGGACCCTTGCAACGCAAGTAGCGAGCTCCGATGCAAGTCTCCGTATTACCGATTGCCCATTACCCAGCTCGACTATAACCTGTTTCTTCCTAGGCCGAGTCGGTCCCGTGGCCCTGGGTTGCCGCTCGAAGAAACCATTGCCCTTGTCGACAAGTTGTCCATGACCGTGTAGGTTAACAAGGTATATTTTAGGGTACCGTTGGGGCTTGTTATGTAATCGATTCATTTACTTGGTTGTTTTGCATGCCTAAAATAATTCTATCTCCTTTCTACACAACTCATCTTTTTTTCTTCTAGCACATAGGACTTGTATTCTTCAAGCCAATCATTCAAATTCGATATCATTACCCGAGTTCTTATTTTGAAATAGAGGGTCGAGACGAAGGAGGTCAGCCACTCACCTTGAGTTTTTGCTTAAGGCGAGAGACTGGTTGACCGCGCTAGACGTCGCCTACGCGATTACCTGAAATTGCACAAGCAATCGATTAGAACACTGTATTAGGCAAGAAGTTCGATAAAAAATGCGAGTTCAAAATGTAAGCCATGAAAACCAACGAAAACATTCACGAAAATGTATTCAAAAAAGCAAAGCCAAAATCAACGCAAGCGGTGTGAAAAATAGAGCAATAGGAGGTCTCTCCCGACTCAGCCGCAGAGTCAATCCTCGAGGTGCTACCCGCTGAATTTGGGACTTGGTTCCGAAGAAGCTATTCCATAACATGGAATGGATCTTAATTCAACCGTTCTCGTTCGATCGACTCGGCCGATTTCGACCTATCGGTCCCGACCGAATCGATAGCGACAGTGTTCCTTTCTCGCGCACCCCATAGACGGAGAACGGGGCACGATGTAGGGACGGGGCACTACAATAACGATCCGTCTTTGATGAACCTTCAAGCCATCTTCACGCCCGAGGCCTCCTTGACAGCCAGGAGTGGTTTGAGCCCCACCCCTCCCTCCTTCCGAGGCCGACAGAGTTGCTCCCAGAAGATCGCATGTATGCCCCCTCTCCAGATGAAGTTCGCACAGATGCTCTCCACTTTTCTGATAGTGGCAACCGAAACTAGGATAGACGGGAGTCAGAATAGTGCCAGGGCAGAGATGACTGACCTTACTAGCTCAATACGACCCCCAAAGGATAGACCTGCTGCCTGCCATCCTTTTACCCTCCTCTGAGCATACTCCACCGGGCCCTGACAGTCCAGTTCCTGTGCATAGTTAACTGTCAGAGGCACCCCCAGGTATTTAATCAGTGACTCCTCTTTTTTGACGCCTAGGATAGCCGCTCTTTCCTCCTTCAGCGTACACAGAGAGCTGAAATAGACTCAACTCTTTTCTCAGTTCAATTGAAGCCTAAAAATCTTGTCAAACTCATCCATAATCCCTGATAGCATGGTCATACCTCCCATAGATGGCCGAAGGAAAACCAGGAGGTCATCTTCATATATAAGGTATGAAACATATAACTTGATTTGCGTGTACAGAGGTACAACCTATCCACTATGCACCACCATATCCATCAGGCAAGAGAAGTACTCCATGACAAGAGTGAACAGATAAGGAGACAGGGGGTCCCCTTGTCTCAACCCTTTGTTGCTATGGAAGAACCCGTATGGGATGCCCTGGATGAGAACAGAGAAAGTGGGGGTCGAGATGCACTCCCTAATCCTCGATACCCATCTCTCGTCGAACCCCATAGCAACCATCAGTGACATAGGAAGTTCATGTTAACTATGTCATAAGCTTTCCTCAGGTCCAGCTTCACACACGCCTTCTGTCACGACCCGCACCCTAGGTAGGGGCACAAGTGCGTGACGACGCCCAGTCTACACCGTAAAAATGGTATAGAACGCTGTAGGTCTACTAACCAACAAACAGTATATAATAACCTATCATCTCCGTACGGAGGAATATAATATGAAATACTGATAAACTCAATCACAATCTAGAAGGAAGAAATCTTGGCACGAAAACTAGATAGATAAAAGATCACAAGACCAATATCCAGCTCAACAACGAGAGAGAGAGACACAAAGTAATATAGTTATACAATCCCAAATATAATATCATAAACATAAGTAGCAAGCTGGAGACAAGGTCCAGTCCAAAACAACTCTAACTAAATAATAGGTAAAGTCTCGTCAGGCGGAGCTAAGCCATGCTGAACCAAGGTCTCCAAGTCTAAGCCTACTACGTCAACCGGACCGTAGTAGGTACAACAATCCTCCTCACCATCATCTGTAATATTTTTTTAACATATCCAGTCAGGATGGAACGAGTACAATCAACTAACAACAGTTCATAAGATATGACAAAAGCTATAAGACTGTAAATAGAGAGTATATACAAGAAATTATGGAATGTACATGTGAGTATCATGGCAAGGTAAGCTGTAAATCTAGAGCTAGAACAAGGCAAGTAAACTGATCATGGCATGTACAAGAATCAAGAATCATCTATCTAGGTGTGTGAGTACTAGCTACAATATGTGGCCGGCTTAGGACATTGCACAATAGTAACAGGCCTAGCTAACCATACGTGGGGTGTATGATCAATACTCACAATCAATCTATGCAAAATAGGCGCATAATAGGCTTGATCACATATCTACACTAATACTCCCCCCACTCCCGACTGGTAGAGTGGATCTAAGCAAGACACGTTACGACACGGGATTCTACGAGAAGGGAGCAAGTCTCCTCGAGAATCGGTGTCCATATACTGTACAAGAACTACAAGGGGGCTTGCACAAGATATACCAAGATAACGAGGAATAACATCTCATATCGGGATCCATGAATACCAATCCGTGTGACCAATGTGTCAAGAACAAGCATATCTACACTAATTACATGAATTATAACAATTATCATAAATTGGAAAAGTTATCAGAGAATGTACTCGCCTGTAATGTGATAGATAAGTCGACTGAGTCCAAAAACAGTGCCTCGAGGACCTATAGATGGAATACTGTATCAATATAATGATTTGGAAGTGAAATTAAGTCATACTGAGTCAAACTAGGTCAAGACACATCAAACTAAGTCAATCTAGGTCAAACAAGGTCAAACTAGATTGTACAGGGTCAATCTAAGTCGTATTAGGCCTAACAAAGTCGAACTAGGTCATTGCAAGTCAAACAAAATTAAACTAGGTTGATTTAAGTCAACAGTTGACTTACAGTTGACTTTTGGTCAACTGGTCAACTCTGGTCAACCCTAGGTCAACTTTAGGTCAAACTTGACTAACGTTGACTATTAGTTGACTTTGGGTCAACTGGTCAAGTTTGGTCAAGTTCCAGTCAATTTTAGGCTACGGTTGACTTTTGGTTGACTTTTGGTCAAAATAGTCAACCGTGGTCAACCAAGCTCAAAACTAGTCCAAGACCACTATTCCTAACCATTACCAACCATAATATCCTAATTTTAGCCATATCTTAAAGTATCAAACCCATATGTTGAGAAATAGATATTATCCCAACTTATCCCGTTTACCCTTCCACTCTAACACTAAGGCCAAGTAGCTTTTCTTTAGGAGTTCCACTCCCGGCTTCCTAGTGTAGTAGGATACTAACCTATACTAACATTACCTACCAAGTTTCCTAGGTAAAGTGGA